>CM021105.1:189096764-189694681 GCA_007115665.2 Sequoiadendron giganteum | reverse complement strand
CATTCTAACTTACTAGAAATAATCCAGCTTGACAAGTAATTCATTCTTTCTCTCCTGTTAAGGAAATCTTTATCCTAGGAGTTCCTTAGCCTATCTCAGTTAATCTAAAACTCTAAGCTGCTTGAATATACTTAACTATTGTCCTTATTTCGTGTCCTTATTTCGTTCCTAGAATATAGTAACTCAATCATTGAATCCCTTACACATTTTCTCCTTCAATGCATTGCTTAAAATATTCATCAAAATAGTACTTTCCTACTAGAGCTAATTGAAAGCAGCAATCACAAGACCAAAAAGGAAACAGTTCTTCAATATAAACTAAGGAGGATTCATGCCTGATTTTAAAGCTTCTCCTTCCAGAATTGCTCTTCTAGACTCTCCTTCACATAAGCTTCCAGAATTCCAACTGAAAATGGCTTCCTTGTGATAGTAACTTACTCTAAAATTGATCTTTCTAAGTCTCTTCTCTCAAATATGATTCCACTAGTAATTTCTTACTCAACTATAGCTCACAATGACTTCACTGACAACTTAAAATGGGATATTAACTGGTAATGGCAATTGCTGGTAAAAACTCACTGTATTTTTAACTCAACAAAACAGAGAAATGGATATGGAAGCTCAATGAAAAATGCTAAACTCGGATTGCTCAAGTGATCCCAAACAAGGAATGGCTGGCATCTATTTATAGACCCGAAATTGCAACAAACTCCACTATTGAGGGTATGTAAAATGACAGAACTACTATTTGAATATTTCAAAATGAAATGTAGCGAATTTCCATACTTACTCATAGCCTTTAAGAGGTGAATCGACCTAAATCATGAAGAATGTTTCCACTCTCACATGGTGAAATTCGAATGATAGCCACCTACAGCCAGGGCGTCCAAAAATGGCGGCTTAATCTCAGAAGGAAAACGTCAAAGGTAAATGGCGCCCCACCTGGCTCTCATTCAACCCTCCTCACATATTCTCCAAATGGCGGATGGCATAGCAAACCGCGACTTGGTCTCCTGGGCGTGAGTTTGCAGCCACGTTTTTTCATTTTTGTTTAAAAATTTCGGCCATTTCCCCATTCGCGTTTTTCCACAATGAGGAATTCACAATTTTCAGCAAAGCAAGGTTTTAAAAAGTATTTGATTTAAATCTTTTAAAAAGACTATAGTATTTACCATTTAAATTCACATGATATTTCCAATGTATTTTCTCAATAGACTAGGGAAGTCGAAAATACTTTCTTTACTTATGGTAAATGTATTTTAATTTGCCAAATGACTATACAAGTCAAATTCATTTAATCTTATGGTAAATATCATTTACCAAGTGACTAAAGAAGTTTACGCCATTTACTTTCCAAGAATTATTTATAATTTAAATATAAATAAAACATTATATTTATATCTCCATAAATTCATTTTATAATATTAACTCTAATTAAAAGAATTAAATCTTTTAATTTTTACACTAAGAGTTTTAAAATATTTATCTAGATATATTTACATATTTTAATATATTAATATTATTATAGTTCTTTTTAAATATTAAACATATAAATATTAAAATACCCGAGTATTTAATATATTTATATATCTTAATATAACTATAATAATATTATATATAATTGCATATATAAATATATTTAATAAATATAAATATACATATACATATATAATTGTCGATTATATATATATTCTGTGAGCCAGTCAACGTACTTTCAAAATATATATCTATGTGTATGTATATATAAATTCCAGGCAAATATTTAATATTCCATACTATCGGACGTATGCTCATAAACATATGTATACCATACATGTGTTTATATGCTTACTTCTGACGTTCACATCCAAACATGATACCACCATGACGATAATAATATCACAATCAAGCATAAAGATAAACTTCACACGTAGAAGCAATCAAGACCTCTACTTGCAAGACATACAAGCTATGGATGACTTACCTTATACACATACAAAACTGACTTGGTTAACTCAGTCTAAGGTGTGTGTGTGTGTATGCTCAATTGATTTACTTTACCGGTTACTCGACCAAGCCCCTCTCCCGAGTGATGTCTCCCCTCTGCTCGGAGGAATAGTTCCTATTCCTACATCCATAGACATACAATCTCGGCAGTTACTTGTTCACAACATCAACAGTATACAAAACATCTTAAGTTAGAATATTCACAATTCAATACTATGCATGCAACATTTATCAAGGATAACATTGATAGAAGTATCAATTAGATGAAACAATCATTTAAATAGAACTCATTCATTTTGATAACAAAACACGTTTTATTTATCTCAAAGATTCAAACATTACACTCAATTGCCCTATGCAATAGTAGCTATACAATCGGGGTGTAACACACTTGACGACAAAGACCAGGCTGGGGCAGTTCGTGAAAGTTTGCAAGTTGAAAATAATGAGTCAAAAAGCCAAAGGTGCCCCTGCAGGCCAAGGGCGCCCAAGCTTTTGAGGCATCAAAATCATCTTTTAGGATTTGTGAAATCAGTCATCCTTTCTGAGGCTGAGTTGGCATTCCATTCCACGTTCCAACAAGATCATTAAACTCATCAATCAACAAAGATCTCAGATTAGAGCACGGATGGTCAAAATGAAGAAATTGAAGAACAATCAAGAATTTGACTAAGTTTGAAGCTAAAAGCACCTCTGCTGGGAAAAGGTGCCCTTGAATCTAAGGCATTAGATTCAGGTTTTTGGCTTTATAGCTCCCGAGCATACCTCTTCTGAGTTGACTCAACTTGGCAACGGATCTGTTGGCAACACTTCAAGGTCAATCAAACAACCAAGATCGAGGATTGAACAGAGGCACTTCACCATGAAAAAATAATGAAAAAAGTGTTCATCTCCTCAAAGGGACACTTGAAGTCAAAGAGAGTATTAGTTGACTAAAATTGTCTGTTTAAACTTTAGACAACCTTTTCATGTCTAAAATGGCCCAAAATTGATGGAAATCACTCCCAGGAACTCCAAATCAGGCATATTGACTCCCCAATCAGGTTTTGGACGCCCAATGGATGCTTGCAACTCCAAATTGACATAGCAAAGCATCTAGGCATCCATTCTTCATTATTTCTTTGTAGGTTGAGGAGCTCAAGAACAAATATTTTTTCTTCTCCAACGCTTTTGAAGATCTGACAGAGGGGTTTTCACCGTTCTTCATATTTTTGAAGATCTATTGCACAGAGGGACCATTTATCGGAGGTTGCATCAAAAGGCATAATTCTTCCAGAAAGATAGTTGATAACTTCCAATCTTCTTCTTGTCTTTTTCCTCTTTCCTTGTCTTAGATCTTCTTACATGTCCAAGAAAACAACAAATAATCACAAATCTAGCCAACTGGGTATGATCAACACTATTTTTTCAACAAAACCCACATGTTAGATTTTTCCAAACACAGTAGCCCTATTGCCCCTATTTTTTAGGGTTTCCAAAAAAAGTCATAATTTTGAAAAATAGACAAACTAGGTTTGTTTAGCTTTGAAGCATGAACAAAACCCATGTGTTGGATTTTTCTGAGAAAAATCATTTTCTTGTGCCTCGCTGCCTCTCCTATTGAAGGGCTCTTGCATGTCATAGAAAAATACGTTTTTTCGAATTTCTGACGATCTGGGTTTGTTTAGAAAATCGTTCTCAATAAAACCTACGTCTCAAAAAATTTCGTAAAAATTATCCTCGGCAAGGCTATTTTTAGCAGTTCCAGAAAGGTTGTCAGAACAGTGTCATGTGCACAGTCAATCTTCAAGGTTTTCAGAATGTAGTTCTCCAAGATGAATACAAGGCCGAAATGGTCTCCCTCCATGATTTCCTGAAAACGACTGACACTGATCTGTGTCGGGCACACCCAAAGGTCAATTTGAACAAATTGACAAGCATAGACACACAAGTCCATAGGTTCCATTATGGTTTCACCTCGTATATCTGATGGTTTTCCAAGGCTGGTTTAAAGGATTGTAATCATTGGAATTTTGCATGTGTAGCGAGTTTGTGGGCATTTCTCACGGCTAGAGTGTTGGCAATCAAACTTCGTAGTTTCATCATCAAAATTTGCGGTTTCATCATACAATACCCTTCCATTGAGAAAGATCAAGGAAAACGTCAATAATGCAAAGCTGCAAAAGAACGCGGAAGGTAGTCATTCCCAACATAGAGCCGCCATTGGTGAATACTACACTACCTTCCACGTCAAAGTAGAAACACAGAAAAAAAGACAAGGAGTAACCCTCCTAAGGGAAACGTAATGAAGGAGATACATACATCAAGTTGCTAACATTGATAATTGAGGCATGTGACAATCTCCTTATAAAGAAGTCAAAAACTAGTTGGGAGAACTGTTGACTAGAATTGATGAGGTGTAAAACTACCACTTAGGACGTCCTACCCTCCAAAATAACATTAATGGAAACGGGAGTTAACTTGATGCCTCATTCCAAGTTAACTCACCGTCCCACTGATCATGCATGTCAGACCCCACTAATTATGGATGTCTATTTCTAGATCTCCACTAATTGTGGATCTCTATTTTGGAAGCACTTTTGTAATTGGAGTTGACTTTTAGTTTAGAATCAGTTAACTGAAGTAGACTTTCTAGTTAACTGCTAGGTCACCTACACTTAGACATAGGAATAAATCCTACAGATTGACAAGAACTAAATGTTTACTCAAGGAGATTTTAGGGTTGCCTACTCCTTTGAGTCTCTATAAATAAGAGCCTTTGCTCATAATTTTGTAACTTTACTTCACAGCAGCAAAATGCTGAGCTAAAAAACCTTTCATATTGTTCGCTTAGTATATGTTCTTGGATCGTGTTTGTGATAGGGAAATGCTAAGTACAACTTGCATTCTTCTTATTCAGACAAGTGTATCCAATCATTGTTAATGTATTCTTGGTTTGATCGCACCATGTGTGAATGTCTCTTTGATACACGTTGCTGTCCCAAAGTGTAATCTTTGAGGAAGATTGAGATAATAAATCAAGAGAGCTACCTTTCCTTTGATCCAAAAGTCTCAAAATTTATCATTGAGTGTTGTTCTAATAATCTGTCCTTCGATCTACACCTTGAAAAGGTCTTGGTACCTCCTTGGGAATTTAGTAAGTTAGATTATCGTTCTTTGTTGTTTCTAGTAGATTATCTTTCAGCCTACACCTCAGAAAGGTCTTGGTCCTTGGGAATCTTGACTTCTAATCTACTGTATGAAGATTGCTTGTGTGGATTATATTTTGGTGTAAATCTGGGAGTTCAGAGCCTTCAGATGCATTTTGGGAGAAACATTCGTCGAAGTGATCAAACCATCCATTCTCCCTCCTATGCCCTCATGCTTTGTTTATCTTGAGGAGATAGTATAGATTAAAAGTTAGCTTAGTTGTAGTTAAGATCTGCAAAAACCAGAGAAAACCCTTAGCTGCAACGCATTGTGTTTATGCACCCTTGTGTCTTGCCGCTGAGTAAAAAGATAGGAACATTAGTTTACTATACTTTTTATGCAAACAATCAGAAACAAGAGGGATCTTCCCCTCCTAATTTGAAGAGCAGTGACTACACACTTGCAATAGCTACCGTTTTCTAATAAGCACTCCAGAGGTGCTAATTGAAACGCCAACAAAATACAAAGAACTCCCTCTAACAATTTCGATTTCCAATCTGGCATTAATTCCTCCTAAAATAAGTTGCTCCCAATGAATACCTCAACTCCTTTTTTCCTGCGATAGTCTTCAATAATGAAATCCCTTGAATTTAATTAACCCGATAGCCCAAGTTAACTGCGCTATTTCTTTATTGAATTAGCAACAGATTCGATATTCTTCAAATGTTGCTCCTTTAAAGTGGCTCCTTTAATCTCTTCAATCTTGATACTTAAATAATAATAAAATAAACTCCTTCCTAAATATTCATCACTCCTTCAATTGGCGTGGCATGAATTTATTAAAGCTGCTCCTGTTAAATTGAAACTCTTGCGTTTTCTTGAATTATTTCAATTCCACTTCAGACTCAAGCTGTGCATTTGCCATTCAATTAAAGAGGTGGTAACTGGAATCCTTTACACGTCTGTATTCTTCTTTTGCCGTAATCTTCTTGTATTTTACTGTCTTCTCTTTGATGCGCCACATCAACAATGCTATGAGATATGCATTAAATATTAGAAGCATTTCAAATTTAATTTACTGTAACTTTTACTTTAAATTCGACTCCCTTAATAATAATATCGACAGACTCAAAGAAGACCTTCCTGACTCTTCAAGTTGCAACCTTGCTCCCAGATTATGATAATCTCCCGAATGTGAAATATCACCATACAAGTCAATCCAACTCATCCAAAACTGCACATATGTTGGTCGGCAAAGATAATCTTCTTCTAGCTACTCGTTTTCTATACACCCGACTCTTTTCACGAGTTGGAAGGTGGCAGGCAAAATAAAGAGATGATGAGCATCATCCAGGAATGGAAGTTCTAAATCTACAAGAACGACATGCCAAAAATTTCAATTGAACGAAACTCTTTCCTTTTTTTCCTTGAGATGTCGACTCTCTTCAAATATCCAATGACATCTTTTATTTGTGTCTCCCTTCTCAATGATTAAATTTGCCGTCTATTTTACATATATGATTTTTTGACTCCTTTACTCTTCTATTGGGATTCGTAGCTATTCAATATGCCATGCCAACTAGGAAACTGCTGTACCCAAACCGAAATTTTTGCTTCATTAAGGCATTTTGCTTAAAATGGTCTAAACCTTGTAAAAGTGGGGTCAAAACTCAGTTTTTGGGCAAATAAAGTATGAGCTTTTAGTCAGTGTGATGCCAGGAAGATACTGGCAAAATTTGAAAATTTTGAAAATTAGGGTTTCTGAAATCTATTTTTAGCTCGAAACCCTAAAAAATAGAAACTTGTCAGAATTGGCTGAAATTAATTTTGATTGGCTTATTTCACATCACAATCACAGTGGTGAAGTCAGTTTCAGTTAAAAGTCAGTTTAAGGCTGGTGGGTAGTTTTCACTTTTTCAGGAGAAAAGTTAGGATCTTCGAGGTCATCAATGGCAGTCGGCCAGTACCAGGTATCAATATCTAAGCTTGAAACTCAAAGAGGAACGCTCTACGATAAAAGATGTTGGAAATAATGTTTTTTGATGGAGGGGATTTTCAGATTGGCAAAAAGTGCTAAAATATTCTAAGTCTGGGAACTTTTCACTATGTAACGTAGTAGACACTTGCGCAATCAACGTGCAAATCAACTTTATAGTGTCCGTACATGTGAAAATGATGAAGTATAGTCATCCACACACCTCAGCAGTCACAACGCTTCGACATGGTCAACCGCAGTGATGGATACAGCGTTTGCAAAGCATAAAATGGTGAAAATCAATGAATTCAAAACAAATCCGCTCCCCTGTAGCCCAGGGGCGCCCTTCCATTTGAAGGTCAAGATTTGAGTGTTTTGGATGAAGGATACATTCATTATGTTCAGTTTTCAGTCAGCTTTCCGATTAGCCATGAAGCAAGATCATCCGAGTTACAGAACTCCGGCAAACGAAGACAGAAGCAGAGGTTACGAAGAGTGTTTTCATCAAGGAGGCAGTCTAGAAATGCAGATCCGCTCCCTTCTAGCCCAAGGGCGATTTTCTTTTTGAAGGCCCAGATCTAGATGCATGTGTGTTTTGATGGTTTCAGTCTTTGCAGAATTAGTTTGGCTTTTCAACGAGCTATCAAGCGGAAGCGTATCCAGTACAGAAATCTAGTTATCAACGTTAGAAGTGGAAATTGCAGGCAGGATACATGTCAGAAGAAGTTTTTCAGAATGCAGATCTGCTCCCTTGTAGCCCAGGGGCGATCCTGAATATCACTGGTTTGATGGATGAATTTGCAATTGAAGTCTTCTTGAGATCTTTACCAGCTCAGTCCAGCTTTGCAGTGCACCCGTTCGCAAGACAATCCAGCATTCTGAGTAACCGCGACAGAGGTTCTGCCGAGCATGTAAAACAGAGGATGGTGAAGCGTAGCTACACAAAGCTGCACAGCTGTAGGTTAGGGGCGATTCTCCTTTAGGCCTGCCAGATGGGGTTATTTGCAATTACAGTCTTCACAAGACTTGTGTGCAATTACTCAAGCTATCCAACGAGTCTAGCCGACAGCCTCCGGGATTTGGCGAATGCTCGTACGTGCGAGGTCGAGATGATAATGCTGTAAAGAAGAGCTGATTGAAGGCAATTCAAAAAATGACTAAGTGTAAGAATATAATTTTCTTTGAAAAAGGCGATTTTCTTTTAGAGGCCTTAAAAGCAATTTTCTGGCTTCGTCGTCTCCAAGAACATCTCTTGCAAGTTGACCAAACTGTACAGCAAGACAGACGGCACGCATATCGGAACATTCCAGTTCCCGGTATCAAGGGTCAAAGTATGGTGTTCAAATGAAAATCACACTTTTGTCAAAATGGTGTTTGAGCTATCACAGAATAGGGGCGCTCATTCTTTTGGGGTTCTTAATACAATTTTCAATCCCTCACATACAGTCATTGGATGCAGAGTACTTCTAGTCACGCAATGAATCCATTATTCAGTCAGTGGAGTTCATTATTCACCGTCAGCGGCAGTTTGAAGCATCAGAAGGCAGAACGAAGAAATGGCTAAGTCTGGAGTCAAAACATCAATTTAATCAGAGGCGCCTAATTTTCTAAGGTATCAGATGATGATTTTAGCAGTTGTTGCTCCCAGCAGACATTTCATCCTTGTCATGCAAGCTTCGCAGTGGATATCTCAGCACAGTCGCAGGATCATTCAATCATCCGGAAATCAGAGTTGAACAGGGTCAGTTGTAACTTTGCAGTCAGCTACAAAATAGGAGATTCTCAAAAATCTCATAACTCTTGCAAATGGAAGCCTAAAAGATCAAAATTTGACTTTTTAGAATCAGGGAAGTGTGTTGAGCACAGCAAGATGCTATTTTTAGCAAAATGATTAAAATAATATTTTTGCATGCAAAGCATTAAAAAGTGACGAATTTCTTCAAAGAGCTAAATATTGGTGCCTCTTTTCAGTTTGCATGCTTTGAAATTAAAATATTATTTTTAGTCTAAAGACTCAGAGTCAGCAGCAGTTCAACTGGTAAAGGGCCAATCGGATTCCTTCTTCACAGTTAGGGTTTGAGCTTGCAGTCTTGCTTTTGTAGTACGATTTTGCTCTAGTTATGCAAGCATGGCATTCATCATTTCATTCATCCAGCTTGAGCAGAGGTGAATTCTTTCCAGAGTTGGGCGAATTTCTTCAGCGGTCAGTTGTGAAGGCATAAAAAATATTCTTTTGCAGGTACAAGTCAAGATTCATCAGCAGAATTCAAGGCAGAGTGGCGATTTTGACAGAAGAAGATAATAAATAAATAAAAATTAAAAAACATCTTTCTTCTTCTCTAGATTTCTTCCATCTTCTCGTCTTAAAATTTTCTCACATGTTTGAAGAATTGGCGTTTTTGGCAAAACAAATCATCTGGGTTGATTCAGAATTGCTTTCTCAGCAAAACCCATGTGCTAGAATTTTCAAGAAAAATTTGTTCCAGAGCATCAGTTCTTGAGGCTTTGATTTTCTGAAGTGAAATTCCTTTGCATGGTGGAGTAGAAGTCGATATTTTTCGAATCTAACGTTGTGGGTTGTCTTAGAAATATCTTCTGGACAAAACCCATATCTCAGATTTTCTCGGGAAAAATGTCCTCACAGCCCCTCAGATCTCAACTGAAAACCTTTTGCATGCGGGCCTAAATCACATTTTTTCACAATTCTGACATTGTGGGTCATCTTAGAATTTGATTCTACATAAAACCCACGTCTCAGAATTTTCTGTGAAAATTGCCCTCCGACAAGCTATTTTTAGCCTCATTAGGAGAGATTTTTGGTTTTTTGGAGAAGTTGTCAGAATATAGCCATGTTCACAGTAAACAGGCGAGTTTTTCAGGATGTAGTTCACGCAGAACGAATTCAAGACCAAGTCCCCAAGTCAGTCTTAATTCATGATTTCATCAGAAAAGCTGACATTGATTTGTATCAAGCGCATCGGAAAAGTTGACAAGAGTAGTCACTCAAGTTCACATGGTTTCATGTCTCGTATAGCTGATTGTCTTCCAAGGCCAGTTTAGAGGGTTGATACCGTTGGGTTTCTGTGTATGCAGCATGTTCATTTGTATTTCTCACAACCAAAGAGTTCGCAGTTTCATCATGCAACACTCTTCCATAAAGAAAAGCATGAAAAACATGAGAAGCATCAAACTCCAGAGGAAACAGTGGCCATCACTTCAGTTACAAAGCCGCCATAGTTACCAGCCAGTGAAGGACTAGTTTAAGTATACATAGATTTTCAGTTTTGCTTGAGTTGCTAAGAAGCAGTGAATTGACAGTTGAGACATGTGACGACCTCTAGATGGTGATGCAGTCACTAACCTCGTGGAGGGGTTACTTGCTCGAGATCAGGGTCAGTGAACTTCAGTTCAAGGCGTCCCACCTTTTCCAAGATAGACATTAGACACAGGAGTTAAACTCGAGGCTTCTTTCCGAGTTAACTGGTTGTTACACATTGCATGTATGTCTTTCTTGGAAACATCTACGTACACTTGGAGCTTAGATTAGATCTTTCAGTTAACTGATGATAGCATTCCAGTTGACTTGCTTTCAATAAGGACGTGCATGTTGCACCTTGTCCATTTAGATTAGATGTTTCAGTTAACTGATGGTAGTTTCCCAGTTAACTGTGTAGGTTCATTCAATTAGGTTTAGAGAATAAGATCTTGCATGTCTTGCAAGACTGTAGTTGACTCAAGGTGATTTTAGGGTTGCCTACACCTTGATGTCTATAAATAAGAGCTTTCAGCTCATTTGTAATTAGCTTTTCCTGGTGATAGAGAATTGCTGCGTTGTCGGCAACATGCCTATTCTCAAGATTGGTTCACCCTTGTAAATTAAAACTTTTGCTTGATAGCATACATGCTGCGCCTACCTTGCCTATAGTATTGCTATTATTGTATCTGTTCAAAGAGTAATTGCTGTTATAATAAATTGCTACGCCTACCTTGCCTTCATATTATTGTTATGGTGTTTATTCGACCTTAGTTAAATGGGGTTGCTGGTTTGATCGTTATTGCATGCGTGTTGCGTCTATACAATCTACTGTCCCAGTTGCTTACCTTTTGTTTTGTTTATTATAAGCCTATTCAGAAGAGCAAATAGTTGCGCCTACCTTGCCTTCATGTTGCAAAACTGTACTTAAAGCTTATCGTTTGATGTGTGTGATAGTAGACTCATTCAGCCAAGCAGATAGTTGTGCCTACCTTGCCTTCATGTTGTGAAGCTGTACCAGGTTTACCGTTCATTTGTTTGTTTTAATAAACTTCTTCCCGGATTAGCAAATAGTTGCGCCTACCTTGCCTTCATGTTGTGAGCCCGCACCTGGAGTTTATCGTACAATACATTCCTGCTCCATTTCCTCATGCTCTGTTTCTTGAGGAAATTGGATAGATTTTAAAGAAGTTAGCTTAGTTGTAGTTACATGATCTGCGAAACCAGAAAATACTTAGCTGCAACGTTCTAGGTTTTCTTAACCTTGTGCCTCTACCAGCTGAGAACAAAAAGATAGGACATTAGTTTAGTTTTCTATTTCATGCATTCCAGCACAACGAGGGAGCTTCCCCTCCTAATTTGAAAAGCACTCATTGCGTAGTGTGCATAGCTGTACGTACAAACTCACACTCCAGAAGTGTTAGTTCTTATGCCAACAGAAACATGAAGAAGCTTTTTAATAGTTTCAACGAATCATAAACTTTACTCCTAAACATTAATACACCTCCTTCGGGACTCCCATAATTATTGGCATCAACTCATTTTGAACTCATATAACCAGAAACCTTCAAACCCAAAAAAACTCGAGTATTCAACAATATCAGATATCAAACTGAATATTGAAATCTTCATTAAAATTCTATCTTCAGTAATATTCAAATTTCAATTACAATTAATCAGCAAAACTTCCAGCACTGACAGGAGATAATTAATTCAATACTGAAATTCTGAAAAGTCTTCAATAAGCTCACAAATGAGACTGTCAACTATCAACAGCCAGGAAACATCTTTCAGCATCAAAGGTGTTCTTTTTTCAAAGGTCTTCCCACCTCAGAAAGGCTGAGAACCACGTTCACCAACAAGAATCCTATTTCCAAAACCAAAAATCCAACCTGCTAACAACGAGCTCCTCCATTCTTTTATTCACCTCCTCTTTGTAACTCTTGGTGACTATTCAAATTCTCTTATTTTCCCCTTTTCACCTTTTATTTTAATACTTCTGAGAATTCACTTTTAAAAAGTCATTTATTTAACTTTCTAACTTTAATTACTTTTACTCACTTAAATAATTAATTTAAGTTGTCTTTTTTAATTTAATCTTTTTTCGACAACATTAAATTAATTATTTAATTGCAATGTTGACTCAAAATTGGGGACATTACAAAGTCCAATACATTTCTGATTCTATCATAAGAAAGAATACATTAATTATTATTATCTTATAAATCATATGCACACATGTAAACAGTAGCTGGCAGAAAATACAACTGAATATATGCTTATATCTGATTTACGTCTAATTATATATATATTTCTGATATACGTCTGATTGTGGACATATTTCTGATATAATGGTTTGTTGTGTTGAATTGTATAGGTCCCTTGGGATTTGCTCTGCTCTCCTCTCTTCCTCTTTCCTTGTCGTCTATCTTCCTAGCAATCCATGATCTTTGTATTTGGGATATCTCTCCTTTATACCCACGATGGGGTTGAGAGTCACGTCTATTCATTGTAATGCTTTCGTCCAAGAGGCATGTCCAATTGTTCTAAGGGATAATTAATACTCATTAATGTTATCCCTTAATATTATCTGTTGAGGGAGATCGTAGCCCCTTATCATATAATCACTGCACCTATTGATGATTGTAATCGTTGTTCTTTCTAGTGTCAATCAATTGATATATCTTTTGTCTAACATGTAATCGTTCCTTGACAACTGTAATCATTGTCTCTCATAATCATGTATGCCTTCTATTGATACTCATGGGGCGTTGCTTATGCTATCATGGGATCAGTGCCCACAATACAGTATTTGCCTATCATATCTGTGACACTCTTTCTATGCCGATTATAAATATGGAGACTGAGTCATTAATTGCTTTGGACTTTTAATCCCCTCTATGCAAGACTTCGGTCGATTTGCAAATTAACGTATAATAAGCGAACTCACTTACTGAGGATAACTTGCAAGCGATGTAATCAAGACAACCCGACAACCTCTGTATGATGCATCATGCTTGGTATTTGATCTATGTGGATGGGGCTTCTTCATAATTATTATTGCTTACTCATAAATTTCCATACATTAATCATTGTTCCTATATTTATCGCAATGAGTTATTTCAGTTATACTTTTGTCTTGAATTTAGCGGCAACGTTGGTTGACCACGGCTTAGAATTGCACTTTGCGGGGACATTGTTGGCGTAAAAACTAACACCTCTGGAGTGTGAGTTTGTACGGACAACTATGCACACTATGTAATGAGTGCTCTTCAAATTAGGAGGGGAAGCTCCCTCGTTGTGCTGGAATGCATGAAATAGAAAACTAAACTAATGTCCTATCTTTTTGTTCTCAGCTGGTAGAGGCACAAGGTTAAGAAAACCTAGAACGTTGCAGCTAAGTATTTTCTGGTTTCGCAGATCATGTAACTACAACTAAGCTAACTTCTTTAAATCTATCCAATTTCCTCAAGAAACAGAGCATGAGGAAATGGAGCAGGAATGTATTGTACGATAAACTCCAGGTGCGGGCTCACAACATGAAGGCAAGGTAGGCGCAACTATTTGCTAATCCGGGAAGAAGTTTATTAAAACAAACAAATGAACGGTAAACCTGGTACAGCTTCACAACATGAAGGCAAGGTAGGCGCAACTATCTGCTTGGCTGAATGAGTCTACTATAACACACATCAAACGATAAGCTTTAAGTACAGTTTCGCAACATGAAGGCAAGGTAGGCGCAACTATTTGCTCTTCTGAATAGGCTTATAATAAACAAAACAAAAGGTAAGCAACTGGGACAGTAGATTGTATAGACGCAACACGCATGCAATAACGATCAAACCAGCAACCCCATTTAACTAAAGTCGAATAAACACCATGACAATAACATGAAGGCAAGGTAGGCGCAGCAATTTATTATAACAGCAATTACTCTTTGAACAGATACAATAATAGCAATACTACAGGCAAGGTAGGCGCAGCATGTATGCTATCAAGCAAAAGTTCTAATTTACAAGGGTGAACCAATCTTGAGAATAGGCATGTTGCCGACAGCGCAACAATTCTCTATCACCAGGAAAAGCTAATTACAAATGAGCTAAAAGCTCTTATTTATAGACTTCAAGGTGTAGGCAACCCTAAAATCACCTTGAGTCAACTACAGTCTTGCAAGACATGCAAGATCTTATTCTTAAACCCTAATTGAATGAAACTATACAGTTAACTGGGAAACTATCATCAGTTAACTGAAACATCTAATCTAAATGGACAATGTGCAAGCATGCACGTCCTTATTGAAAGCAAGTTAACTGGAATGCTATCATCAGTTAACTGAAAAATCTAATCTAATCTCCAAGTGTACGTAGATGTTTCCAAGAAAGACATGCATGCAATGTATAACAGCAAGTTAACTCGGAAAGAAGCCTCGAGTTTAACTCCTGTGTCTAATGTCTATCTTGGAAAAGGTGGGATGCCTTGAACTGAAGTTCACTGACCCTGATCTCGAGCAAGTATCCCCTCCACGAGGTTAGTAACTGCATCACCATCTAGAGGTCATCACATGTCTCAACTGTCAATCAACTGCTAGTTAGTAACTCAAGCAAAACCGAAAACCTCTGCATACTTAAACTGGCCCTTCATTGGTTGGTAACTCTGGCGGCTCTGTAAACTGAAGTGATGGCCACTATTTCTTCTGCAGCTTGACGTTTCTCACGTTTTTCATGCTTATCAACCCTCTAAACTGGCCTTGGAAGACAATCAGCTATACGAGGCATAAAACCATGTGGACTTGAGTGACTACGCTTGTCAACCTTTCTGATGCGCTTGATACAAATATCAGCTTTTTTGATGAAATCATGAATTAAGACTGACATCGTCTTGAATTTGATTTGTGTGAATTGCATCTGGAAAAACTCGCCTGTTGACTGTGAACACAACTACGTTTTGACAACTTCTCCGGAAAACCAAAAATCACTCTAGATAAGGCTAAAAATAGCCTGTCGAAGGGCAATTTTCACAAAATATTCTGAGACGTGGGTTTTGTGCATAATCAAATTTTAAGTTGACCCACAACGTTAGAAATTCGGAAAAATGTGATTTAGGCCCGCATGCAAAAGGTTTTCAGTTGAGATTTGAACTGGCAGTTAGGGGCACTGGGGGCAATTTTTCTCGCGAGAATCAGGAACATGGGTTTTGCGTAGAAATGAATCCTGAAACCACCCAGATCAACAGATTTGCGAAAAAATGTGATTTAGGCCCACATGCAAAGAGAATTCTGGAAAAAAGCACAGTGCTTCTAGAAAAGAGGCAGCGGGGCAATTTTCGCAAAATAATCTAAGACATGGGTATTGTTGTTGATGCTGAAATACTCGAACCCAGATGATGCTTTTCTGAAAAATCTATCCTTTTCTTTGACATGCGAAGAAAACCTAAGACGAGAATAGAAGAAAGTAAGACAGAAGAATAGAAGTTTTATTTTTTGTTTTCTCTCTTTCTTCTGTAAAAATTCGCCTATGCTTGAAGTAGAATTGATAAAACCTGCATGCAAATGGAAAACGAAGTCTGAAATAATCTTCCCTTGAACAATCTGAATCTGTAGCTACGAAGAATACTGAAATCTGACACTTGTAGCACCTGCAGATCAATTTTATGCTCAAGAAAAGATGTTTCTTGTCAACTCTGATGAAGAATAATGGACGCCATTAGCAAAAAATATCTTCTAAGGCGTGTGAAATGCATGCCAAGCATTGGAAATAGCGCTTGAAGTACAACTGGTGCTTCAAAACTCACGCATGGCCTATATTTGGCTTCAAACTCAGTTAACTGGATGTAGAACCAACCCAAGTTAGGGCGCCATCTTGAAGATTCAGTTAACTGATGCATGCAAACTAAGTTTAGCCAGTTATGACTAAAAATAGGTTCAATAGAAGTCGACCTGAAAAAGAGTTTAACTGAAGATCCAAATTTGGCAAATTGAAAACTCTTCCCATGCACACTTTTATTTTTGAATTTTGAAAAGTCAACCTTTGACTTTAGGCATCCTTCCTTCCTTAGACATTTTCTGAAAATTTAGAATCTAAAACCTCAAACGAAGCTCATGTTCGATTACTGATTCTGATCGACTGCCGCATCAGATCAACTGGCTAACAGTTCCATCGAAGAGCAGGACCAAATCTGACAAGAAGATTCCTTGAGGTGGCAATTCAAAATTCAACCATCTGAGGTTTCAAAAAGATGGGCGCCCCTGGCCTCCAGGGGCGCTTTTGACCTCAGTGTTAGAATATTTTCAGACATTTTCATCATTTTCATTGATAACTTGACCATATTTCACTTTTAGAATATTTTCAGACATTTTTATCATTTTCATTGATAACTTGACCATATTTCACTTGACGTTTCCCGGTATTTGACAAAACTTCAGAACACGCTGACTGGCTCACTGCGGAGCAGATTGAATTCTGAGCAAAGGCTCCTGATGAACACTTTGTATAAAAACATCTTTAAACCTCCCTAAATCATGGGCGCCCCTGGAGGCCCAACCAATGTCATCCATTGCTGCAAGTGGCAAAAATTACTCAACTTCCGACTGCGGATTGCCAAGACATCTTCTGAACCGGCTGAGACAGGGAACGGAAAGCTGAAGCTGACACGATTGAGACGAACATCTGAAATCATCGAACAGATTTCATTAAAGGTCTTAAAACCTTGGGCGCCTTTGACCTCCAGGGGCGCTTTTGTCCTTTCTGAATAGTTTCTGATCAAGTCTGGAACCTCAAGTTTGACCACTGATGGCGGCAACTCGGCAACTCAGATTCACCTGCTGACAGATGCGTCGCGGAGCTGGACCAAAAATAGAAACAAACTTCCTGGGTGTCACTTGATCAAAAGACTTCATTTGAATCTTCAAAAAGATGGGCGCCCCTGGCCTCCAGGGGCGCTTTTTCTCTTCAAAGTCATCTACTTTGCATTTCCCTCGTTCTGTACTGAATTTACGTTTTCAGGCGTTTTACTCCTCCGTCGGACTGGCTGGCTAGCTCATTGCGAAGCTATCAGGAAACTGAAGAAATCATCTTGGTAGAAAATCTCACAAAAAGTTGAATACAGCTTCCATAATGATGGGCGCCCCTAGCTGAAAGTGGCGCTTTTGACCTCCAGACTTAGAATATTTTCAATCCAGACTTAGCCAATTTCACAGTACTTTTACCTCGTTGAAAATCTCCTCCGTCAAAAAGCATAATTTTCAACATCTTTCATCGTAGAGTGTTCTTCTTTGAGTTTCAGGCTTAGATATTAACACCTGGTACTGGCCAACTGCCATTAATGACCTCAGAGGTCCTAACTTTTCTCCTGAAAAAGTTATAACTACCCACCAGCCTTAAACTGACTTTTAACTGAAACTGACTTCACCACTGTGATCGTGATGTGAAATAAGCCAATCAAAATTAATTTCAGCTAATTCTGACAAGTTCTTATTTTTTAGGGTTTCGGGCTAAAAATAGACTTCAGAAACCCTAATTTTCAAAATTTTCAAATTTTGCCAGTATCTTCCTGGCATCACACTGACTAAAAGCCCATACTTTATTTGCCCAAAAACTGAGTTTTGACCCCACTTTTACAAGGTTTAGACCATTTTAAGCAAAATGCCTTAATGAAGCAAAAATTTTGGTTTGGGTACAACAGACATGAAAGTTTAAATGGGATAAAATTGGGGAAAAAACGGATTTAAAAAATAATGTATATTATATATATATAGGGCTGCTCCATATATTAATTCATAATAAAGTTTTACATAAGATCTTGGGCTCCTGCCCTTTACATTGCAAAAGCTAAGTAGAGCCTAGAGCTATCTTGCCTATTGTAATCTGCTTATTACATATCTATTCTTCTATTGCATCAAGTTATAACAAAATCTTGATCTCTTTTCTAACTAATCTGATATTACATAGCTTATATATCTAATTTGCTGAGATCTTTTACCTATTTTCTTGCTCCTGTTCTTGATTGATGAATTCAAACTTCCACTCGAGACTAAATGTGGGTTCTAGGTTTGTTACTTTCTTAAGGAAGGAGCATCCTTTCACTGCCTTGTTTAGGTGCTGCATCAAAGTTGTGGTTCTGAAATTCTAGAGGAATGGAAAGCATTGAATAACTACCTCTATCTCCAGGAATCTTTTTATGTCCTGTGGCATTGGAATGCCCACACCTAACCTTGTGGCTCGAATCACTTCATCGAATTCCCTCACGAAGTCTTTCTTTATCAGCTTTTGCAAGAGAGCCCAAACCATCTCCTTTGGCTCCCTTAAACCCAGTAATGAGGCCACAAATTTGGATGAAATGTTCATGTTTAGCCTATAGCGATTGTCTGCTACCAAAAATTCCTCGCCTAACACCCATCTTATTACCATCAAAATGATCCCATGGTGTGTTTTAAACATCATCTTTAACTGCTGGTCAAAAATTTCACCAAGAAAGGCCATTTGCCTTCGAGAACTTACCAATCTTAGTGGAGTGTCCATCTCTATCTTGCCTAAGCACTTTGCTAGGAATTTGTTATGGACTTCATCTCTGTCCGACTTGGGATTACTAAGCCGCATCCTCTTCATATCTCACAAGACTCTCGAGCCAAATGTGTCGAGTGTTGTTAAAACAATCTCAAAATAATTTTGCCAACTATACCGCCTACTCTATTCATTGCTGAATTAATTGCTTTGTACTCTGTAAATCTCTTGTGAGATTATATCATATGGTAGTTGCCTCCCAATGTGACTTGAGGAGAGAATGTGAGCCGCCAACAACCATCATTTGACGAGATCCACCAAGCTTGGTCCGTAATCAAAAACATGTGGCTGGTTGATCCTTACCAAGTCATAATTTTCGAATGCTTTGCTTGATCCCAATGGAGATAATAATTCCCCTTTGTCATATCAATTGGGTCTTATCACAAATTGTTCTATACCGTCTGCCACCATATTGGCTAAGGAGTCGACAACACCCTGGCACTTGGGCTCAACACTTAGTGAAAAATTGGGAAAAGTGTACACGAGTCAAAAATCACCGCTCTGGTTATTTTTGACTAAGTTTGGAAACGGTGCGCTTGAATCAAAAATCACCGCTCTGGTCATTTTTTACTAAGTCTGGAAACGATGCACTTGAGTCAAAAATCACCGCTCTGGTCATTTTGGACTAAGTCTGGAAACGGTGCACTTAAGTCAAAAAACACCGCTCTGGTCATTTTCGACTAAATCTGGAAACGGTGCACTTGAGTCAAAAATCGCCGCTCTGGTCATTTTGGACTAAGTCTGGAAACTTGGTGCAAGGGCGGGAAAAATCAGCACTCTTGCACCAAGTCATCATTTCACTTAGGTGCAGTGGCGCTAAAAAACCCCGCCCTTGCACTTTCAACACTTAGAATTTTTTGTTGGAGACTTGGTGTAAGAGCGGGAAAAATCAACGCTCTTGCACCAAGTCATCATTTCACTTAGGTGCAGTGGCGCTAAAAAACCCCGCCCTTGCACTTTCAACACTTAGAATTTTTTGTTGGAGACTTGGTGTAAGAGCGGGAAAAATCAGCGCTCTTGCACCAAGTCATCATTTCACTTAGGTGCAGTGGCGCTAAAAAACCCCACCCTTGCACTTTCAACACTTAGAACTTTTTGTTGAAAATGTTAGAGCGCTTTTTTCCAAAACATTTGCACTTTCCGCAATTTTGTGAAGTATGAACAACGAGTGTTCATGAAGATACTCGTTTCGAAGGTCTTCGCGAGACGAACACAGAGGGATGCTCAAATGGACTATCTGAAACTTCGGAACGCATTTCGAGGTGGATTGAAAATCACCTCATTTTGCATGCATGAACATCATGAACCTAGGAAATGAACAAGTTTCGTAGGGGGGTTATTCGTGGAATGAGCGCTGCTAATTTCCGTGATAACACACTCCCAACCTAAACAAATCCAATGGTGTTGTTAGAACTGTAAAATTTTGGATTTTTTACAGTCTATTGCATTCAAGAGTTTCCAGCATTAAGTCCTTATCATAAGCATAAAATCCCCTCTTTGCATTGTCTTGCTTATTTTTTGTCATGTGGCCCATTAGAATCCGTCTAGCTCTTCGTATTTCATTGAAAGTCCCATATCGGCAAGACATAGTAAAAGTCTCCCCGACCTATATTTTTAACTAACATGTATTGTTGCAAACAATCGACAAGACTTTTCTTTTGTTTCGGCGACTGAAAAGATTCACAACGGCAAAATAGGCATTTCGGGGTAACGTTATAGCGAAGTATTTTTTTTTTTGTCGACCGGCATATAGAAAAAATATATCGGCATATGCTGGGGCATCGTTTTAGTGTCACGGCGAATTCAATTGGTCTTGCCGACTAGCATGTGGAGGGGTGATTTCGGCTAAACTGATGGGTTCGGCATGAAGTCATAACGAAATCATTTCGTTTTACCGATTGGCTTGCAAGCAAAAGTCTCGGTAAGTCTTATGTGCATCGGGGAAGGTCTTGGCGAAGTGACTTTAGTCTTGCCGAACTAAATACAAGGGGATTCGAAAAGCTATTGGAGAGAGTATTGGGGTCTTGCCGATAGAGATATGCATCGCCAAGAGAAGAACTTTTCAATATAAGTCTTCACAAAGGTTTACTGTCTTACCGAAGGTATTATTTCATTGGTGGGGTTTATTTCTTCGGTGAGAAAACTTGGTGGATACGCCGAAATGAGAGTTCATCGGTGAAAGGGTGATTTTGTCTCAGCGACTATGACTTGAAGAATGCATATCGATATGACACAATGAAGTCTATGTAGCATATCCCCGACTCGAAATTGTTATAGCGACATAAAAAAGGGAGTGACAGTCATCATTTTTTGGATCCCAAGTGTCGATAAGACCACATTATGTCTTGGCGAGAGGTGTAATAGACATTGCAAAAAGCTTCGCCCCAGATTTGAAAGTCTCTCATCGAAAGGACATTTGATGCGACAATGCCAGTTTCAAATTGGTTTTCATTCGTGCTTCATTAATGGCGCGACAGGGTATAACAGTAAAGTTTGTATCAATTCTTCAGTTCCAAATTGATTGCAGGTGAATTAGCATGCTGAACAAAGAACAGGGGCATTTTTCAGTCTGAGGAGCTCGAGCAGAATACTGTAAGTGATTGTTTCTTGGTTTTTTACATTTTGATTTTGTAAGCTTGAGAATGGAGTCTTCTGGTTCTAGAAAGGGTAAGGGTAGAAAGCCTGGTGAGAGTGGTATGTCAAAAGGAAAGAAACAAAAGGTTGATACAGAGCAAGAGGGCACTGAAAGGAGGTTGAACCAAGACCTTATCGATCAACTACCTGGCTTGGGGCTTAAAGCTAGAAGGTCGGCACAACTTAGGGCAGAGGTTGATAAATTAGATGACAAGTGCAAATTCATAGGTGATGTCTGGACTGCCATAAGAGGATATGAATTATTCAGTTTCCATTACCACAAAAGAAATCATTTTGAACCAGTCTGTAACCCATGGAGGTTGAATGTAGGGAAACTGGCGTGCCCTAATATTTTTGTAAATGCAAAATTAGTAAAATTGCTTACAGATAATTATGATCCAAAACGTAAGGCTATATGTGACCCATCTGGAGAACCACAGATATATGTGTCTAAAGAAGCAATAGGCGAGGTTTTCAAATTGGAAGGGTTTTGCAATGAGGAGATCAATTGTGAAGAGTTGGAAAAGGAATTTTCA
This sequence comes from Sequoiadendron giganteum, assembly GCA_007115665.2. Lineage (NCBI taxonomy): Eukaryota > Viridiplantae > Streptophyta > Pinopsida > Cupressales > Cupressaceae > Sequoiadendron > Sequoiadendron giganteum. The sequence goes on along the minus strand of CM021105.1, from coordinate 189,672,610 downwards.
AGAATGGATACAATCTATAAGGGTTGGAGGTTGCCTATCCATAGAATTAAACAGGGTAACAAGTCAGAACCTCTGCAAGATAGTGAGGGGCCTCCTTATCATGTAGATTTGTTTGAGCCTTATATGAAGTACACATATTTCTCAGTGTGTCAAGTATTGGGGATGGATGCCCCGGAACTCATGTCAATTGTGCCAATGATTATCACAGCAGATATTCAGCATCACAACTCCAGGCCATTCGACTATGCTTCATATATTTCTAGGGAGCTTGATTCAGGATTGGTGGCTATAAAGGGTGGAGCTTCTATTGTTCATCTCAGACATTATTCATTGTTAATGCACTTGGTGCTGTATTTTGGACAGGAGTTGGGAGTATGGCCTCCAGAGATGAGAGTTTCTCAAATTGGTAAGGAGGGTGAAGCATTGCCTATTCAGTTGTGGACTGCTATTTGGGACAGCAGGTTTGCTAATTCTAGTTTCATCCACTTTGAAGAATATTTTGTGAAAACTTTGTACAAATTGTATAAATATCCTTGTAACTATTCATTGACTGGTGAGATTAAAATATTTCTTCGGCCAAAAGATTTCAATGGGCCAATTGATCATAATTGGGGTCACTGGTATTGTTTGGAAGGAGCTACAATGATCAGAGTGTATGGATTTGAAGGTGCCCCTTTTATTCTGCCAAGGACAGTTCCAAACAAAGTTGCATATTTGGAAATTGTCAGACAAATGGATTACAGCAATGTGATGCTTTTCAGTTCTTATGGGAAGCAGGCTTTTATGCCTAGTACATTATGCTTTGGTGATTTCACTGTGTTGGCTAAGGAGGGATATAATTCAATCCATGATAGATTGTTGCATTATAATATGAAAAGGGGACCACCCAGGAAAAACTTTGACCCTGAAGGATATATCAATTTAGCCAAAGAAAGGATTAACTTTGGAAGGTATCAACATGTACCTTCTCCTTTTGATGATATGATCAGGAATTTGGATGAAGAGGAAGCAGAGGTGGTGGTTGAAAGCTATAACCAAGGGTTACAGGATACGGGAATATTGTCTTCTGTGTTGATGTTATTAGCAGCTTCAGACTGCTTCTTCTAGCCTACACAACTTGAGATTAAACCAAATTAAATAATAGCCTATCGGCTATTTAATTTGATATTGAGATCATTAATATTTATGTGAAGGGGCGCTTCACAAAAGGTTAAATACAAACCCAATTAGGGCCGACCCTCATCGAGAATATGAATGTTCATTTAATATTTGGGCCGACCTACCCTTGGCATTTATTGTAAAATAATTATTCTCCTTGAAGGGCCGACCTACTTGAGAAGACATCTTATCTTGTATATATACAAGGTCGCTTTGCTCATTAGAAAATTATCAAGTTCATTCATCTTAATTTGCACTTAAGGAGAAGTTCGCACTTGTGCAACAGATCATTATTGTGTAGCAGTAGATCAACATCTTGAGCAGCAGATCAACATCTTGAGTAGCAGATCATACTGAAGCAGCAGATCGAATTCAAGGAGAAACATATTTGTTTGTATCATTGCATCTAGGAGAGGTGCTATTATTCATTGTATCAAATTCGGCCATTGTTGGGCCTGAGTTGTAAGCAGATTTCTGCTCCTATTTTTGCTCTTATATAACAAAATTATTTGCTGGGTTTTTCTCCCTCAGGAGGAGGGTTTTCTGAGGGTATCTTGTTGTGTTTATTGTCTTATGTGTTGCAAAGATTATAAGTGCTTTCAGTTATTTATCTGATCCATAAAACACTAACATTCTGGGGGTGAGGAAACCCCAATGGATAAAGTGCCACAGAGCAAAACAGAGAGAGTATCTAGGTTAAGGACTCAGAGGTATGTTTGCCCAACTAGAGAACAAAGTATTGAAAGTGGTGATATTGATGCAAGGCATATGGAATATAGATCATTTGTTTCAGATGATGAGTTTATAAATTCTCCAGAGTTCAAAGCATTCTTGTACAAATAGAAGGGGAAGGAAATAAGAGAAAATGTTGGTGTTGTCACTTCTAGGAATGAAGAGCAATTATTGGGTCAATTGAGAAAATGTGTGGATGATGAAATGACAAATATGACTCCTGAAAAGGGGAGGAAAATGTTGGAGAATGCTGGTGTTATGATTTTTCCTGGACTTGATTTGAACTTTGCATTAGTTTTTGATAGTTTCTTAAGAGATAGTGATGTTACACACAAACTTGATAAGGAAAGGGTAACAGAGATGTATGCAGGCTCTAAGTATAATACTGATGAGGGATCATTGATGATATGGGCTTTATATCCTCCCCACAGGAAATCAGTGGTAATTGGTACAGAGAAGGCATTTGGCCATGTTATGACCCTGAAGGTTGGAGAGGCTGATCCTGTGGTTACTACAGAGATTGGGATAAATATTGCAAAATTGAATAAAGCACAGATCCAAACACTGATAAAAGAAAGAGAAATGTATAAAGCAAGTAATGAGAGAATGTTGAGAGAAAATGATAGATTGAAAGACTTGGTTGGTATTTCAATAGATCTAGCCAAAATGCTCACTCAAAGAGAAAGCTCTCGAGCAAAAAATCATTGGATAGGGTCAAGTGTTTATAATCAGGGAAAGTATGATGCAATTGTAGCAATTGTTAAGAGGAGGCAGGACAATTTGACATCTTGGTTAAATCAATTGTGGGGAAAGTATTCTTGTACTCTGGATGCATTGAAGGAGCATGAAAGGATGGATGAGCGAGTTATGGAGAAGTTTCATGAATTGGCCCCATGTGATGAGGCTGACAGTACTACACTTGAAGCTGCAAATCATATTATTAGTCGCCATCAAAAATTCTATGAGGAATTGCAGGGGGATAAAAGGGATTAATTGAAGCTGCCAAGAAAACTGTGATCACATTTTCTGATAGTAAAGGGGAGTTGAAAGATGCCACTAGATGGAAGAATGAATGTGACACAATGCTGAAGGAAATCATGAAGACATCTTCTGCAGAGGATACAGCATTAGAGGAAGTGAGCGAGCAAAATGAGGAAATGGTCAAGATGGAAATCACGATCCGGAATGCTGTCGAAGATGCGGATACGTATAAGCGCCAGGATTAAATTGTACCACCTCGCTAAAACTCACTTATGGCTAACTAGAGACTAATTATTCTCTATCTTTTGTTTTGTATTTTGTTTTTTCCTATTTTCGAAAGGACGCATCCTTTTGTCTTCTCAATGTATAAATGTTCATTTTGAAAACAATATAGGGGGGCGAGGTAGAATTAGAAAAAGGATAGAGAACAGACAGTAGAATACGATTTCTTTTGGCAAGGATGAGACTGGTAGCATATGTAAAATCATGGAGATATCAATGAAAATCCAATACAATGGTGCAATGTTTTCTGGTATCAGTTGTTTATGATGTTTGTCGAAAAGTATTATTGAAGTTGTCTCCGTAATGGTGTTTTCTGGTTATTCGCATTGGTGTAAACAAGTTTATACCTAGTTTGTCAATGCACATTTGCTGCATCTATATGGTCAATTAATTGTTTCTTTCCACTAAAGATTAAATTCTCTAAATTGATCATAGTAATTAGGGAATGTCAATTGGATTATTAAGAAGAACTCAATAATCACAGTCTTGCATATTTATACAAGCTATAAACCAAATAAAATGCTAAATAACTTGAATGTCTGCCAGAACAAATAAACTCGTTTTAGATTTTTCTTGACTCCATGAACCCTATAAGGCACTGGTCTTTTCGTTTTCATTCTTTAGTTTCACTCACATTTTTACATCTGTTAACTGAGCGTATTAGGGTTTAGTTTTGAATATTGATATGCAATTTGTACCAAATTTGTTTTATTTTGTCCATTTCAAATTGCCATCTTGGACAAATTAGGGCTATAGGAAAAGATCAAAAGTCAAGTCTGCTCAATTTAGTTAGGTACACCCGCCTAGGTCTAGCAGCACCTAAAGAGTAGAAGGTTTAATTGTTTCAAACCTTGTTCTGTTACCCTAAAACGTTGTGAAAGCTTGGCAACCTTTCATGGTTCAAACCTGCGTTTTTGAGAGCTAACGGGTGCTTTGAAGATATCTTAATATGTGTTTTACAAGGACCTTCCATTTGTTGTTGGAGTGCTCTACCAACTGAGCTACTGGCCCCTTGTGGCCAGCCCATCGTCGGTCCAGGTGTGGCTTATATCCAACACCCCCCCTTAAGCCACACTGCGGGTGCTTAGAGCTCTTCTGAAGTTAGATCCTGGGACCTGTCGTTAAGGAGTCTCTCAACATGACGCCTCATCTCAATCTCAGAGATGAACAAGGGCTTTCACCTCATATCTCTCTATCTCAGAGATTTATGCATTACAATAAGTGAAGATGTGACTCCCTCTGAAGCTCTAATTACTTCTTCTTCGAAGGGATGACTTCAGCCATCCACACAGTCTAATGTTTGCAAGCAGAGTCTCCATGCTTCAGCCTACAAAATGCATCAAGCTCTTCTTCTCTTGAATGCAATCTCTTGGTTCATCCTAATGCACATTAAGAAGAGATTACTTAATAGTTCATATAACTCAACTATTTCGAGGAGAAAAATACCAATGCTAGAAGCATACATGAGTTACTATAATAATGTTATAACATGAATTAATAGCTACGAAAATATTCATGAACATTATTCAACCATTGAATACTTATCTCATTATCAGCATTCTACAGATCTATTCCAAGTATTTCCAATTTGTCTTGTGCATCCTTGTAGATAAGTTACAAGACCTCAAGTTTGTTCAACCTGCAATAGCTTACAAACAACTTGAATAGTTCCCAGACCACGACACCTTTTTCAACTGGCTTGGGAAAGAGTGGTGAAGTATCTGTACGCTCTTGTTTGTTGTTCTCCTTGTAGGACGATCATCAATCAATTGCAACACCAAATAGGTGATACGGTTTTATCGTCGACCAGGTAGAGTCGTTGGCTCTAGTCGGCACCACTCTGCCCGCGAAGCTCATAAAGAACGATCATCAAATACGATAAAGCAATTACTTGTTCTCCTTTCGTATGTGAGCTTCTCAGAATCAATCGTGTTGAAGGGAACTGTCAACATCCAGTGGAGGTCACAGTGTACAAAATTTGATAAATTTACCACCATCCGCAGATTACACATAAGAGAGAAGATTGATGCAAAAATGTAGCAATCTAAGACTTAAGATTGTCGCCCTCCTAGTGGCATCAAACAAGATTGCAGAATTCTAAGGATCTTCCCAAAACAAGTGACAAGGTGTCTCTCGATTGTAGAAGTATGTGCAACTATAATAAGTGTCAATCCCATAGACATAGGCCAGTGAGCAACATAGATGAAGATCTTCAGGGCCCGCGATCGATAGTCGGAGATGAGCTTTCCGACCTAAACTGACAAGATATCTCTTCGCGAGATCTAGATTCCTGATTTTTCTCGTGACTGTAAGGAGGGTGCGTGAATGAGTAGAATGGATGATTGCCCCTTCTCCACAAGTCTCTTGCTTGAATACGATAGATGATTGCTTCTTCTTCTTTAGGACCCAACGTCCACACTCCTGTCATCAAGCATAGTTCAAAAAAATGCCTCCCTGAAAAGGTTGATGCTAGCAGACATACATGCGACTACGATTCCTAAATATCTTATTCATTCGACCAGAATTCTATTAGAATTCTCGATACTGGCAAGTAGAATGCACCCAGAATGACTAACCACAAGGATCTTAATCAATCAGGCTGATCGCTTGGCCAGAGCCGAGAGGCTTGGTCACTGTGATAATGAATCGCTTCCTCTAAGCCTGATACATCTGAGCAATCACCATAAGCAATTCGACTGAAGATTGAATCGGCTCCAAATCGACAAATACCAATGTTAATTATGTGTTCATTGTCATTTCTCGATTCTACTGCTTACACAAATTTGATCAGGTCTAATCTTACACCCGCTCTAATACCAGGTTGAGGATCGAACATATTCAAACAGGTCTTATTAATTTTCTAGACAGATTTAATCTACAAGAGTAAAAAACATTTATTGATTTCGATGTTCTACTTTGAAGATCAAGACTCTTATATATATGTTTGAGAAAAGACGTGACTTTTCGATTGACATCCCTCTGATTAAGCAAGGCCGACAATCAATCATAATCAAGACATATATATATATCTGATTTAGTGAAAGCGGATTATACTTAGCACAAGAGATTAGATATCAATAATGATAATGCATGAGTGCAATCAATATTGATCTCTGACCGAAGCTACCAGTTTTCAACATGACGGGAATGTTTGATGAGCATAGAATGCTTTCAAGACAGAGATGGAAGAATGTTTTCCAAACAGCAGCATGAAGATTCAATCAAGGATGATGTAGTTCAAGTCGTGTCTTCGAACACTTAGAATAGTTTCAATTATGTACTTGTAATTTAGTTTTGACAAATTACATGTAAAATGGAAAATTGTAATTGCAAGTAATCATATCACTTGCAAAGTTGTAAAATGTAATTACATGTGATTACATTACAAGTCAATTATAATGTAATTGTAATGTTGAATAAGTCAATTGCAGTTAGTTAGTGGTTGAGAGAATTTCTCAAGTTTGTTGGAATCCTCCCACCTTTTTCTCAAGGCTTCTCTCCTATAAATACTTGAAGAAGTCTATTGTAATATCTATCTTTTGGCAATGCAACAAAACTCTGCTAGTTTGTATGTGCACTCTAAGACTTTGAGCTTAGATGTAAATCAGATTACAATCAATAAAAGAGGCAAATTGCTTTCAAACTTTGTGTTGATTCAAGGTGTTATGTGACGACATTTTCTACATATTGATTGTGAGCTTTGTGGTGTTATACAAGAGGGATTCAAGCTGAATTTTGCAGACTTTGAGCTGCTTATTGCATTTGGAGTTTTAGATTGGTTTTCAAATTTGATATTGCAGACTTTGAGCTATTTGTCGCATTTAAAGCTATCGTAGAACGCTCAAGCAAAGGGGGTAACTTGTAGACTTTGTGCTGCTTTTATTTTCTATGTTTGTGCATAAAAAGTGCATCATGCAATTAGACTTTGAGCTGCTACATACTGTACTAAATTACCAAAAATCATCTAAAAAGGTTGATAGGAGAGTAAGTTGTCAAAGACTTTGTGCTTTCAATTTGCTTCTCCGTCCCTAAGGAGCAACGGAGGACTTTGCGCCTTTATGGAAACTTTGCTTCTTTATTTATTTACTTCATTAATCATACATGCTTTCAATTGTGATTCTTTTTTGAAATAAGACAAAAGAATAAGTGTCTTTTCTAAAAAAAGAGAACAAGACAGATTTTCACCCAGATTTAGAGTAGATTTATAGTTGAAGTTTATTTATGAATTGTTAAAATAGAAAGCAAAAGGGGAGCCTTCCCTTTGAAAATTGGAGAGTTTATCTCACGTACTGTGGCTGAAACCACAATTTTGTACACTTTCCCAAGTATACAAAATTTTCAACCAACAAGTTTCCCATAAGGTAGTTTGGGGGAAATTGTACGGGAATACAATACTTTATAAGCATCCCCAAATGAACATTAATATATTATATATTTTAATGTTAGCAATATGGTTTAGTTTTTACAAAATTTATCGCTGCGAATTTCATCATGATATCAAAGCAATAATGAGATTTTGTTCCTGCAGTGAGGAAATATGATTTAGGTAATGGTGAATGCCAAACTTTGAAGTCATGTCTGAAGCAAGGTGCAGGCTATAATGCAAACCTGGAAGCATTGGCAGCAGTCAAAAAGGAAACATTATTTTTTGACAGAAGTTATAAGTAGTGCCAAAGGAGGGTAGAGCACAGCCAGCAACATACAAAAGATATGTCAAAATTCCAGAATGTTGGCAGATAAAGATTTAAACATTGCAGAGGAGATTGTATCCATGCCATGAATATATGCAAACGCCACTCAACACAACTCCATTGGTGATTCGCTGCTGTAGAAGATAGAGCCTGGAAGGGAGCTTTTTACACTTGTTTACAGTTTTTATTGAGAGACATGTGTGAATGAAAGTGCATAAAGGGCAATCTTAGTACATTGACCCAGTGTAAGAAGCCTTGTGTTTTTGCTTCATGATAGTTAGATAATGATGAGTGGCAGCATCTCCAAGGCATTGACAAAGACTGCATTGCATCCTCCTTGATTGCAGTCCAAACTCTAAAACCTTAATGCACTGTGTTTGTTCTTCAATTTTTTGTTGCTGATTTGCGCCATACATTTGTTTAAATTCTTGCATGAAGATTAATATCAGAGGTGGCAAGCTCACTTTGGTAAATTTGTGGTGATCTTGATCGGTTTACTTATTGTGCAAGCTCTGTACTTGGTGGCATTTATTCTGGAACAAGATAATCGTGGAAGATCTGATTAATGCTAAAATCGGATAAAATTCTAATTACTTATCTTGTTTTGGGCATTAAATGATGTGAGAGATAAGTGAGTTAATATGGTGTAGAGAACAATTAGTTGAATTGGTTTGATATCAGTTATAACGTCACTTGTTCCAGATTGGAAGTATTGTATGATAAGAGTTAGAGAAGTATATGTCTTAAGGCACATTTATTTTGAAAGTGCAAAGTTTATAAGAGCAGAGATATTTAAATTTTAGTTAAAATTATTGTAAGGGTGTATTATTAGTAGAATACTAGAAACAATTACTCAATTTTTCACTTTCGCATATGGCCAAACTTTATATGGTTACTTCACATAATGTTTGTGTTGAAAACTGATAGCTTCGATCAAAGATCAATAATGATTGCACTCATGTATTATCATTATTGATATCAAATCTCATGTCCTAAGTATAATCTGCTTTCAATAAATCGGATACATATATATGTCTTGAATTATGATTGATTGTCGGCTCTAATATAAAAAGTCTTGTCAGTTGAAAAGTCACGTCTTTTCTCAACCATATATATGAGAGTCTTGATCTTCAAAAGTAATCATCGAAATCTATAAATGTTTTACTCTTGTAGATTGAATCTCTCTAGAAAGATATTCAAACTTGTTTGAATATGTGTGATCTTCAACATGGTATCAAAGCAAGGTTATAAAATTCACTAGACTGAATTTTCGATCTACATTCCTTTCAGATGCGCACAGGAGACCACAGATGGTGCGGGTGGCGAGAGCTAAAGGCTACGCAACCGCCTGCAGGAGATTTGCCCCCGTGGAGATTTGATTCTACTCCTTATGTTGATCAGGCTCTGTAATGAATACCGGCGTAGTTGATATGTTATAGCATCTGCATATTAAAGGATAGTATCAATCTCTTTACCATCGTGGATTCCTTGAGTGAGGTCGGAATTTCTATCTCATCAAGCAATATTGTATTATCGGGTGGTTTTATGCACGGGAAGGATCTTCTTAATTCGCGAATTCTTGTACACCCATAACTAAACATCAGATATATGTAACATTGTTCTCCTTGAAGCTTCATTGTCGACCGGCATTTCATTTATAATCGGAAACCTTTATTTGCTATTCCTGTGAAGTTTCGGCGTATAATACATCTGACTGGTTGAAGGAGTATCAGGATTGTCGGTGTCATTATATTCACAATGTAGCAGCAAAATACGCATTCTGGAGTTATGATTGCTATCGAACCTCCCATTTTCAGCGAATACTCACATATAATCATGTTTGGGTTTATCTATGATGGTTAGCAGGAGTTGAGATGTTGTCTCATTCCTGAATCGTTGGGTGTTGATATGCTTGGGGTTCATGGGAGTTGTATATTCCTTTCAGAATCCGTTGTTATATGCACGGGGAGTTCGTGAAAGTCTAAAGGCGTCACTCTGTAGCTGCAACTTGGGTGCAATAATTCTTTATCATTCTGTGACTCATCTGAAGTGTCCTCCTTCTCGGGGCTTTGTGCATGCCTACCTAAAAGGTGGAGGATATGTGATATCTCCATTGGCTCATCCCCAACAACATCCACATGCAGTTGTTAAGCACATGCTAGCCATAGACTGGAAATATTGGGCATCTTATATACGACCATCTTATACAAGAAGAATTACTCTCTGAATGCTAGGGCGCATAGCAGGTATTTTAAGAAAGTCTAAATCTCATATGCACAGGGAGTTCATGAAAGTCTGAAGGCGTCACTTTGAATTAGTGCATCGAATGAATTTGAATGGTCAAAGACCACATTCAAATTACCTTTGAAAGCGGATGCAGACAAAATCATTACATATATCGATCGGCATATTTTATATTGAAGCATTCGATTTGGATTAATCAAGGAAGTCATCATTTGTAGAGGCGATGCATTCCTAAAGGAGGACAAATCTTATTCAGAATAAAGACATTTAGGCTGACAAATCCGAGAATAGGATTAAAGATCTGTGATCTTTAAAATTCTAAAATTCATCTACATGTTGGTGTCAGCCAAAGCCCACAACTCTGCCTGGACGGCGAATATAATCGCTTCCTTTTGATGTGTACATGTATGCTAGGTTTTGCCGAGCTGATTACTGGAATCTTGGCTCTATAAGTAGAGATATGTATTCCATGCTTAATGTTCATAAATTTAAAATCATGCATTAGTAAATCTTACTTCGGTATTTCTCTTCAAGATAGTTCTATAAACTATTAATAATATCTCTTCTTGATGCTTTCAAGAAGGATCAAGAAACAATAGGGTATTGAGAGATCGCATAGAAGAGCTTAAGGCATCTTGTATGGAAGTCACAACAAATCAAGAGATGATCAGCTTGGAATCACAGTTTGCAGCCCTAAGACTGAATAAATGGTTAAAGACATCTCCTTGAAAAGGAAGATTTAACCTTCTGAGGGAGCTCTATGATTCTGCAAATGTTGCAGGCAATCTTGGACATTAAAGTCAAAAGGTTGATGCATGTGCTTGAAGTTTCGGAGGGAGCTTACTAAACCTAAAGAAAATGATCGAAAGAGTATCTTTGGGTGTTGTATCAAGTTGAGGTATGCTGTGATATCCTAGTGTAGCAGGAAGCAATCTTCTGTGGCACTAAGTACAACAGAAGCCGAATATATTTCAGCCTCCTTGGAAGCAAAAGAAGCAGTATGGCTCCGTAAATTGTTGATCATAAGCATATAGAGTTTCCTTACCATTATGTAAGAGACATAGTATAAAGGAATGTGATCGGTGTATGTTAGGACAAATGATCAAATAGCAAGCATTCACCATAACTCTCCCAGAGTCAAAATTGAACCTTTCCGGAAGAAACTTGGTATGGTTGAAATGTAAATTATTTTTGAGATTGAGACTCAAATTGTTTATTCTATACTAATATGTTTTAAAGATGTTTAAATGTGTAAACTCTTTTGTCATGCGAGTGACTCCATGGCTGTATGGGCTCACCCCCTTTGTGTACATTATTGAAAGGTGACAATCTTTCGATAATGAACACTTTAACATTGTAAGGTGACGACTTTACAATGTTTACAATTCCCTATCATGATAGATATCATGTGACTTGATATCTGTGGACATGTCATGATAGTATCTCTTGGACACTTTGATGGATATCATGAGACTTGATGTCATTTGAAGATCATTGTGATCCTTAAGAGATAATCATGTTGGATAATTATATATCCGTGGATATGCCATGAATTATTATGGTAGACATCATGTGACTTGATGTCTGTGCACATACCATAATAAAGATGTGTTATGAAGAATGTCATGTGACTTGACACTTTCAGGAGCATACCATATCTTTTGTTATCACGAGTTAGGTGATATCACGTTTACTTGATGGAAGTTATCTTCCCTAGCTAAGAGGGAGTGTTGAATAGTAAAGATGTGTTATGAAGAATGTCATGTGACTTGACACTTTCAGAAGCATACCATATCTTTTGTTATCACGAGTTAGGTGATATCACATTTACTTGATGGAGTTCTCTTCCCTAATTAAGAGGGAGTGTTGAAAACTGATAGCTTCGGTCAGAGATCAATAATGATTGCACTCATGCATTATCATCATTGATATCAAATCTCATGTCCTAAGTATAATCCGCTTTCAATAAATCGGATACATATATATGTCTTGAATTATGATTGATTTTCGGCTCTAATATAAAAGTCTTGTCAATCGAAAAGTTGCGTCTTTTCTCAACCATATATATGAGAGTCTTGATCTTCAAAAGTAATCATCGAAATCAATAAATGTGTTTTACTCTTGTAGATTCAATCTCTCTAGAAAGATATTCAGACTTGTTTGAATATGTGTGATCTTCAACAGTTTGTATTCTTGATGCCATCCATATTACAGCTGACAGAGATTTCAAGCTCACATGCTTGTGCTATTGAAGAGTAAAATGAAACATCAAATGCATAAAGTGTAATAGGGTCACAGAGGAGGCTAGTGAACACTAGAGGCTAGAGGAATCTCATCATCTCAAGCTAGCTTCTCACTTAGAGATGGTAGTTTGTATGTGAAGCATCTGTTTTTGTTTTTTTTGTTTTCTCCAGAAGCTGATAGTGTTGAAGAATTCAAATCTTAAGAAATCTACTTTTTGAAGACAAGAAGGGATTTAGTGTAGATAAAACTCAACATGGATTATTGCCCAATTAGTTTGGGAGTCTGTGGATCTTGGGAAATATACCCTTACAAGGGTTATGAGACAACTGATGGAGCATTGTGGATGTAACTTGTTATGGATTGTTGTCCAATAATTCAGAGATTTGTGATTCAGGAGTTTGAGGAGGTGGTAATCCGAGAACTCAAGAATTCAACTTGGGAGGTACACCTTATTAGAGTATTGTTGTATTATTTAATGGTCATCTTAGCCTTTAGTTAGTCTGTAGTTTACTTTTTGTCTGCTTCTGTTAGTTTTTTATTATTTCCTTTTGTTAACAATTGTTTCTTTTTAAAAACATCGTCCTCCTTTGTATTGTTTAAAAATCTTTCATCTCCTTTTTAAATAACGAATATTAAATATAATTTGTCATTTCACACCTTTATGAGGGTTACAAGGTAGCTTGATGGAGTTCTACCTAGTTCAAAAACTTCTCCAAAGAAAAGCTTTTGAAGAATAAACAGTTATGATTGGTTAGCATGTTATTTTTTGTGTGTTTTGAGGAACTTTGGTGGCCAGCTAGAACATTTGCTCAGACACAAGTAGTTTGGGGTATTTGTGATGAAAATTTGGTGGTTAGCTAAGACATCTGCCTAAACACAAATAGTTTAGGGTGTTCTAAATGAGTGAGGAAATTTGGTGAAGGTGATGATTGGTTAGCATGTTTTTTTTTTGTGTGTTTTGAGGAACTTTGGTGGCCAGCTAGAACATTTGCTCAGACACAAGTAGTTTGGGGCATTTGGGATGAAAATTTGGTGGTTAGCTAAGACATCTGCCTAGACAAATAGTTTAGGGTGTTCTAAATGAGTGAGGAAATTTGGTGAAGGTGCTTCCGCAGATTTCCACATAGGCTACTGCAGTCAGTCATGCAATTTCTCTGTTCTCTTGTGTTTTTTGTAATGTAAATCGTAATAGGGGTTGATGGAAAATAAGGTTCACATTTTGTAATAAAGTCACTTTAATGATTTAGTGTTAGTACTGAAATGTTTAGATAGCTTTGTGTTAGTTGTTGGAAGTTAATTTCCCAGAGGATAGTATGGGGGACATTGTATGGGAATACATTACTCTATAAGCATTTGCACAATACATTGTAAGATCCCCAAATGAACATTAGTATATTTATATATTTTGGTGTTATCAATATGGTTTAGTTTTTACAAAATTTGTCCCTACAAATTTCATCATAATATTTCTCATTTCTTGTTTAGAAATCTACAGAATATTCTTTGGGTACCATAAGTGACTCCACAAATCCCATGGTTTCCAATTTTATTCAGCCCGAACCCTTGGAGTATTTAGTCCAAGGGCTTCCATGAATCTACAGATCAAGGAGCTTTCATGTAGCATCCAGATAATTTGTTTTATTTGGCCCATGGAGAATGAGACCTTAAGTGGGTTTTCCAATTTGAGATTGCACCCATTTTCTTTTATAGTTAGAAAGTTGGACCCAGTGACTTTTCTTTAGGCATGATAATGCAAAATCCTTGCAGATTTGTGGTATTTCTTATAAACAGAAAATTTGAAGTTTTGGTTTGAATTTTGAGGGATATTAAGATTGGAGGAGACCATGGCCTCCATTCAAAGACTAGATCCACTCCCTCGTTGGTCATTTGGATAAGAAGTTTACTGGCTTTGATGGCTGCAAATTGAAATAGATGATTGGGTGGATGGAATGAATGAGAAGTGCTCACTGAGCAGAATGTTGTTATGAATTTTTAACTTATCTTAATATGGCACTCTTCCACTTGTTTACATTCATCATTTATGTATATTGATTGTAAACATCAATCTGCATGTTTGAACCTGAATCTGGAAAGATGTCCCTATAGCAATGGAATTTAATTGTAGTGTAGGTTTGCTATAATGTAGGTCTAGTACTCTTTTTGTTTTGTAGAATAAATCAAGCTGATACGGTTTGATGGAACTTAACAATTTATGAGTCCAAGTGTTCCCTGAAGTAACATTAATGGCGCTCCTCTCAGCAAGGCACAAAAGCAAGTTCAAACTAAAAAAGGAATATAGAAACGGCCACTATAGGAATGCATATTCCCACAAAAAATACTATCACAATTATTTTCCACCCAACTTCTATTGTGCAAAATAGGAAGAAGAAAGTGGACAAGAATAATAAAAAATGCATAAAGCGATGGATGGTAAACATGAAGTCATGGATAGCTTAAACTAAATGATGGTTCAACCTCACGTCTTAGATACTCCCCTAGTAAAGATGATGATGGCCAGTCCTCTCTTAGTCTTCCAGGATACAGACACAGTCTATTCAATGGATTTTGTAGAGTTAATAATTTTACCTCCCTTTTTTTTGCAGTTATCTACTACTAATGTACTATGCATAACATTATATTGCATAGGATTGTAATTTTTCCTTTATGGTAATTTGGAAAGCAAGAACGTGCTTCAAATGCAAGGTGTTTGGATGGCTAGTAATGCATCAAGGTTAAGCTGTCAAAGCACGGTCAAGTAATGTGGGTATTGTGGATGCTTTTGCAATTTTTTGTGTAGGAGATGACAGTTGCCAATAAATTCTGGAAGTGTACAACAGTTAGACGGTTTTGGGGTTTGTTACAAGCTAAGTTCAATTCCCTTTTTACTGCTTGGATGCTGAGAGGCATGCAAAATCCTATGGCACGCAATTTGGTTGGCACCAATCAGTTTCAGGAGGATGCAAAGCTGTTTTTCAAGGAATTTCCTCCCCACTCCTTTTGGGAAGTTGTGATTTTTTAGACAAGAATTTCCTTGATTGTGCAAGCTAAGGTTTGATGCTTGTGGAAGGATGTGAATTATTTGCCCAGTTGGGTGCAAGTCCATGCACTTTCTTTCCTTACCTATATAGAGAGAAATTCTTCCTGTAATCATGGTGCTCAGCTGATGTAAATCATTTGTTGTTTAAAGTAATTCAAAAATGCATTTATTTAAAAACATATATTCTCTATAATGAAATTATTTTCCCAATATAAAATTACAAATGAAACCACTGGAGTCAACCTCTTGAGACTGTGATTGACAATGACAACCTCAGAAAATTGTTGCAAGCTTTTGGATTCAACTGTGTATGTTTTTGTGTAGACATTTCAGATCACACTCAATGATCCATCATCAGGAAGAGGAACAAATGTGATCCAAAACGTTGACACAAAAACATACACAGTTGAATCCAAAAGCTTGCAACAATTTCATGGACTGTGGAAAACTTATTCCAACTAACCTCAGAAAATTTGTTGTGCTAAAAATTAAAGGTATTCATTTTGACTGAGTTCTTTAAACACCTACAGTATCACATATCTTAAAACACTTTGTGCCTCTATGAGAAATAATTCTCAAGTTGCATCTGTCATATGGGTTTATAAAGTCTTATATTTTAAATTCTGTATTCTTTCCAGGTATACAACCCATCTCACATCCTAAAGCTCGGAAACCTCAAATTCCAAGTTCTAGCCCCCAAGTGCTTTTCCGCTTCATGCAACTTAATGGCAGTATAGCTGTAGAAGATAATATGTCTCAAAGCAACATGTTCCAAGCAGTACCAATAATAACTTTATAAAGAGAAAGATCTGGTGATAGGAGAATGCACCACAAAGAAAAGCAAATTAACTAATTATATACCGAGGTTTCACATTGTAGTGTTTGTTCCATGTAAGCTGCCTGGTTGCCATGAATCTCATCCAAACAAGGATTCCAGCCAGTCCAAGCTCACCTTCATCTTTTGCTTGTTTCAACAACTCTGTTGCAATATTGAACCTGCTTATCACATACAACAAAGGGCATGTTTTTTAGTGTACTAACAAGCACAAAACAAACTGCAATTTTCTTTATCTTCTCAAAATGTCAACTCAACTAGAACAACATTGTCTATCACAATACATTTAGAAGATAAAAATCCCAAATACAAAACCCTGACATCTTTTAGAAAATCAATTAAGTTTAGCAAATTCAGTAATATACTTTTGTAATACTGGTTACTTTAATCTTCTGATGATCAAAACTTATGCCTCAAATGGTAAGAGAATTGACCAGAAAGAAATATAAAAGAATTCAATTGATTAATTTCTGCAAAGAGCAAAAGCTTTGAAGAATCTGAAGTGGATGCATTGTCACTAACATCCAATTGTTGGCACTTAAGCACAATTTCTAATGTAATCTCCCCATTTTGATATTCTCAGTATGAGGGATCCACTTCTTCGGACTGGCAGCACAGGAGTAGCATTGAGTGAGTAGACTGACAGTATAGGAATAGTTAGGGTCAATTAAATCAAGAAATAAGGCAGGCGAGTCAGTTAAGGTCAATTAAATAAGGAAATACAATGGATGAGTCAGGTTGGGTAAACTACCTATTTGAGATTGAGGGATGGATTTGTCAATTAATTGCCATCAACTGAAGAATGGACTTGTCACTCAAATCACAATCAATTGAGGACCAGATTTCCCTTGACTAAGGAACACAGGAAAAAGGGAAAGCATCAAATATAGGAGGTATTGGTCCTATTGGAGGCATAAAATAAGTCACTTAAAAAAATTGGAAATAAAATGAACTTCATTCTCAGGCTTGTGATGTTGTCAAAACAGCTGGTTACATTTGGAGTTAAAACCCCTCAAGCGTGGCAATCCGACTATCTTGGGGATGAAAATCCTCAAGGAGCAGATATCAGACCATCATGGGGATGGAAAACCTCAAGGAACGGGTCAAGATTCAGAATGACTCTAAAATATCAGAGATGTTCAGATTTGCATATGTATAGTATGTTAAGATTTGTAAGTTGCATCAAACTGGTAGATTTCAAGTTGTATGTGTTGTACCCAAACCAAATTTTTTTGCTTCATTAAGGCATTTTGCTTAAAATGGTCTAAACCTTGTAAAAGTGGGGTCAAAACTCAGTTTTTGGGCAAATAAAGTATGGGCTTTTAGTTAGTGTGATGATAGTAAGATACTGGCAAAATTTGAAAATTTTGAAAATTAGGGTTTCTGAAATCTATTTTTAGCTCGAAACCCTAAAAAATAGGAACTTGTCAAAATTGGCTGAAATTAATTTTGATTGGCTTATTTCACATCACGATCACAGTGGCGAAGTCAGTTTAAGGCTAGTGGGTAGTTATAACTTTTTCAGGAGAAAAGTTAGGACCTCTGAGGTCATTAATGGCAGTTGGCCAGTACCAGGTGTTAATATCTAAGCCTGAAACTCAAAGAAGAACGCTCTACAATGAAAGATGTTGAAAATTATGCTTTTTTTACGGAGGAGATTTTCAACGAGGTAAAAATATTGTAAAATTGGCTAAGTCTAGATTGAAAAAGCGCCACTCTCAGCTAGAGGTGCCCATCATTATGGAAGCTTTATTCAACTTTTTGTGAAATTCTCTACCAAGATGATTTCTCCAATTTCTTGATAGCTTCGCAATGAGCCAACCAGCCAGTCCAACGGAGGAGTAAAACGTTTGAAAACAGAAATTCAATACAGAACAAGGAAGATGCAAAGTAGATAACTTTGAAGAGAAAAAGCACCCCTGGAGGCCAGGGGTGCCCATCTTTTTGAAGATTCAGATGAAGTCTTTTGATCAAGTGACACCCAGGAAGTTTGTTTCCATTTTTGGTCCAGCTCCGCGATGCATCTGTCAGCAAGTGAATTTGAGTTGCCGAGTTGCCGCCATCAATGGTCAAATTTGAGGTTTCAGACTGGATCAGAGATTGTTCAGAAAGGACAAAAGCGCCCTTGGCCCAAGGTTTTAAGACCTTTAATGAAATTTGTTTGATGATTTCAGAGGTTCATCTCGTTCGTGTCAATTCCAGCTTTCCGTTCCCTGTCTCAGTTGGGTCAGAAGATGTCTTGGCAATCTGCAGCCAAAAGTTGAGTAATTTTTGCCAATTGCAGTAATGGATGACATTGGTTGGGAAAAGCGCCCCTGGAGGCCAGGGGCGCCCATGATTTAGGAAGGTTTAAAGATGTTTTTATACAAAGTGTTCATCAGGAGCCTTTGCTCAGAATTCAATCTACTCCGTAGTGAGCCAGTCAGCATGTTCTGAAGTTTTGTCAAATATCAGGAAACATCAAGTGAAATATGGTCAAGTTATCAGTGAAAATGATGAAAATGCCTGAAAATATTCTAAAACTGAGGTCAAAAGCGCCCCTGGAGGCCAGGGGCGCCCATCTTTTTGAAGCCTCATATGGTTGAATTTTGAATTGCCACCTCAAGGAATCTTCTTGTCAAATTTGGTCCTGCTCTTCATCGAGATTGTCAGCCAGTTGATCTAGCGTGATAGTCAACCAGAATCAGTGATCGAACATGAGCTTCGTTTGAGGTTTTAGATTCTAAATTTTCAGAAAATGTCTAAGGAAGGACGCCTAAAGTCAAAGGTTGACTTTTTGAAATTCAAAAGTAGAAGTGCGCATGAAGAGAGTTTTCAGTTTGCCAAATTTTGATCTTCAGTTAAACTCTTTTAAGTTGACTTCTATTTTACCTATTTTTAGTCATAACTGGCTAAACTTAGTTTGCATGCATCAATTAACTGAATCTTCAAGATGGCACCCTAACTTGGGTTGGTTCTACATCCAGTTAACTGAGTTTGAAGCCAAATATAGGCCATGCGTGAGTTTTGAAGCACCAGTTGTACTTCAAGCGCCATTTCCAATGCTTGGCATGCATTTCACACGCCTTAGAAGATATTTTTCTATGTATTTTGCTAATGGCGTCCATTATTCTTCATCAGAGTTGACAAGAAACATCTTTTCTTGAGCATAAAATTGATCTGCAGGTGCTACAGGTGTCATATTTCAGTATTCTTCGTAGCTACAGATTCAGATTGTTCAAGGGAAGATTATTTCAGACTTCGTTTTCCATTTGCATGCAAGTTTTATCAGTTCTACTTCAAGCATAGGTGAATTTCTACAGAAGAAGAGAGAAAACAAACAAATAAAAAACTTCTATTCTTCTGTCTTATTTTCCTCTATTCTCGTCTTAGATTTTCTTCGCATGTCAAAGAAAACGGCAAAATCTTCAGAAAAGCATCATCTGGGTTCGAGTATTTCAACATCAATGACAATACCCATGTCTTAGATTATTTTGTGAAAATTGCCCCGCTGCCTCTTTTCTAGAGCACTATGCTTTTTTGCAAGATTTTCTTTGCATGTGGGCCTAAATCACGTTTTTTCGCAAATCTGTCAATCTGGGTTGTCTTAGGATTCATTTCTACACAAAACCCATGTTCCAGATTTTCGCAGGAAAAATTGCCCCCAGTGCCCCTAACTGCCAGTTCAGATCCAAACTGAAAACCCTTTGCATGCCGGCCTAAAACTCAATTTTTCAGAAAACGGAGGATCTAGGTCTTTTCAGCTCACCAATACCTACATATGCCAGTTTTTCTGCGGAAAATGTTCCCAAGAACCCCCAAAGGTTGTTAAATCTCTCAACCAAAAAGCTCTTGCATGCCAAGGAAAAAGGTGTTTTTTCGAATTTCTAACGTTGTGGGTTTGCTTAGAATCATTTTCTGCACAATACCCACATTTCATAATTTTTTGTGAAAATTGCCCATTAATAGGCTATTTTTAGCCTCATCATAAGCTGCATTAGCTTTCCAGGAAAAGTTGTCAGAACATAGCCATATTTACAATCAACAGGAGAGTTGATACCATTGGAATTCTACGTGTGCGGTGAGTTCGTGTGCATTTTTCATAACCAGAGTGTTCACAGTCAAACTTCGCAGTTTCATCATGCAACACTCTTCCATTGAGAGACATCAAGAAAAGCGTCAGAGGCGTCAAGCTGTAGAAGGAACATAGATCATCACTCCATTTATGGAGCCGCCAAAGTCACTCAGATCCCATGCCATTAACTTCATGAAGATGGTGCGTATCTTGAGCTCGATGCTGTACAGACTGAGTTTGAAGAGTTAGTTCGTGATAACCTATGTGGAGGACTAGAGGCATCCAAGAGGAGGAGTTTACAATGCTGACTATCAGTTTCAAAAAGGTGACCACAGAGGTTAGAGATAATCAGAGGGAGATCCGGGATGGAGACAAAGAGTTAGACAAACAGTTAATCATCGTGGACAGCGTCAGAGTGCCAGATGATGATATTATTGATAAATTCCTGGAGGAGATGATAAACTTGGAGTAGACTTTCAGTTAGACCATGCAGTTGCTTACAACGATGAGTCATCAGAAGTAGTTAACTCGAAGCTTCTTTCCGAGTTAACTTGTTGTTACACATTGCATGCATGTCTTTCTTGGAAACATCTACACACACTTGGAGATTAGATTAGATTTTCAGTTGACTAATGATAGCATTCCAGTTGACTTGCTTTCAATAAGGATGTGCATGCTTGCACCTTGTCCATTTAGATTAGATGTTTCAGTTAACTGATGATAGTTTCCCAGTTAACTATATAGTTTCATTCAATTAGGTTTAGAGAATAAGATCTTGCATGCATTGCAAGACTCTAGTTGACTCAAGGTGATTTTAGGGTTGCCTACACCTTTGATGTCTATAAATAAGAGCTTTTAGCTCATTTGTAATTAGCTTTTCCTGGTGATAGAGAATTGTTGCATTGTCAGCAACATGCCTATTCTCAAGATTGGTTCACCCTTGTAAATTAGAACCTTTGCTTGATAGCATACATGCTGCGCCTACCTTGCCTGTAGTATTGCTATTATTGTATCTGTTCAAAGAGTAATTGTTGTTATAATAAATTGTTGCGCCTACCTTGCCTTCATATTATTGTTATGGTGTTTATTCGACTTTAGTTAAATGGGGTTGCTGGTTTGATCGTTATTGCATGCGTGTTGCGTCTATACAATCTACAGTCCCAGTTGCTTACCTTTTGTTTTGTTTATTATAAGCCTATTCAGAAGAGCAAATAGTTGCGCCTACCTTGCCTTCATGTTGCGAAACTATACTCAAAGCTTATTGTTTGATGTGTGTTATAGTAGGCCCATTCAGCCAAGCAAATAGTTGCGTGTACCTTGCCTTCATGTTGTGAAGTTGTACCAGGTTTACCGTTCATTTGTTTGTTTTAATAAAATTCTTCCAGGATTAGCAAATAGTTGCGCCTCCTTTGCCTTCATGTTGTGAGCCCGCACCTGGAGTTTATCGTACAAAACCATTCCCGCTCCATTTCCTCATGCTCTGTTTCTTGAGGGAATTGGATAGATTTTAAAGAAGTTAGCTTAGTTGTAGTTACATGATCTGCGAAACCAGAAAATACTTAGCTGCAACGTTCTAGGTTTTCTTAACCTTGTTCCTCTACCAGCTAAGAACAAAAAGATAGGACATTAGTTTAGTTTTCTATTTCATGCATTCCAGCACAATGAGGGAGCTTCGCCTCCTAATTTGAAGAGCACTCATTACGCAGTGTGCATAGCTGTACGTACAAACTCACACTCCAGAGGTGTTAGTTCTTACGCCAACAGTATGTGTGTGCATTTGAATAAAATATAAAAAATACAAAAACATTTATTGTTGTAGTATTTCAGGCTATTTTTGGGTTTGTTATTATGTATACATTTAGTTGAGGTTTTTTACAATGGTATTAGAGTTAAGACCTAGCCAGCCGGAGGAAGGTATTAAAAAAATAGTTACTGAATGTCAGTAAGTGACTGACAGAAAAATCAGATATCAGCTTAAGGGACAAAGGAAGCAGAAAACGTCACATGAAGATAAAGAGCAGGAATGTTTCAATGTGATGAGATCCTTGAAGGATGGGTACCAACAGCTCATCAATCTTTTCATCCATAGTGTGCAAGGTAAGGGAACCAAGGAACCAAACCATGCTAGTATGCCTCTAGGTAACGGTGCACAAAAGGAATCCTCATCTTCAGCAACAAACCAAAACACCCTAGTGAAATCAATCATTGGTGCCAACCTGCCAAGAGTCACATTCTCGAAAAAAGAATCCATGTCACAAGAAGAGGACTTGGAAGCTCTCCGTGCTTAAGACAAGGCAAAACTGCCAAAAAGTGCTGAATTTTGAGCAAACATCTCCTTCATGAATTTATGTACAATTAAGTCAAAAAACAAAACCAAGAATATAAGTAAAACCATCACGAACAGACCTTACAAAGATTTACAAACCAAGTTGGGAAAGCTCGCCATTCTTTCATTTGATGGATCCAATGAAGCCTCAGCCCAAGCTTGGATCCAAAAGTTGAATACTTACTTTTCACTAAGCCCTATATACCAAGCAAAAGCATTTAAATTTGCGATCTTGCACCTATAAGGAGTTGCACGTGAGTGGGTGGTATCACGGGCATCTCACTCAAAGGTACAACCTTATCACCACCTACAAGGAGTTTTGCAAGAGGCTGATTGACAAAATTTGAAGACGAGACCTAGAGAAGCACTTCAGGGAGTTGGCATAGCTACAGCACCAAGGTTCAATGGATGCATATGTGGTTGATTTCTGGAGGGTGGTCATGATGGTATTTGATGTATCAAAGAGGCATTTGACTTTCCTTGTCATGGAGGGGTTGAAAGAGCCCCTCAAGGGCCTAGTTAAGGCCTTGAACCAGATTCATTGCATGCGGCCGTAAAAAGGGCCTTGACATAGGAACCATCTAATTACCTTAACTCCCCTTCCCCTATTGACATCAGAGACTACTACACCTAATAGATCTTTCCAAGGGTCACCATTAGAGTTGTGAGTGTAGAAACTCCACAACAATAGCAGCAAAGGACTCTACACAAACTTTTCGCAAAGATTGGGGTTACACTCTCTTGACCTATGGGTCACCAAGGAATGCGACACACCTTTAGGAGTTAGCAAGTAAGTGGCATGATCCACAATTAGATGAGAAGGAAGCAATTATTCTTCAACTACAAGAAGCTTTAGAACCCAGCACATATGTGCTTGGGAAAGAGATAAGTACATCTTATTAAAGTGTACTCTGATTATGAGGGAAGCCTCAATCGTGCACGAAGGCACAAATTGTGAAGGGTGGTGAGATATCACCAATTGGCATGGTAACCGATGGTCTTCTATAACGAGGGAGGATGCCACATGAGATTTGGTTGACATCTTAATATTCTTGGTATGAAAGGTCCACTTCTTGGGACTGGAAGTGTAGGAGTAGCATTGACTCAATGGACTGGCAGCATAGGAATAGTTAGGGTCAGAATCATGAGAAAGGTGGATGAGTCAATTAGGGTCAAGTAAATAAGGAAATAATTTGGATGTGTCAGTTTGGATCAGTTGTTTGAGATTGCCATCAATTGAGGGATGGATTTGTCAATTAATAATTTAATTGCCATTGAATGAGGAAGGGATTGCCAATTAGACTACCATCAATTGAGGACTAAACTGCCTATGATTAAGCAACACAGAAAAGAGGTAAAGCATGGAAAATAGGAGGCATTGGAGGGACAAGATAAGGCACTTCAGAAATATGGAAAGAAAAAATCAACTTCATTCTCAAGCTTGTGATGTTGTCATAGCATTTGGTGGCATACTGGGATGAAACCCTTCAAGCATGGCAATCAGACCATATTGAGGACAGGAACTCTCAAGAAGCATATATCAGACCATCATGGGGATGGAAACCCTCAAGGAGCAGGTCAAGATTCACAGTGACTCTAAAACGTCAGAAGTGTTCAGATTTCTAAATTGTATCAGACTAGTAAATTTCATGTTGTATGTGTGTGTTTGAATACAATATTAAAAATACAAGAAAAAATATGAGTTTTTTAGTATGCATGCATTGAGGTTTTTACATCTACTTTTGCAATATCTTCATAAACTTAATTACATCAATTTTTTCAAATGCTCAACACAACATTGAAATTCTAATGCTGATCCTCATTTTTTGCTATTGGAATGTAGGGAAAATGGCAGCAAGTCAAAGAAGACCTGCTCTTACCAAAGAGCCATTTGTTAAGGGAAAAATAAAGTTGTTCAATGTGTTTATTCAAGTTGGATTTTCTGAAAATTTTCAAATTATAGAACTATTATTCATACGCATAAATATCATGGGTTGTGGGGCACAATTTCAGAACCCCCACTACATCCACCCTCCAGTTCCTCTTCAGGACCTGTCCCTAATGCAGGGTCCATTGAGAAAAAACTCAAAAATGCATATAAGAGAAATCAATAATAACCTAACACTTGCAGTTCTTAACCCTACAAACATTTTCAATTTGTTATTTAAATAGCAGTGACTCAATTTCAATTGTGCACTATAGCTTCATTTTAGCTTGTCTCTGTGAACAATTGTGTTTTTATGAACAAATACGCTCCATTTCAAGTTGCTTCTGTGTTTTTGCCTGTTTCTGCGTGCAATCTTTTATATGCTTCTATGGAAGTTGAAATTGTTATGTTGAAATTCCCTGCTTCTGAATTCAAGTCTTATGTTTCCGGAAGTTCACTTCTACCCAGACCATGGATGAAAATCATTTTGCAAATTCATTTCAAAAAATATTTTTGAGGTTCATCTCTCTAAACTGTGAAACACTCACATTTGACAATATTGAAATCTTGACTTGAATGGAACAATTCTAACTCTGAAGTTCACTCTCTAACAGTGATTTCTTAGCTTTGAAAATTGATTCCCTGCTCCAAATTTTTCAGTCTTGGCTGTGATCTCTGGCATTTTAATTTGTATGTGTGTGTATATTTGGTACAGTCATCCCCTTTTGCCTACAATTTCAGTGGAATTCATAGGTCTCCCTTTTTTGTGTTCCACACACAAGAGGTCACAGTAATTATGTCATTATGAAATCGTAACCATAACAATCATCATGATGGGGTCAAACCCATAAAGAAGTTATCATCAACCTTTCGTGTTTGACCTGTGTTAAGTTTTATGATTCAAAACTTAGGAGGTCTCTAGTAGTTTGAACATACAATTGATTCCCCTTCTAATTGGAAGCCTGCTTAAGGTTATAACACTACCTTACACCATGATAAAGAGCTCTAAGGCACTAAGAATAATTCACGCACTTGCCACCTTGGGTCTTATACACACGTGTCTACCACTTTAGTTCTTCAAGTGTCCCTACGGTAGCCACTCCTCATCAAGTTGCATGGACAATGAGCCTTTGCAAATGCCACGCAAACTAGATAATGTTGCTTCTTACTAGGTTGACTCTATGTTTTTCAATAAAACAATGAGTCTCACTTTTGTAGCTTTTTAAGTACATAACAATCAGCATTAAAATTTGGAATTAGTAATAAAAAACGGATCATACCCAAGAAGCAATACAACATATCCCCACTCAATGTTCAATTGGTTATGAAGAGGCAATATATGTCTGAATACAGCAAATTTGAAGTTGCTGAAAACCACAGAAAATTAGGAGGTTATCATAAAACACCAAAAAACGATAATGTTGAAGCTTATACGACAACCACACTAAATCAAGAAGCCATTATAAATTCTTCAAGCATTAATGGTGATTATGGCTGCGTGAAGGAAGCAAACACCAAGTTATCCTTTCCAGATACCTTAAACTTGCTGAAGCTATGACAACATGAAATCAAGAAGTGCCAATAGAAAGTAGAGTTGACGGTCAACAATGTTCCAAAAAGGGTGAGCTCAATGAATTGCATGAGAGGAAGGGAACCACTATGCAAACAAAGAATGTTGTTGTATAATTAGAGAGAAAACACGTAGTAAAATCTCAAATATATGCACAAGTGGTATGAATCCAACTACTTGGGCAAAATGACAAAAATTTAGGGAGAGATATGAAACTCAAGGCTAATGCTAAATAAAGTAGAACAAAGGCTTTCTAAAGAATCGCCATCTAGTCAACAGGCATATCACTATCATGAGAATGCTCCAAGAAAGGAGCACAAATGCTGAAAGGCAATGTAGTTAGAACAAAGGTTTATACTCTAAAAACAAGTTAAGTAGGATGACCATCGATGTTAATGCAAAAAGAAGCTCAATTTCATCAATGTCAAAACTAGAAGAACAATGATTTTCTATCCCCAACAAAGTTCCCAATTGGACAAAGAAGGGGAAATGCCACAACCAATTATAATCAAACAAAGCAACATATCATAAAACTTACTCAAGTTGTAACGTCCCCATCCTTGGGTTATTAAAAATTTTCCGTATTTCACTTCAAACATATAAATGTAACAAGTAACAAAGACATTACAATAAAATTCTTCCTTTCTTTATTGATAATTACATGCCAGTTACAATATATTTTTCCACATGGATTCCATTTCCATTGCAAATATAATTCAGAGTACAAAAGTAAAACAATTACATACATAGCTCATAAGCTTTTTGCACAAATAGTAGTAAGATGGTCCAGGGTTCCTTCCTTACAAGTCTTGGTGTATCTGTCGCCTACTGGGGAGGAGAAACATCACTCAGGCACTTTTTCGCCAACCACGGACTGTTAATGGGGTCCCCCACACATCTATCATTCAATAGATGGCCCTCCCTTCGAACGAAGAGATTGGTAAAGTAACCGGCTGCGGCAACCCAACTGAGCATAGTGTTGTGTCCTATACATCTAGAACTTGCTATTTCACAATCCCAAACTAGCATAATGGATCACAATGAACTGACAGTGTAGTCTCAACTATCTCACATCTAAGTGGATGTCGTACCTTCCACTACTTTGGCCAAAGTATTCTCATTCAGTACTTCGAATGAAGGCCATCTATCATATACACTATCCAGGGCCGATTTGATTTAAGACTATCTTACACTACGCATAGGTATCGTCCTTTACTATTGGATAATCTTTGATCTCAGACTAACCTACAACATTTTTCCTAAGACATTTACACAAGATGGGTATATCCTGTTTCAGATTACCTACCTTGAGACATTCTACTTCAGTAGCTACATAAGGGAGGTCTATCCTGTTTCAGACAACCTACCTTCAAACAAACTACTTAATCAAGAATGTAATGCAGTCAACAAGGTCTTTATACCATTCCTCCTAATCAGGAAATCTTTATCCTAAAAGTACTTTTAGCTTATCCTAGTTATCCCTATAACTTAAGCTGTAGACTACCTTGGTACTAATTCCATCCTTGACCTAGTATTTAATAACTAGTTCCTTTCTCCTTTATATAAGGAGTTCAAGCAGTATTCAAGTAATACATTTCATAATAAAGTATTCAAACATTTCCCTTTCAAGCTATTCTTTTAACAAGCTTTTCTATGAAATCACGCTATTCCATTTTAACAAGCTTTTAAGCTATTTCCAATTCAACAAGCTCTTAAGCTATTTCTTAATTCAATAAGCCTTTTCTAATGAAATTAAGCTATTCCCAATTCAATACAATTCCTTGGAAAAATAGAGGCTTTCTAATATTTTCCTTTCATACTACAACATAATGCAAAGCATAATCAAGCAAACAAATAACTCATTTTTAAATCAATGACAAAAATTCTACAAAGACATTTCTCATGCCTGATTTTCTTGCTGCGAAATGAGTTCGATCGGTAGCTTCAGCTCTTCTTCCACCGTCCTTCACAGCCTTTACCAGCTACTTCTCATAGCATGAACAAATACAACTCTCAGGTAAATGCAGTTCGGTAATGAGGGAATGTTGCTCTCAACAATACAGCCACAGCAAAATGATATGTGGCTCTCAGCAAAATTGTAGATGGCTCTCACAAAATTGTATATGGCTCTCACAATCTAAATAGCAATGATGGTTTGCAACTCACAGAAAATGCAAACAGCAGTGATGGTGAAATAAGGCTCTCACAGTCTAAATAGCAACGGTGGTTTGCAACTCACAGAAAATTCAAACAGCAATGAAATTCGTAACTCCAAATGCAGAGGAAAGTGGTAAGTTTAACAATGAGAGCAACCTCTTTATATAGGTTTCGAATTCTCATGTTTACTACATTGTAGGCATGAGAATTCGACACCTCTCCTATTGACATTGTCAAAATGTGCAGTGGCAAACAAATAACCAGACACTCAGCAAATTTAAGTGATGATTCAATCTTATTTTCAAAGAATACTTCAACTCTCACATGGCGAATTTGTGAAGCATCCATGTACAGCCGTAATCATTGAAAATGCCCTCAAAAATGGCGGACTGTATGAACAAATGGCGTTTTAAGTTCGCTGTTGAAAACGTCAAGGGTTACACACAGACGTTCTTGGCTTCCTTCCGCCCACGCGTCCAGAATGGTGGCGTACAAGCATCCGCGACCAAGTCCATAATGTGCGAACTAGGCGCGGGATTCTCATGCTGCAATTTCCATTGTTCTCAGCTCAAACAGTCGTGCGATTTCTTCCCGTGAAGAAATCCGCGACTTTTAGCTATTCAAACTTCTGATTTAAAATTCATTAAAGTCTATAGTTTCAAACTATTACATTTCCTTTAATATTTTCCAATATATTTCCAATGGCTTTAAATTTCGAAATTCCTTTATTCCATATGGTAAATGCAATTAACTACCAAATGACTATAAAAGTCCATTTCAAATATTTCCAAGGCAAAGTCATTTTAATATAAATTTTAAAATGTTATAAATACATTTAACACTATATTTAGTATAAACCATTATAGTTTTTATCTTACCTTTATTAAAATATATGAATATATCTATATAATATCCAAATATTAATATAGATATACCAATATATTTCATTATCGATTAAACTATAATAATGTCTATATTAAATATATTATTTAAATATATTTATAAATAATTCCACATTTACATTTAAATATATCTATACATGTTTATTTCCAATTATCCAATTACGTGTATTATAGGCCAGTCAGAGCACCTTTAATATACGTAATTGCACAAACATGTATATATACATTTAACTGTAAATTGCAGGCATCAGTATAACTTATCAGTTCACATTTCACATTCAAGGTTCACAGAACAGTAAGTCAATCAATCAAGTAACTCCACTCATAAAGCATAAAGAAGTAATCAGAAACTCCTAAGCCTAAGGATGACTTATCATGACAACTCTATCTGACTTAGTTCCCAAAACCCTCAGTGAAGTGTGTGTATGCTCATATGATCAACTTTACCGGTTACTCGACCAAGCCCCTCTCCCGAGTGATGTTTCCCCTCCGTCTGGAGGAATAGTTCCTGATCCTGCATCCATTGCCACAAAACCACGGCAGTTACTTGTTCATAACATTTGCAATACTTAAACATATCAAGTTTAAAGCAAGATTCAGTATCCTGATATTCACATATATGTAGTATATCTTGAATTACATCAATTGAAATAACATCAAATGAAACAACGTCAAATGAGCTAACATACATATTGATAACAGGGTGCAAACATCTCCAGATTTCACATTACATTCATTTCTACCTTTTATATCACTAGTAAATAGTAACCTCATAATTCGGGATGTAACATACTTCCCCCCTTGTGAATCATCGTCCCCGATGATCTTACAGCCTTTTAACATACAGTTAAAGTCAAATAAAGTTTTACTTACAATTCCAAAAATATGCAAGATTTACAAAACATTCAACCTATGAAGTAATCTTACCCTTCCTAGACCTTGCTTCAAGTGTCCTTACTATCGAATAGGGAAATTTTGTATGCTTCACACATACTTACTCTCCCAAAGAGCTTTATTTCATAGATACATCCAATATATAATAATAACTATACTTAGTGATCGGATTTCATTGGCCCATGAATTTATCTTTAGTATAATCCAAATGGAAGAGGAATGTCAATGTATTGTACACTACATCGTGGGTCTAATTCTTTTCCTTTGTGTTTATACTTTCAGACAACTCATAAACCGAGTCCATCCGGCACTCACACATTCATTATCCTTACCATAAAGTACTTTCCCTTGATTACTTGTTCACCTCGAGCATAACCTTGCTCCTAGACACTTGTCAATTTTGATACTGCTCTATTTAAGCTTTGTTATCAATAAGGTTTCCGCTGATCACTTTGATCCATTGCTCCTTTTTGACATTCTATCAAGTCTATGGTTATACCCAAGCCTTTTTCAGCTTTAACAGAGTTTCCTTTCTTTCCATATAATGGTCTAAACTTCAATTTTTAGAAGTTTACAAATCATTCAAGATTTAGTCTACCATTTTACCTTTTTGACTATAATAATATATTGCACATTTATTCAAACAAATGTCTCATGGTATGATTATGGTTTACACAACCCTATCATTTATTTGCTAAACTGAAATACCTTTTCAGGATTACTAAGCAACTACTTACCCACAATATATTAGTTAGGACCAATAATCCTATAAGTCAAGTTTTCCCAAAAATATTGATTTCTTTGATGAGTTTTCCACTTAGAACATTATGTTAGTTCTACTAACATAGCAAGATTGACCTGTCAAATGTTCTACCATTTTCCTTCTAAAATAAGAGAGTTTACATGTCCTACCTACGATGACATACAGTCCTCATTTCCTGGTATACCAGACATTACCTCGCCACATTGCGTGCAGCCTCTTACTCTATCTTTTCCTAGGTAATAGTGGTTTCTCATCCGACAATTCCCTTTGTCGTTTCGATGTCCTAACTCTAACATTATTTTCCTTGTTCCATTCTCCAATCTTCCAAGTTTTGGACACATAGGTTCTTTTATATCCAACAATAGTCTATCCTTTCCTTTGACTAAGTGATAACCTATTTCGATCTCATGCTACCTTTAATTCCCATGTAAATGGTTAAGGTTTTGCGGAGATACTTTTCATTTATCCTCTTCCCTTGTGGTCATAAGATTAATGACTTAATTATCCTCATGACTTGCAAAGAAGCCTTTAGTTCTTCTATATTGAGAACATAACCAAGTTTTTGTTGGGTGGGGTACTTAACTTGAGTCAATCCACTCTCTTTCTTCCCCCCTTGGTGTTTTCACAACTTTCATTCTACTTGCGTTAAACTCTTAGCAATTACTTGCTTCTTTGGAAAGGGTTTATCATTCTTAGTTGTTTGACTTTTTCATTGCTTTTTTTTATCTCACAGATTCAGCATAGTGAATCATCTAGTAGGAGATCTAATGAATAATCAGCAACTTTAGGAGTTTTTAATAAACACACTAATATTCTCCATTTCTTTCCAATATCCTTTCTGGTGAAGAAATACCCAGACTCACAAATCTCTTTGGTTGATGTACTTTTCAACTCAAAGCATTACTTTCCTTGCAACTTCAAGTGTTCTAACACATAGTGTCATGTTGCATTCCATTTCCTTTTGGAACTACTAAACATATGTTGATTTTCATAATTCATGTTTAGTGAGTTCTACTTATAACTCAACCTATCCATGTTCTATCCAAACCCGTTTTTAAAACCATCCTGATTTCGGGCTTCTTTCTCATACTCACCTTTTCATAAATCCTTATTCCAATGCTTGGAATCTTGTCCTCTCTTAGCCTTTCAGATACCAAAGTTGTTTTGGTCTCAAAATCTCAATGAACTTATTGATTTTGGCTGGAGCAACCTTGCTCGTCCTTGATTGTTTCCTCTGACCGTTATGGTCTTTTCTCAACTCCTAGGTACTAACTCTTAACAAGATTTTGATCTTAACTCAAGAGTTTAAGTCATGAGTTCTCCAACCTTGAGAATACTTCCTTTGTTCATACCTAGCTTTGAACAATCTAATTTATGTTGACTTTGCATACATAGATTCGTAGAGTTTACACTTATCCAAGAGTTCTGGACTCTTTTACAATTGTAGATTGCTACAATTCAGAGGTTTTTATATTCCTTCTTTTTCCTTAGAATCATATAAATATGTTTCGTAGGATAAGGTACATACTGTTTATTCTTCCTAACCTTCCTACATAACCTGATTGCATAATCTTCCGCAATCCTAGGTATTGTCATAAGTCCGATTCCAGAGATAGTTCTTAACTAGACCCACTTTTCACAAGTTACTAAGGTTCACATCTTCCTTTTCACTTTACTAAGTTCTTTCCTCTTGCCGTTGTAGCACAAGAACTTTTCAACCTTTGTTTCCTGACAAGGTTTACGCATTGTTGCGTAATGAGCTCATAGGTTTCAGTGCAAAACCTGGTAGCTCTGATACCACATGTAACGTCCCCATCCTTGGGTTATTAAAATTTTTCCGTATTTCACTTCAAACATATAAATGTAACAAGTAACAAAGACATTACAATAAAATTATTCCTTTCTTTATTGATAATTACATGCTAGTTACAATATATTTTTCCACATGGATTCCATTTCCATTGCAAATATAATTCAGAGTACAAAAGTAAAACAATTACATACATAGCTCGTAAGCTTTTTGCACAAATAGTAGTAAGATGGTCCAGGATTCCTTCCTTACAAATCTTGGTGTATCTGTCGCCTGCTGGGGAGGATAAACATCACTCAAGCGCTTTTCCGCCAACCACGGACTGTTAATGCGGTCCCCCGCACATCTATCATTCAATAGATGGCCCTCCCTTCGAACGAAGAGATTGGTAAAGTAACCGGCTGCGACAACCCAACTGTGCATAGTGCTATGTCCTATACATCTAGAACTTGCTATTTCACAATCCCAAACTAGCATAATGGATCACAATGAACTGACAGTGTAGTCTCAACTATCTCACATCTAAGTGGATGTCGTACCTTCCACTACTTTGGCCAAAGTATTCTCATTCAGTACTTCGAATGAAGGCCATCTATCATATACACTATCCAGGGCCGATTTGATTTAAGACTATCTTACACTACGCATAGGTATCGTCCTTTACTATTGGATAATCTTTAATCCCAGACTAACCTACAACATTTTTCCTAAGACATTTACACAAGATGGGTATATCCTGTTTCAGATTACCTACCTTGAGACATTCTACTTCAATAGCTACATAAGGGAGGTCTACCCTGTTTCAGACAACCTACCTTCAAACAAACTACTTAATCAGGAATGTAATGCAGTCAACAAGGTCTTTATACCATTCCTCCTAATCAGGAAATCTTTATCCTAAGAGTACTTTTAGCTTATCCTAGTTATCCCTATAACTTAAGCTGTAGACTACCTTGGTACTGATTCCATCCTTGACCTAGTATTTAATAACTAGTTCCTTTCTCCTTTATATAAGGAGTTCAAGCAGTATTCAAGTAATACATTTCATAATAAAGTATTCAAAAATTTCCCTTTCAAGCTATTCTTTTAACAAGCTTTTCTATGAAATCACGCTATTCCATTTTAACAAGCTTTTAAGCTATTTCCAATTCAACAAGCTCTTAAGCTATTTCTTAATTCAATAAGCCTTTTCTAATGAAATTAAGCTATTCCCAATTCAATACAATTCCTTGGAAAAATAGAGGCTTTCTAATATTTTCCTTTCATACTACAACATAATGCAAAGCATAATCAAGCAAACAAATAACTCATTTTTAAATCAATGACAAAAATTCTACAAAGACATTTCTCATGCCTGATTTTCTTGCTGCGAAATGAGTTCGATCGGTAGCTTCAGCTCTTCTTCCACCGTCCTTCATAGCCTTTACCAACTACTTCTCACAGCATGAACAAATACAACTCTCAGGTAAATGCAGTTCAGTAATGAGGGAATGTTGCTCTCAACAATACAGCCACAGCAAGATGATATATGGCTCTCAGCAAAATTGTAGATGGCTTTCACAAAATTGTATATGGCTCTCACAATCGAAATAGCAATGATGGTTTGCAACTCACAGAAAATGCAAACAGCAGTGATGGTGAAATAAGGCTCTCACAGTCTAAATAGCAACGGTGTTTGCAACTCACAGAAAATTCAAACAGCAATGAAATTCGTAACTCCAAATGCAGAGGAAAGTGGTAAGTTTAACAATGAGAGCAACCTCTTTATATAGGTTTCGAATTCTCATGTTTACTACATTGTAGGCATGAGAATTCGACACCTCTCCTATTGACATTGTCAAAATGTGCAGTGGCAAACAAATAACCAGACACTCAGCAAATTTAAGTGATAATTCAATCTTATTTTCGAAGAATACTTCAACTCTCACATGGCGAATTTGTGAAGCATCCACGTACAGGCGTAATCATTGAAAATGCCCTCAAAAATGGCGGACTGTATGAACAAATGGCGTTTTAAGTTCGCTGTTGAAAACGTCAAGGGTTACACGCAGACGTTTTTGGCTTCCTTCCGCCCACGCGTCCAGAATGGTGGCGTACAAGCATCCGCAACCAAGTCCATAATGTGCGAACTGGGTGCGGGATTCTCATGCTGCAATTTCCATTGTTCTCAGCTCAAACAGTTGCGCGATTTCTTCCCCTGAAGAAATCCGCGATTTTTAGCTATTCAAACTTTTGATATAAAATTCATTAAAGTCTATAGTTTCAAACTATTACATTTCCTTCAATATTTTCCAATATATTTCCAGTGGCTTTAAATTTTGAAATTCCTTTATTCCATATGGTAAATGCAATTAACTACCAAATGACTATAAAAGTCCATTTCAAATATTTCCAAGGCAAAGTCATTTTAATATAAATTTTAAAATGTTATAAATACATTTAACACTATATTTAGTATAAACCATTATAGTTTTTATCTTACCTTTATTAAAATATATGAATATATCTATATAATATCCAAATATTAATATAGATATACCAATATATTTCATTATCGATTAAACTATAATAATGTCTATATTAGATATATTATTTAAACATATTTATAAATAATTCCACATTTACATTTAAATATATCTATACATGTTTATTTCCAATTATCCAATTACGTGTATTATAGGCCAGTCAGAGCACCTTTAATATACGTAATTGCACAAACATGTATATATACATTTAACTGTAAATTCCAGGCATCAGTATAACTTATCAGTTCACATTTCACATTCAAGGTTCACAGATCAGTAAGTCAGTCAATCTAGTAACTCCACTCATAAAGCATAAAGAAGTAATCAGAAACTCCTAAGCCTAAGGATGACTTATCATGACAACTCTATCTGACTTAGTTCCCAAAACCCTCAATGAAGTGTGTGTATGCTCATATGATCAACTTTACCGGTTACTCGACCAAGCCCCTCTCCCGAGTGATGTTTCCCCTCCGTCTGGAGGAATAGTTCCTGATCCTGCATCCATTGCCACAAAACCACGGCAATTACTTGTTCATAACATTTGCAATACTTAAACATATCAAGTTTAAAGCAAGATTCAGTATCCTGATATTCACATATATGCAGTATATCCTGAATTACATCAATTGAAATAACATCAAATGAAACAATGTCAAATGAGCTAACATACATATTGATAACAAGGTGCAAACGTCTCCAGATTTCACATTACATTCATTTCTACCTTTTATATCACTAGTAAATAGTAACCTCATAATTCGGGATGTAACACAAGTATCCCATAAAGGGTGGCAAACTTCTTAGAGGCAATTGTAGTCAACATTTGGTCCAACAACCTAACTACCAATGATGCTACTTAAAAGCATAACTAACTACCATAGTACAATGATCTAGAGAACACTCATAAATGCTACAAAAGAGTAGAACCGACCATGTTGCATTGGACAAGGGAAGCTTCAATGATGCTCAAATAGAGCATAACCAAACTACCAATTGATGTTACCACTTTTCTACAAAACAGCAAAACATAATGGAGAGGATCACCACCGAAAGTAGTGTTATAATGATGCCTATGATATGTATCCTATGAGGTGAATATAGGAATGTATTACAATCAATCCAAGAGGGTAGAGACACTCTAAATAATGGGGAGGATTTCCATCAAAAGTGTTATTGCAAGGATGCATGTGATTTGTAGCCTACCAAGTGAGTATAGGAATGCATTACAATAAGCCCAAGAGGGTAAGGTCACTCTTAAAATATGTCCATGAAGAAATGGGAAAAAGAGGGACTACATACCATTGCAACACAAAGAACATAGTACATCATATCTATAACTTGAGAGCACCAATGGAAAGACCTCACAAATATATGTGGTTTCAAAAAAGGAGGCATGAAAAGGATTATGAAGATATGCTAAAAATAAGCTACCTAAAAGAAAATGAACCAAGTACAAATCTATAAAATATCAATATACAATTGTAAAATCTACCAAAACCATTTACACAGTTACCAAGCTCTCAAAAAATGGTGTGCATTTAGAAGCCCATGAGTAACAAAAATTCAAAATTGAATGCATAGGAGTTTATCAAAGAAACAAAAATTTTAAAAACTCACAAGTAACTACAACTCACTAATTTTCCTATGCTAATTCAAGCCACCATGCCATTCTACAATTCAACTCACAAAAGCCTAGGGGAAAACTCATAACCTTTTCAAGAACTTAGGAATAACTTGCAAGCCATTCAATTGCATTGGATCATTTGTGCGCATGATTCATTGGTAAAGGCTTAGCATTGTTTCAACTTTCAATGTTCATCTAAGTTCAAACCCCCATTGGGCCAACATGCTTGTGAGTTTTGTGCCCCTACTAGGTTGTTGCACTCACCAAGTTTGGGCTGCTTATTTGTAGGGGATGAACCCCATTTGTGGTCCCACTAGTTGGGCCAGGCTACTATCCAATTTAGGTCGAGTGTCCACTTGAAACTCTCAATTAACTAATTATATAAACATTAACTCACTTGGATCCAAGGCTTGTATGTCACTTGTACTTGGATCACTACTACATCACTCCAATGTCATTGAAGGAGGTTTGACCAATCAAGAAGCAAGAGAATTGAGGTAGAAAGATATATTTGCTAAGGTGGGAAAAATATAAGATATTCCTTGATCTTATATGCTCATGATGAAATGATTTTAGTTCAACATTTTCAATTACAAGATAGTACAAATATATTATAACATTTTTTACAACTTTTAATACATTTAACAATTATATTATAATAATATTTATTGCTATAATCTAATTTAATCACAAAAATATTGATAAATTAAAATTTGATTGAAAGCTTAATATTTATCATATAATAACATTTACAGTTATAACATTGTTAATAATTTGAGATTTATTATATAATAATTAGAAGCACTTATATCATAACTAGACCAAGTATGTTTTCATAATTTTGGTTATAATAATCCTAACATATCATTTTGATATAATTTTGTTACTAATGGTTTTTATTTCTCATGCTTCAAGGTTTCTCCCTAGGTGTCTCCCTAGGACTCCCTTTTTTTGTGTTAATCTCTCATCCCCCCTTCTTTTTATTTTTGCAATCTCACTCACTATTTTCTCCTCTTCCTTGTTGGCACCCCATTTCACTATGTCCAATTTTTCTTGTCATAGCCTCCTTATGCATTTTGGGCTTAGCCCATCATTTATAAGTTATAACCAATCAAAGAAGTTTTCCTAATGGGTCTTCCTTGGTCAAAGTTTTCATAATATGTGGGCATACCTCTAAGTCAATACTTTTGGGCATTAGGTATGGCATATCCTTGATCCCCAATTCCCAATCCTTAAACTATGTTATTTCTTAGAGTTGAATTTTCAATTATTCACTTACTTTATGACACGAATTCCATGGTATTCTCGATCCTTGACTTCCAACACTTCCTTCTATATACTTTATTGGAGTTGAAGATACAGGAATACACCTACCTTTCGAACTACCAAAAAGAATAGGAATACAATACCTTGGCCATGAGTTACAAGCTATCTGATCCCCAATCCCCGATCCCTAACTACCCCAAAACTCCATAACTCCCACATTTTGCATTGTTCACACCCACCTACCTTCCTACATGAGCCAAATAGCCTTGAATGACCAAATTTGATGCCACAACTACTCCAAAAGGGTTTCCCTACCCAAAAATAATTGTCCATCTCAAGGGCACAAATTTACTGTCATATCCCCTTTTTCCATAAGATTCTAGATTGACACGTAAGCCCATTTTTCATTTCCTGTGGGCTTAGGGATAGTAGCTTAGGGAAGTACAAGTGTTTACGTAAGGCATCCTGATTATGGGGCCACAAGTGTTATGTAATAAGCTAATCATTTTCATAATGGTGTTGGCCAAGGATAATGTGTAGGTGTATTTTGGAGGGCAAGAAAAAAAATTTAAAATTTGGATATTTAATCAAGGGAGGGTTCAAGAGAAGACAAGCATGTCTATCCATTAGTTTTACTTGAATAGATTGGACACCATGTTCATTTATCACTGGAGATTGGACAATAACCTCCTAATTTCCGTTGCTAATTAGTGGGTGAAAACCCCTAAACCAGTCATGGGCAATTCCACACAAGGATTGTAATTGAGCTTCACTAAATTGTTGTTCGAGCGGCTCTTACAATGCCTGTTTGTTTGATTTTTAGGCAGTTCTCTTAGCACCTAGGGTTTGTAATTCTAAGGTGGCTCCTATAGCACCATTAGCTATAGATTCATCGTATTTTCTAACAATGAGATTGGTGTTCTTGATGGAACCCCTAAAATTGGTTTGGTTCCATTTCAAATTCTGAATATTTTGGTTAAATCCATTGTCTTGGGGCTTAGGGTTTTGTCTCTCATCAATACTTTGGTGTTTACATTATTAGAAACCTTGCCTAAATGATCCCTAAGCTTGCATCCTTGCCAACGTTATGATTTGTTGTTGACCTTTTATTACAGGTTCCCACTTAGTTTAAATTGTGACTTATGTTGTCAAGTTCATTCTTTTACCGACCCCTTGATCCTAGTGGTCTCGGTTGATGCCCGTGGTCGTATTAAAATTATTGCCTTATTTTAATCAAGGTCGATGTCCTTCAAAATGATTCATTTAGGTCTAAGATGGGTTATTAATTTTTCCTTGGTCGCCTAAGGTTTTAACTTTAGTTGTTATGTCCCCGACCGTCGTCTGCCTAGTGATGGCCCCCCTCTTAAAATTAACATTTTCGGCATATGCAGATATTAGGTCCTATATTGACCGTTCAATCATCATGAGCAAATTCCCACCGTTCCCCGCTTCCCCGTCTCGCTTTATTCCTCATTAAAATAATTGCACGAGCTAGCGAGTGCAAGCCACGTGTCTTCTACATTGGCGGGCCCGGTGCCTTTGAATGATCTACGAGCATTATTAAAATGAAATCGACAGTGGTTGTTGGGTGATGTGGCTTCATCTTGGCCACTCCCCACCCCCCCATCCAATTTCATTGTATATTAAAGAAAAGGCACAAGCTAGCGGGCGAGCGCCACGTGGAGCAATCTGGAGAGCGTAAAGGGCATTAGAATGAAGGCTAAAATTTAACAAATATTTCAAGCTCAAGCATAGATGGTAAAGTGTGCGCTACTCAAAGGAAATATGAGGCACGTGTTTTGACAACTTTTGAGATCTTTTAATCTAGGTTGTTGGTTATGTCAGAAGAGTATGGTCGCAGACAAGTGATCGTATATTAAGATATGAAATTATTGAAGGCATGAGATTTAAACTCAGCCCTTCCCCATCTCCCCGTTACTTGGAGTTGCACGAAAGATAAGTTTCACGGGGGAATGGGAAGGTTGACACATGGAGTCATCTGAAGAGCTAAAGGGATAGAGGCAAAGATGGAGTGTTGATAAAATTGGCCGAGAAAGCATGAGGGCTAAAATGGTGCCATATTTGAGTTGATTTCTTTTGGCACATGTTCCAGATTTGGGGATTGCTTTCAATTACTGCCGTCAATTCTGTCAAATGATGAAACACGCAGGAAGGAAATATTGAGTCGAGGCAAGGTACGGGTTGATGGTTTAAGATTAAATCATGGTCGTTCCCTATCGTCTTATTGATCAAAAGGCACAAGTGGGTTATTTCCCATGGGCAAGCGGGAAAGCATTACACGACAGGTTTTATTAATCGCTAAGTAAGATGACCAATTGTGCAGACAGAGTGGATGTCTATCCACGTAGATTTTTCTGATTAGACAAAGGCAGCAAATGCATGCAATTAAGTTTTCTCATAATTAATTGCCTCAATTGTAGTTATCAATTGATTTATCCCAACGTATGATCAATGGCTGAGATTCAAAATCTAGTTGTGGATTGTCAACTCGCTTGCATAAGTTTTCCTCGAGCATTAATGGTTGGCATGCTCAAATTGTTCAATATAATGAGGATCAACGGCCATCTATTCTCTTCACAATTGAAATCAGAAGCCAAGAATTGAGCTTAAGTACATAAAAGGGAGGGTGTGAAGAGTTATGGCAAGGAAGTTGCAGAGACATTGTAATAGCTTTTTCCTGGGTAAGTAGGTGTTCATGCCTGCTTTGTTCTAATGACGTCTAAGTTAGTTTATGAAATGCTGGGGTAGTGAGGGTTGTATAGGTCTGCAATCTCTTTTTAAGTTGATAAGAGCTACGAGGGTTTGAGTGTTTTGTTCTACAAAAGTCTTTTAAGAACAAACTAGTGAAGGGTCTGCCTAAAATTAAGTGTTTCTTTGTTCTTGTTTTGTCCTCTGTGAGAATGAGTAAACCCAATATGTCTGTCAACCCAATCTGAAGGTCTAGGAGACTCAGTCTCCTTGAGTCCCAAGACGATGCACTTGAAATTGAACTTGGCATATTAAGAGCTCCTATAACACCAAAGGAGGAGAGGAAGGCCCGCAAGAAAACTAAGAAGGGTGGTGTTGAAAGCACCTATAATTTGAGGAGCTGAGTTGTTTCCGAAGAATTGGTCAAGTTTAGAAAGGGAAAATCTATTAAGCCTGTGAGGGAAGCAAAGAAGAAAAATAAGTATCACAAGGCTTATGACTCTTGCATGGGAAAACATCACTCTCCCATTGACGATTTGGATAGCCCTCGAGCGATGGAGGAGATATTGATCCAGAGTATGGTCGTTACTTGCTCACTCTGGTGCCACATGAGGATTCTGATGAGGGAGGAGTAGTGGCTTCTCCAGTTTCAGCACGAACTCGGAGCAGGCAGGCATACTCTGATATTGACGATTCAGAGTAGTGCCCCAGTTCCATTTTTGTTTTTGATGACACCAGTGCCACGACAATGAACACGTCCTTTTCAGCAAGCATATGGTTTTTTTTCTTTGGTGCTAACTTGGAGATCTTTTTGGCTGGTGTGATGGAGAGGTGTTGGACTCCGTTGCTTTGATGGCAAGTATGCCTTTTCCAATTAATATGTGAGTTTTTGCCTGGGGTGCTGATGGAGAATCTTCTTTGATCAACGTGGACGAAGAGTTTTGGGATCTGCTGCAACAACAACTAATGCCTTTTGGAAAGCTGGTTGGTCTTCTTCAACAAACCGTATGGAGTTTTTGTCTTTTGCTTTCCCCTATTCCGAAATGATTAAATGTAACTGCCTAGGGAATCTCTAAAATTAGGGTGAAATTAACTATCAAATGCAAATGTAAATGTAATTGTAATTTCGGCCTAATGCTTGTCACTCCCATATCTCTATAAATGGGATTTCAAGGCCGCTTACAAAAGGATGGTTGGTTGTCGAGTGTTTTGGAATTGGTCACACAGAAAATTGTAAAGGATACTGAACATTTTAGTGTCAAGTCTTAGGTTCAAGTCTACTAATATGTATATGAAGTTCTGATAGTAATACTAGCAAATATAGAACAAAATAGTGCAAGTTCGATACCATTTTCTCTCCTATGTACTGGTTTTATAAGCTATGAATAATATAATCAAGGGTCATCTTATTTGTCTCCGTTGATTTCCAATAGATGTATGGCTTCATTCTTTCTTATTAATTCAAAGAATTGTTGTAAATGTTTGAATAAAGCTATGATTTTATATTAAATCAAGTGCTAAGATGCTAGTAAGAAGTAAGGGTTGAGATATAATGTTGGAATATTGTAATGCAGTATTTTCAAAGCTTTAAATAGTGTCATGTGCAAAAATTGCTATCAAGTTATATGGGTGTTAGAATAGACTTTGTTCCAAGGATGAGACACTGATCTAAGTGAGGTAGACATATTGT
The DNA here is from genome assembly GCA_007115665.2 of Sequoiadendron giganteum. Lineage (NCBI taxonomy): Eukaryota > Viridiplantae > Streptophyta > Pinopsida > Cupressales > Cupressaceae > Sequoiadendron > Sequoiadendron giganteum. Next base: position 189,630,189 of record CM021105.1, on the reverse strand, counting down.
ATTGCATTGTGTTGATTAATTCAACAACAAACCATTCATTAAATCAAATTCTATAAAATGGGTTACATTTATGTTAAGCATTACCATTGTCATGCTCCTAATGCAAACTATTGTTAAGAAGTAGCCAACTTCTTTGATTTGTTCTGTTAGTTGAGCCTCTATGTGAGATTTATCTATGTGTTGCAATGTTCTTGACCTAATGATAGAAGAATATCATATGAACATAATAAGGATTACCCTCCTGGGTTTCACAGAGCTTGAAGTGTAGAAGTAAGGGCCTCAAAATCCTTACTTGTTTGTTGGCCAATCCTTACCATTGCTAATCATTGGATTCTGGCAGATTCATAGGTAAGTGGTAAGATCAAGTTTGGTTCTAAACAAATAACCAACAGTTCCCAAAAGTCTAGTAAACTGAATTGATTGTAAGTGCAATTTGTAATGTAACAAGAGTAATCAATTACTGCGAGTTGTTGTGTTGACTATTCATTTTGCAAGAGTTTATAATTCATTGCTACATATTCTATTAATTATATTACCTATTGCAATAGAAGATCTGATTTGAATTAAGATTCAGTCATTGGTGTTCTACGAAGTTGAATCAGTAGAAATATACAATATTCCTAATTGGAGATATTTCATTCACACCAAATTCCAATGGCAGAAGACAAGGATGACCATGCAATCATAAATACAATGGTTGAGTTCCTTCCAACACCTGATGGTTCTCACAACTTCTCCAAGCCGCCATTTATGATAAAGTCTCATTATTCGACAAGTTTGAATTAGTACCTAATATGTTCAGTCCACAAGAAACAAACATTTATCAATTTCTATATCTGCACTAGAGGATCCGATTGCCCATAAGTAAGGGTAAGGAGAGGCACGACCCAAGTTGAAGGGGCGTGTCTTTCATGTTAGTCCCTTTGACAAAACAACCGACAATTAGCCATTTTACTAGGTCAAACATAATTTAATATGTAAGTGCGATATGAATATACATCATTATATTCTTAAATCTGACCGTAGCTATCTTACTTAAACAATTTCAATGAATTTCATAGGCTCTTCCTTGGCCTACACACCAAAAGCGAGCAGTGCCAATAATGTGCAAGATAGCATCGATAAAAAATTAGATTTTTGCATGCCCTAGGGTACCTTTGCACATCTTAAGAGGCAATTTCTGCACAAAGGCATTATGGCTAATGACATCCAATGCATGGGCAACCTAATGGCAAGAGACTTTGTTCCTTTTCCCATTGCTGCACAAATGTGTTGGTTGATATAAATTGTCAATTTTTTATTTGTAGAAGGATGGAAAAATAAGTTGCAAAGCAAGAACAAGCAAAAAATTGTTGCAGCCTATTAAGGTATCAATTTCCAACAAAGGGTTGAGATATTTTGCGTTGTAACGATCTAAGTTTCATCACAAATGTGTAATGAGATATTGTAATTTAAAATTTGGCATTATCTAAATGCCTCCATGTGTATTGTATACATTTCTAAAATGTTATTTCTAATTAGTTAGCTAGCTAGATGACTATAAAATCCTTGCAAAGCCTTGACAAGGTATCTTTTTAGAGTAATATTAGAAATATATGGGTTTATTCATGAAGTACTAAGCTATATTCTTTTAATGTTCTACAATTTCATTCATCTTCTCATTTGTATGCATAGAGCCTAAATTATGTGTAAATTTTGAAGGTGTAGTTTTCAGTAACATCTTCATTAAGGTGTCACCAAGTGGATTTCCAATCATTGCATTCTTTTATGTTTGAAATTGGAGACTCTATCACCCAGCTTCATATAAGCACCCATCTGCCTCAAGCTCAACCTCCCATCACACGAACACATAAAACAAATCAAATTTAACTTTGTTTCATATTGTATTGTAATTAGTCTCACTCCCTACCATGTCTAAATGTGTATAAAAGCATTTAAGGTTATCAAGAACACATCCTTAGACACTTTTTGTGGTAGTTCATATGTTTAAAGAAGGTGTAGGGCCTTGTATTATCAAACTAGGATACAAACATGGAGTGAAATCTAAATAGGAGTATACTATGTGTTGGATATGGTTTGTGGCAAAGTACAAGTCCACTATCTATAGTTGTGCCTAAATAGCACCTTAGGGAAGCCCCCGTTGGTTTAGCAAAGCCAAAATTCAAAAAAGGTCTTACCCACCTTAGTAAATTGGTCCAAAGTTGCCCTACCTAAACAAAAGTATGATGTCTTCCTCTCCAAGTTTGACACCCCTAGCACTCAAGAGAAGCTTACCTTTAAGGATCTAGGGACTTACAACTCTGTGCACCAACATTACTAATGATGGATCACGGAGTGTGATGCAAAACATTGATACTAAAAATTATACACAGTTTTTAACCAAAAGCATTATGATTGATCTATGTGGACTTTGGAAACATCATCTTTTAATTTACCATCCATGAGGTCAATAGGCTCTTCATGTAATCCAGTCACTATTATACCCTTTACAAAAACTGTCATTTATTAGAAATTTATATCATAAAATAGTTTCCAAAAAAAGCCCACTACTGACATATTTCATTTGTTTCTGTTATATTCCCGAAATCCTTGCATCGGATACAGAAAGTGTCATTATAAGGAAGCTATTGTGCCTGAATCGAGTTTAATGAAGAACTAAACATTATTCGTTCACTTATTATTTTTGTGCTATTGATGCCATAAGGAGTATTAGAGTTGCTCAAGTTTGTTTTGACTTTTATCTGTATGAATTGACTGGCTTATCCTTGAGAACATAACTAGAAAACCAAAAAGAAAAGGGTGTATCTTTAACATCATCTATACTTCAAAGATACCAATGGTGGTAACAGAATTACAAGACACAGGATTAATCATTTACATGGATCTTTATATATGTAATAAAGTTTCCCAACATTTCAGAGAAGAAAACTAGCATTTTTCTCTTCTCTATTATTGATAGTTAGTATACTCGCCTATGCATTAATGACCTTTCTGCCTCACTCTCCTGTTCTGCAATTGCATCCAATACCGCTTTGGCAGTGCCTTTTCCATCTCCTGGTGCCTGCTCAGGAATCAGAGAACAATTCAAATTGACTCAAAAGTCAAAACTAAAAACTAATTGCAAGCTTAACCTCTATGGAAATCTTGCAAAGAGAAGTGAATGGCAGCTTTAAGTTTGCACATTATCTAGATATGCTGACAGTACTCAAAAAATTTAAGAAAATGATATTGATTGCCAGGTTTTAATAAAAAAAAATATATAGCCATTTTTTAATGCATTCACCATCAAGAAAATCACCTTTATTGGTTTAATATCTTTTTCTCTCAGACTAAAATAGAAGTCTGAACCATTGTCCTTGATCCAATTACTGTCTGAACGAAGAACAAAAGGCATTCCAATAAAGCTACGCTCACCAATCTCAATCTCAACAGACTATGATTGCCAACCAAAATTTGAAAGGATTAGCATAGGTTATTAGAAATATTCAACTATTTACAGTTCAATGCCCTCAAAGAGTTGTTGCAATGAAAATCCATTTCATGTTCTATTAAAATGTAATAGCAGAAGTACAAGTACTTATTCAAAAGCAGGACCAAACATAATATGAAGTTGTAGCATACCCGTAAAGATGGATCTAATGCAAACCCTTCCCTAAAGGTTGTCTCACAACTTAGTTGCAGAATATTTGATCCTTCAGGTAAAATATCCAATGGAGGTGCCTGCAAATAATCGTGTTCTGAAAATTAGATTAAACAGAACTGTAACCAAGATACTTCTCAATGAAGAATGTCTGACAAAATTCAACACTTCCACTGATCAGGAACTGCAGTCCATACTTAAATCATATTTTTACTTGATATTCCTGCAGATTCAAAGATAAAACATGATCTAAATATAACTATACGTACTGTCCATTCCTTGGCTGAATTTTTTGATAATCCCCAGTGTAGAACAAGTGGTTCTTCCATATTTGTGGCCACCCTTACATGGACTTTGCCTCCTGGATTTGTTATAAGAACCTTCATGGAAAATAGAGCATTTCCATAATTTTCAATGTTGGGAAATTTTCATCATAATAAACCCAATTTTTTGTTTAAGTAGAAAATAGTCTTACCAGGAGTTCTTTGTTCCCCAACTTAAATATTTTCTTTTGAAGAACAGATCCAGCATCCAGTTCTTCCATAATCTGTGAGCACAGCTCAAGTGCACTGAGCTTTCTTTCCAAAGCAGATACTTTGACAGTTTCTGTTTTCTCCGGAAATTTATTGAGTATTTGAAACACATCACGCTTTTTCCGTTGAATGCGTTGAGGGGTGCCTCTATCAACAACTTTCTTTTGTGTGTCTTTTGGTATCTTTTGACTTGAAGAATTCTCGCCCAAATTTGCACCTCTCTGAAGCTTTGCTCTAATCTCTTCGACAGAAACACCCTTGGCAGCTTCATCTTGTAAGTCTTTCCGAGCCGCCTCATATTCTTCCTATGAGACATACAGAAGCCATTTAAGTTTAATGCCAAAGATGACCAATATAAAACCATACTGAATTTTCACAAAGAATTACATAAAAAGACAGTACATAAGAAAAAAGGTTCCACAAGCAACTGTCAAATATAATTCTAATAAGGGTCCCATGACTACATAGTTTTTTGAACAGATATGCTCCATGCAAATCTTTGTTGCAGTGATCCAAACATTTAAAAATATTCTCTGATATGCAATTATAGGCTCAAGCCTCATTCAGAGGGAGAAATTCCAAAATTTATGTTAAGTTTTATTTCATAACAGATCAACCATAGTTGACACAATGATTCCGTCTCTGGAGTCTCGGTGCTGCATAAAACAATCGGTGACTACCACCACTAGAATGGGATTCCCAAATCTCCCTACTCTATAATGGTGAGGAGCCCCACCACTAGAAAGGGGTTTCCATGCAGAAGCGAACTTTCCTAGTTTTCAAAGAGTTCAATAGTTGTCTATACTGTGGTGACTCATTAGATCCGAACAAGATAAATTTGTTGTTTAAAGAACATCAGTTCTTCCACAAAAGCATTTAAACAAATCATTGCAGTGAATAATCATGATCCTTGTAAGATAAATGGCCGATCCAACCTAACATAAAAAAATTGATCATATAACAAAAAGTTGTTGGATTTTCTTTCCAAATAGACAGAAGCAACAATGGAGTACATGCAGAGCATAGTTCTCCTCAAGCTGTTCCATTTTTATACATTTTATTCAAGCTCTTCCAAAATTATAACATGCTTTTGGAGGGCACATATCAAACTTATTCATGTTAAGACACAATCTCAAATGGAGAGATGCAGCAAAATGACTCTTAGTGTAGAGGATTCAAAGTTAAAAACCTATCTTGAGTTTCCACAGCTGTTAAGGATTCTCTTTACAAGGTAGTAGTATGAAATCCTATGATCATGTTTCCATGGCTTCTAATCTGGAAACAAAAATAAGTTGCTCATTATTCCTTAGTTCTCATTTACAAGCAAAGAGAAGTAAACAATTTTATAGCATCAGTAATAGAAGTGGCCTAAAGAAGTTTAGCATGACATTAGTTTAGGATGAAAGGTAATCAACCCCATACAGTAATAGGAGAACAAAAAAAGACACATTTAGGTGGGTTCCCACATATAAGTAATCAATAGGACCAACACACAGTGACAGCAACATGATACATGAAGTTTTGGAGAGATTCCACCTAAACGTGCATCAGGGTACAGAGGTGAACCTTTATCCAATAAGCACACCACCATCAGATAAACCCAAAAAGCAAATAATAATTAAGGTCATAGTTGAGACTTTAGGACCACAATTTTCACCTTTAGAAACTCCCAAAAGCCAATGTAATTGTTGCACAAGCCTCAAGCGTAACCTCTTATACTTGTACCAATGGAAGGGCAAAGGAAAGATAAGATAATATAGATGGCTAAGATTCAAGTTATTGAATGAAGGTAAAGGGGTTCAATTCATGTTTTCACAAGCATGTGTAATGTTAACTGTGTTAGGACCCAATTTAACAGTGCCAAATTTTGCATGAGTCCTAGCTCCTTTATAAACTTGGGCCTCATTTTTCCCACACATATAACCAATCCAAGAAATCTTTGTATGGGTATGCATTTTCCAACTTTGCCTATGTGTTGTCTTTTTCCGTCCTCCACGTGCTTATCACATGTTAAAAGTTGCAAAAATCTCAAAAATTCTAAGTGTGGGGATTTTGTGTTCAAATTCCTAAGGACCTTTGCTAGTGTCAATATTTCAGAGTTGTGGGGCACCCTTGGATCTTATCCCTTTTTCCCCCCATCCTTATTTTCCTAAGGGCCCAAAACCCCAACAAGATTTTGGAGTTCCTTGGAAACCTAAAACCCCAACATTGTTTCAGAACTCCTTGGGACCCCAAAGCCACAACTCCCCAACACCCCTTTTTATCCTTCAATTCTAAATTCCCAATTCCCGACTCCACTCCCAGGACCCAATCTCCACTGGCTCCTCTTTCCTCTTCCCCAATTCCCTAATCCGTGGTCCCTCCCAAAACCAAATCCTCACTCCGTTCCAATTCCTAGTTTTGGAAACTAACAAACTGCATGCAAGTGCAATTTCAAAAGTTAAAAATCTAATAGGAATATATCTGCAGTAATTAAATGAAACAAAAACAAGTAACAACAACTATTTTTATAATATTTGCCTTTGAGCTCTTTATGTGATCAATTAAGCAAAACAAGCTTTGATTGAATGCTGCATATGGAGTTGACAATTAGAGGCATACACAAAACATACAAGCATGTCTTGGGTAAAATTCTCATAATGGCTGCTAAGTTGTCACCTGTGATCTATCGTGTACATGTGTTCCTTTGTTCAGTAATATAAGATACTTGTTTCAAAAAAAAAAATCCGATGCCCAAGTACCAGAATCCTATAAGATATTGTCAATTTTGGGATTAATTCCAGCTCAGAAGATGCTTCCAACGATACATGATCTTTTATGGTTTTACTAATCCTTGTGCCTCTAATTTGTCACTCCTTAAATGATATTTCTTCTATTAAGCTAGTGTTTTATCGTAGTTTAATTAGGATTATTATCTTTTCCAGATAAGTATTGTTGTCTTCTCCAAAATAATATCATAACTTATCTTATCTTCTACAGGATTTTTGTTAGAATAGATCTTATTTTATCCTTTTATTACCTTGCCTAGATTTTTGAAGGATGAGAATTTATTACACACACTGGTAACAAGGTTTTAAAACAGAGTTTTTTTGAGAATCTATTCTACAGAAAGTTTATCAGAGACTAGCTTGACCAAATGCAGCGCCCATACTGCCTTGAAGTACTTTCTGAAACAATGATGATTGGATGTCTGTTTTTCAGATATCTGAACACAATATTGAATTCTCAAAATTTTCTTTGACCATAATTTTCCCATTTCAGTCCTTACTTCAGCTAGCAAATTTTCTTTAAGTCATATCAGTATACTCAAATTTGTTTGCCAGCTAAAACAGTTTGGGATCATAAATCTGAAGCAGGCCTTTAAATACCATCCATTGTCATAAAAAATGAACACAAGTGAGAGATCTGGGATCTTTACAACATTGTGTTTGCATGGCATGTAATTTGTTGATATTGTTTTAGATGCCAACCCATTGTCTTTACATAATAAGAGAACTTATTAGATTCTTTGGTTGTTTTACACACCAGACCTTTGTCTAAGATTATTTCTCTAACATGCGAGGTCTTATGACATGAAGCTAAAATACCTTTTCCTGCTCTGGGTTATACGTTTGCTTGCCTTTTCGTTCCCATCGCAAATAAGCTTGGACTTGTACAAGATCCTCAGGAATTGATATTTTAGAAACTTCCCTCTCACTCCTAGGCAAGTCAATGTGGAAGTTCTGTCCTTCAAATTTGAACCTGAAAATTTAATCAATGGAATGGCTTTTATCAGTTAACAACTTAAGAGTGTCATACCAGACAATTAAATTGGGAAACTTCAAAACAATTCAAACTGGAAATCAAAATTTTGAAGCAAAACACTTACCAATTGTTTCTGGATTCATCATACAAAAGAAATTCAACTGAGGATATGTTTGAGTCATGTATCTCAATTGTCAACAAAGATCTATCCCCAGACTGCAAATCATCAGAACCAAGAATGCATAATCTAGTTTAAGATCAGATACTGTTATCAATCAAGTCACAATGCTTGGAATGTGAGTAAAATCAAGTCCTTTATCTAAATTCACCATACATGTAGAATTATGTGGCACTTAAGATTCACAGCATAAGAAAACTTACCTTTGTAAAAGGAGTTCGCAAAGCTCTTTTTTTATAATTTGTTGTTCCACTGGGGCAATGTGATGGAAGTATCCAATTTCTGCTGATTAGAACAACTTCTGTCAGAGCCTTAAAATCTAAAGAAATGCATAAAAGAATGAAAATGAGACATGGAAACTCCATGGACAAGCTCCCAGAAAGAAGAAAACTTACTTCTCACCATTCTTCACTGCACCCCAATGAAGAATTAAGGATGGGCTGCTATTTGTAACCTGCAAATTAATCTTTGCTGGAGATTCACCTGTAGACTTAATGATCTTCACCTACAACAAGAGACATAAATCATGGTATAACTATGTCTATACTGGATTCAAGTGTGAATCAAAGCAGCTATCAAATGACATTTTGAATACCTGCAGCTGAGACTGATCATCAAGGTCAAATGTCTCAATAAGCTGCTGCAAGACAACAAGAAAAATGGATACATTAACAGTTAAAATCCATTACTAATAAGTATGGACTGATTAGACTGAATAATGGATGGCTACAATCAAAGCATGTTCATGATCGGGAACAACTCTGGAAAAATTGTCACTTCTTAATGTGACAGACTATCTGCAATTCTACATGGCTAAAGAGCAAAGTTGTCTAACAGACTAAAAATATAGAATCTAAGAATTTTATCAATTATTATGCAATAATGAACATATACTGTGGTTTCAAATTTTAATGTCAAGAAAAATACCATTACAGTACATGTATAGTTTTTCAACATTAAAAACTAAAATGGGCATGAATATTCTTTCATCCTGCAATTTAAACCAAAGGAACCCCTTCTACCTTCCAGCTTCTACCCCTAAATGTAAAGCTATCTAATGGGAACCAAAACTCATTACCAGATTGTAACCCCATATAGCATGCATTGGCACCTTTAATGATTGAACTTAGGGGCGCACCATTAGTGGTTGAGGTTGAGACATTTGTACATAGTGGGATAATGTGTGTGTACTCTCCTTAGGCCTTGTACCTAAGGTCATAGAAATCTATAGCATATACCTTGTACAAAATCTATTAGAAACTGAAAGGATGATAATATCATAATACCCAACGAGCAGGCAGATCTGTTACTAGAAAGAAACTTTATTTTGCAAGTGGAGTATGTTTTCAAAGAAAAATTTATGTCAAAGGAGTACTTGATACATTCCAGCTTCTAACTCATAACAGAAAGTTACCTTAATGAGAACCGTGGAAAAGGAAACTCATGAATACATTGAAGCCCCCATACAGCATGTATTGACATCTTTTGCTGTTGATTTTAAGAGCTAAATTGGCAACATTATTGTTGAGGTCGAGCTATTTATACAAGACAAGATACTGTGAATGCACACCACTTACGCATTCTACCTAGTCTCATCAGTTAAAATTTTTAACATCAGGTTTTAAAATCAATGGGAAACTGAAAGGATGACCACACCTCAGTAGAAGCTGGATCTGTTGCTAAGATTGCACGAGGTACAGTCCAAGTTCCACGCAATGTTCCTTTGAAAGAAATTTTGTTTGGCAAATGCAGACTGTTGTCGAACAATTTAATGCTAAGAAGAGGCTTTGAGTACCGATGAACCGGTGGATTTGAAGCATCTTTAGAAATACCATTCAAAACATGTATAGTTGAAGAACCAAGATATGCAGATGGTAGCCTGCTTATTGCTGGCTGAAGTAAACCATTTCCAAGCATTTTGATTTTCTCCTTCTTCCTATGTCAGAACGATCCAGCTGCTCTTAATTGTTTGAGCCTCAAAGCCTTATTTCACACCAAAACTGAGAAACTCTGAACAAGATCATGAACACAAAGCAAAAAGAAATTAAAACATGATCACAAAAGGAAATATACAGACATATATCATAAAAGGAAAGAAAGTCTCCCAATCAGTTAAACAATCAGAGAGAGAACTGAAAAAAGTCTGTGCCATCACAAAATGAAACCAAACCAGCTGATTAACATGTATTTCCTATTGCTTCTGTAAAATTCGCATTCAATCAAGCCCAGAACTACGCCTGTGTTTTGAAATACTAATCAGCTGGAAAAGAAAGGTGGCTATAACTGAAATACAACATTGAAATTCGGATGAAGTTCCACAAAGAAAAAATTCGAACAGTATAAAATTCGGATTAAATTTGTCTTATGTAAATTTAAATTTTTAAAAATATAATTATATAAACTATAAATCTATAAAAATAAAATAACAATTTTAACATAGTATAATAATGTTTAAAATATTAATTTAAATATCATTAATATATTATGATTTAAAATCTAATTTAAAAATTATTTAAATATTAAATTTTAATATATTGATTAAAAAAGAAATCGACATTGTTTAAAATATAGAATAGAATGACACTAAATTTTATTTCAAAAAAGAAAAAATAAAAATAAAAACAAAATCTTAAAAATTAAAATCTGAATATTAAAAGCCAGAACTCCCCGCTAGGCGCTAGGTCTAAAATCAAAATCGATCAATTATCGGGGTTAGAAACCAAAAATCCCTATCCATCTTTTGGATGGTGTCGTGATTCCCTGGCCGTCGTCGCCACCACCGCTATCCGTCGTCGCTGCTTGCTACCACCGCTATCCGTCTATTGCAAGTCACTGAGTTGCGCAGCCCAGGACAAAAATCTCAATCAATCCATCGTTATGTTCGTGCGTGGGAATGAGAAGAGGCCGTAGGAGGTGCCAGGAGAGGGTAAAGAGTGTTCAAAAGAATATTAGGGCGAATATTAATGCGAATGAAAACGAATTTTTACGATTTCTTTTAAGTTCGCCAAATTTCGAATTTCATAGATGAAACTCGGCGAACACGGTGACATATGGTTACTTTTGAATCATTATAGCGGCCATCTATGCTGGTACTTGAAGACATCATTCAGCAGATTGAGTAATTTAGGGAGATTGTTTTTGATTATTTGTCAATCCCAAGCTCGATCTAGGGGTGTTTTCTAGGGAAGGACGTTAAAGACTGCTCTGTCAGGTGTCAGATTGACCTGGTGAGTTCTTTGGAATTATATACATAATATAAGAGATCTTTCTCAAACAGAAATCTTCATTTCAAAACCACAAGATGCATAAATTCAAGTCCTACTGGATAGAAATCAATTAAACAGAGTATGCCAAAAAATAGTTCAAGGAACCACACAATTTTAGAAGTTTAGATATCATGGTGAATCTATTTCAATATTGAATGCTTAGTTTGTTTGGTAATGTTCCACATTTTTTTTCTTAATTTCCTTCAGATTATGAGTTGTTTACAAAAAAGTGGCAATGGAATCTGGGGCGAATCTTTATTTTCAAATGGCAAGTATTTTTGGGAAAAAAATGACAACTAACAATCACCAAATATTAGCCACTAAAACAATCCCTAGTTCAAACATAGCAAAAGATGAGAAAGACAAATCATTGAAACGGCATGCCTATAAAGATACATAGCATGATTATAAATGCAGCAAATGAGACTCAATTCAGCAAATCTAGCATCCAAAAATCTCAACATGCTCAGAAAATTCATGGAAAAGATTTTATACCTCAGGAACCAATTTCACTCATTTGGGCTCAAATGAACCAAAAAATAACTTACAAGAAAACAAAATACCAAACTCAATTTACCTCTCAGGCCAAACAGAAAAGGCTGTACTATTTGGTAGCCAGAGATGAATAACAGACCTTTATGCTGACATATAAAGCCCAAACACTCAACTTAGCATTCATACATTCAGAAAGAGTGCATGATTAGCTCTAGAACTCGCAGAAACTTGACATGACAGGACTACTAATTGTGTTGCCTTGAATTCCTAGCACCAAAAAATCTCAATGAGTTCAAAATTTATAACGAAAATTGTAGACCACAGATCTAACATCTCAAAATTAAACCACCCACACTCCTTTATAGTCAGATGATTAATGAAGAACAGGTTTTGTTCACGCCCCAAATCAAAGAGAAAGCATGTAAGAGTTGGTAACCAGAGATGGTTTTCAAACCATGTGCTGATACTTTAAGGCAAAAACATTAAATTAACGTGAATTACAGTACTACCAAAAGCTCGTAACATTATACTCTTTAGGATAAATAATGCAAACTTACATAAATTAGCAGCATTGGATGAAATTCCTCAACCAGAAGGTTACACGGCACACTAAAAACTATGCAGCATTGGATGAAATTCCTCAACAGTAGCATATTTTCAACAAACCTACCACCAATTTTACCATCTACTAATGAATATACCAAAAACTTAAAATCAGTCATGTGGTGGCATTCACCGTGCCAACTTGAGGAGGAGACCATGATCATTGATCATCATCCGATGTACCCGCCAAAAAGGACTCGGAATCTAGGAGATCGGAACATTACTTTAGCTTGATTAGAAACTGACAAAAATAATTTCTTGATTATTTTATTTTTTAAATTAAAATGAAAGCAGTCATATTTGGTGAAGAGCCAATAGAAAAATCGTTGGAAGATTTACTTACTTATAAAATTGGAGGACTTGGACAGCTTAATAATAAATGCAATGAAACAAGAGTCTCAGTTCAGCAAAGCATAGCACCCAAAAACGTGCATAGGATGAGAAACTGATAACAAATGATCTACACGGCAGATATAAGACTGCAAAAACAAATTCAGTGTCGAACGAATAGAACAAATAAGAGTACAAGTAAATTATAAACAGATTTCAGCTTGACTAATATGCTAGACAAAAGAACTGTAAAGTTTGAAAGCACAAACAACTTTTACAGTACAGAATTGCACAAACCGCTTTGTAACTCACGGAAATTTGACGACTGACTAAAACCTATATTGCGTTGGGCTAAATCCCTGAAAGTTGGCTTATATCGAATGAATATATCTCTTACTTAAAACCATGTCGTAAAAGTATAGATCGGAAACTTCAAAGTTGCAGAATATGCCTGTTATATGTATATATATATATATTCAATGTGTATACCACTACTTCACAAACCCTCTACGGCAAACCTTGTTTCATTGCTTCGCAGAGTTATACGCCTGCAAAATGTCGCCGTGGAGAGACTGGAGGAAGTATCTTCCCTTGCCCAATGTGGCTGCGACACGTGGAAGTTTACCACTGTTCAGTTCCGACGTCTGCAATGAAAAGCGAATGGAAATTGGACGGTGGGAATTGCAGCACGTGTCCCTATAAAGTATCAAACTCTGTGCCATATGTGAGGTGAAGCGCGGGGTCATCTGAATCGAGGCGCCCGCTAAGGCTGAGCCACGTTCTATAGCCTCTTTTCACCTTCTTCCTTCCTAAAATGTTATTGTAACCTTTTCTAATTAGAAAATGTCATTATTTTATGGTTTTTTAATCAGAAAGATATTCAGATATTTTATTAATGAGTTAAAAATAATAATTTAGGAATTAGTGTCCACATCAAAAACCAAGAGGAGGGGACCTTATTTAAAGATATTTTTGGATTTTCATATAGGTGGAAAAAATCATATAATATTTTATTGAAAAGGAGAGGCAACTATTTTGAATTATAAAAAAATGGATTATTATTGTTATAGTGAAAATTTTATATTTATTTTATTTTTTATTTAGGTTGTGTTTTTATAAAAGTGTTTAGATATATAGATATATTGATAGATAATCTAGTTTTATATAAAGTTAGATTTTTTCTCTTAAATTAGTTATTTAATCATTATATATATTTTTATAAACAAATATTATGTATTTCTATTTATCTGTTTTCATATTCTTATGCATTCATCCTATAAATATATGTATTTTTTTTTTATATACAGCAGGGGTGTCTCCGCGGCTCAATCCAGCGGCCTGTATCTTGGGTACGTGGGGTGAGTTGAGGTGAGACTAGTCGTTTGCGAGTGCCCATATCTTGGGTACCTGGGGCGAGACTAGTCCTTTGCAGGTGATATCCATTGCCCGCAAGAAGTCCCACCTCTTAAACCTGGAAGCAGAGTCGAACCCGAGACCAATGGGGAGCAAACCCACTGCCCAAGCCAACTTTGCTACCCATGCGGGCTATAAGTATATGTATTATACCTATGAACATAATTTCATATGCATGTTACTCGTTTTGATTTAGCCATTTTCATGTTTCAAGGTAATTTCGAGTTAGAGGGATTTTTTCATAGTTGTAGACTCTAAATTCAAATTCGACCAACTTCTACCTATACCCTTCTCGATGAAACACAAATTTGTGTGACATGATACTATGTCTTTTTATTTAAAGATATTTAATACATTTATTTTATACATTGAATATTCATGAATCGTATATCATCCGAAGAAGCAAAAACATTTAGATTTGATGGCTTAAAAGTAACCTAGATTTGCACAATCATATTAGAAGCATTTGCATGATTGACCATTCAAACATATTTTTTGTGGGTTGACCTAAGAGAATATGTTTCCTAGTGACACAATAGCATTGTTATAACTAGCAATTGCACCTTGTGTGCAATGGGTACGTCAAAGAGGTGTCGAAGATCAATTAAGAAAATGATTTTTTTTTATTTGCATACATTTATGTAGTACATGAGATCAATTGGTAGGTCATTTAGAAAATGATTTTGTTTATTTATTTTTATCATTATTATTATTATTATTATATTATATTATATTTTTATTATATAATTTTATTTTTTTATGTATTAACTATTATATTATTATACTTTTTATTAATATATCAAGTTTGGATTATGTTACATTATTACTATATTATTAATGATTGGGTTAGGTATTATATTATATTATATAATGTGATTGTATTAAATTATATTATATTATATAAATAGATATTTTATTATAAAAATATTTATTATATTATTATATATTTTATTTTATTTTATTTTTATTATTATATTACATATTATATCATATTGTTAATTGAATGGGTTTGGATTATGGGTCGATTAGGATTGTGGGTCAATTAAGGGTGGTATACAATAAGATTTATTCTTCACTTATGTTTAGAATAAAGGTTGAAATCATATAAGTGTTATATATTATTATTAGTATTAGTATAATATTATTATTATCATATTTTTTATTGTATATTATTATTATTGTGTGTTATATATTTACTATTTTATTGCTATATTTTTATTAATATTATTAATATTAAAATTATTATATTATTATTTTGATATGACTATTATATTATTCTTATTATTAAATTATTCCCACTGTTACATTGTTAATATTTTTTAAAATATTATTAGCCTTGATGTTATATTATTATATTATTTTACTATTATATATTATTAATAATTGTTATTCTTAGAATTATATGAATAATACTAAATTACTAGGTTATTGTTTTATTATTATTATTATTTAAATATTATACTTAGTAAAATATTATTATCCTTAGTATTACAATTTTTTGTGCTTAGATTTAGGCAATGGTTTTATCTCTCTTATGTGAATATTTATATTCTTTGATTGTGATCCATGTTTACAAATCTAAAATATGTGAGATAAAGTGTAGGTTGTTGAATGTTTATCACATTTTAACAATGAATGACCATATTCATTTCTACTGTCTTGAATTGATTATCTTTCAATCCCTATAGTTGTTGCACAAAAGAAACTTGTAAACTTCAAATAAGGATACACCTTCAACATATATATATATATATATCAAAAGAAGAAAAATAAATCTATAATTACATACGCATCCTAAATCTCTAAACTTGTTCTTGTATAGAATGAAGAAAAATTCTTACTTCGAAGTGAATACTGAATTGTCATTAGAGATTTTAGAACTTTCATTTAGATTATTCCATTTTCGACTCTAAAAATAAGTACCATTATTTTATTTGTATTCTTACATTTAAAATTCTTATAATTTTTTAAAATATAAATAATTGTAATGGGGTACATATTTTTTATTAAACTGAAGTTAAAAAAATCCTTTGAACTTAAATGCAAAGATTTAAGCATGATTATTTTAATCAAGCTAAAAGAATAAAAGTGTATTGATGTGATTAGGTTTGTAAGTTTCAGTTTGTTTTATTCATAATATAAATTTTATATATACACTTGCACACATAAAAATCTTTAAGAGTTCAATTTCAAATGTCTTTCAAATATTATAGAAGACACACTCTATGTCATAATTAATAAAAAAATAAAAGATCTAACTTTCAATTATAAATTTTAATAATAAAGAAAGTTAAATTGTTTGAACCCATATATATATATATATATATATATATATATATATATATATATATATATATATAATCTTTTAAATGCTAAGACAAACCATGATTACATAAAGAAATAGAATAGATGATATATATAAGATATCTTTTGTATCATATAAATATTGAATTATTGACTTCTTTTAAAAGTAAAGATAGTAAATATTGAACTCTTTTATATTTATAGTCAAAGATTGAGAAATATCTATTGTACTAAAATTTTAAGACAATTTTATATTGTGAAAATTGAAGATAGGAAATATTGAACTCTTTTATATTTATAGTCAAAGATTGAGAAACATCTATTGTACTAAAATTTTAAGACAATTTTATATTGTGAAAATTGAAGATAGGAAATATTGAACTCTTTTATATTTATAGTCAAAGATTGAGAAATATCTATTGTACTAAAATTTTAAGACAATTTTATATTGTGAAAATTATTTAATTTTCACAATAAAAATTGAATGCTTGTAATATAAAAGACGACTTAATTTCTTATAACAAAATTATATAAATATATAGCTATTCTGTCTTCAAATTTATGAAGTGCAGCTTTAACCCTAAAATATTTAAATTTAAATTTAATAATATCCGTAAGACCATATAAAATAAAAAGCCCCAGACTGCCATTGTTATTCATTTTAAATTTGCTTACTGTGAACTTGACCATAATTTTTATGGACGTGTTGGGAGTTGAAATGAGATATGATATATCTGGCGTAAGAGACTTTGGAGAAGAAGATATTTTAATTCCTGACAGCCATGCTCCATTCGTAATTGATAAGGTCTGAGAGCGATGCCTTTCTTGGATCTTGTATAACTTTCACGATTCTCTTAACAACAACCGACAAGAGACTATCTTTCTCTGTTTCGTTTAAAACACGTGTTTACTTTTCTCCAATTGCCTTCTTCAACGTTCTTCAGGATTCCCCGTAAAAACATATTTTTTATTTTGTGCATCGTTTTCCTTGCAAGAAGAAACTCATCTCTGTCATTTTAAAAAAGTTACCGTATGCGTTTAGACTAAGTAAAGCTCGCACAATTTCGTCCTTGCGAATCGGTGCCTTTCCATATATGTGAAGTAAATTTGCATGATTTTGGGTTCGTTGTCTTTTCGTACATGCGGCTAAGGAAATACTTTTTATAACTAGCAATTGCACCTTGGTGTGCAATGGGTACGCCGAAGAGTTGTGGAAGGTGAATTTGGAAAAGTCGTGATCTACTTTTTGCAATTTGCGGTGTACATGAGGTCAATTGGTAAAGAGAGATATAGATGGAGAGATGGCAAGAGAATGACATAGATATAAGAGGGAGATATGGAAGAAGAAATATGGGGACATAAAGATAGAGAGGCAAAGAGATGTCGATATAGAGGTCTAGGAAGAGGGAGAGGGAGAGGGAGAGAGAGGGAGAGAGAGAGATGGATGGATAGAGAGGAGACACCCACACTCTATGTCAATTACCACATGACAGATGCATGCAATCCATTTTACCACATCAAAATAATGCTCATGTTCATAGCCATTACTGTGATTATGGTTATGGTCATGGCGATTTTCATGATTATGATCATGGTTGTGGTTATGGTTATGATTGTGCTCATAGACATGGTTCTCTTTGCAAATACCATGATTCATGATTGTGAAGATGATTTTTTATGCTTCAATCATTGTCTATGTCTGAATTCTATTATGTTTTCATTTCTTTTCCATACTTGAATGTATTGGCTTGCATATTTAGTTGGGTGGGCTAGTTTTGTGTAATTTTGTGCTTGCTAATCAATTATTGGATGACTGCTTGATCCATTGTGTAAGAAATATGTAATTGGAGAGTTGATTGAGGAATATCCCTATCAGTTCACAGACCAAGATATTCTAATGAACAACTCACTAAGATGAATTCTAACTTACAAATGACTAAAATTAGTATAATACTTGTTATTATTTAAAGAAAATGCTTAGAAATTAAAACCATAGAGGATAGAGAAGTGTATGCATACAATTGAATATGAAATGAATCAAAAATATAAAACATGAAGGAAAAAGAAGTCACGGCAATAGAATTCCCACGAGAATACATTGATTACTATGGAGAAACCTACCGTGATCAATGAAAAATTTTGGCTCTAAATGGAGCACAATGGACCATTGTGGAATCTAACACCCTAGAGCATCCTCACTACTCTGCTTTGTGAAGATTTAAGACACTTAGACCTTGTTTTTCCTATCATACTTCCCCATATGGATGCTACAAGTTCAAATACAATAAATTACATGTATACAACCACATTGTTCTGCTTGATAGATCACTTACACCTTTTGTGAAACATAAGTTGGGCTATTACCATTTTGGATCCCATTTGGGTTAAGTTCAATTGTCATTCAGTCACATTATAATGAATTGAGCATGTGCTAGCAGGAAATTTTGGCATGATCTGAATTAATCTAATACTCTTTAGAACACCTGCATCTTCCACCCATTGGATTTCTAAGTGTTTGGACATTCCTTAGAACCTCTGACTTGGCAAGGAACAACCTTCTAAGTTTGTCATCTTCTTTTTCCTCTTCTTCATGTTTTGTCAATTTTGAAGGTGAATTCATAGTCTATTTTAGATGAGATGTATATGCATCTCTATGTGGTTAATTTATCCATTTCAGGTCCTTTGTGTGGCAGTTTTCACTTCATGTCTATTTGTATTTTGGATTTCCTCATTTTTACTCTCTTTTACACAAATGGAAGAGTAAAAAAAATGAGTGCAAAACATTGAACTCAAAAAGAAGTTGAAATGTTTAAGAAAAATGACCTCTGACCACTTGGTAGCAATAGCATACTGTAGACTAATGGCCAAAATCCCATAATATACCATAGGCTCACTAAAACATGGTTCATTCTAAAACCATCATCTCCTTTTATATTCAAAGGCTTTTGCAAGAAGCATACATCCCTATTTTAAAATTTTGACCAGAAGATGAGAAAAATTTAAGGAAAATAAGAGGTCACCACATAAAGACAAGAAATTGCTTAACAGTTCCTTTTGTTTTCCTCATCAATGCAAATTCATTTCTTCACACAACTAAATGCTTTCTAAAAGAACCACAACCTCAAATTCATAATCTTATCCTTGGCAAGGCAACAACATTGTGAGTTCTCAGCCAATGTCAAGTCTTAAAAATAGAGCTTTTGGGGAACAAAATGGTGTAAAATATTTTCAATATCAAGTATGTTGCAAGTATGAAGGTGTTGTCATTGATGTCAACAGGATGTCAACCGGTTGGTGTTGTCAAGGATGTCAACTATGTGTTGATGAAGGTTATTGCATGATGAATATATCAAGGATATTGAGAAATTTGTCAAAAGGAGGAAAACATGTTGTTGCAGGTTGTGCATGTATAGTTGAGATATAGAGGAAGAGTTGTGAGTACATGGAGCTATCTTTATGTTGCAGTTTCTATAGATGTGTTGGAATGAAGTAATGTGCTGAGATGATGTCGTTGGTACTTGTTTTCCAAGTGTTTTTGAGAAAATTTGATAAGCAAAGAAAACAGTGTTGTGCAAGTGTTCAAAATGTGTTTCATGTTTCTTTTGTGTTGATGCTATGCTTGTGCGGATCTAATATGTTGTTCAAGGTTTTTAGTAGTTGATATATCCAGAATTTGGGTTTCTGGATCACTATACAAAGTGAGATATATATTAACCAGTGTGTGAACCAATTTTTCAAAGGTATTTTCAGTGGTCTAGGAGAAATGTATTTGCTTTGCGTTTCTCCACAGTTTGGCTTCAGGGTGTGCAAATTTGGGAAGTTTCTTATAATGTTTGTATCTTTCATAATTCAAGGTTTCACTTGATTTGGTACAGTACAATGTGTGTTTCATGCGACAATGTGCAAATAAGGTTAGTTGGATGTTATGGGTTGAAGTATTTCTAGATGCAAGTTTAGATGAAGTCTTTGTTGGATCTCAGGTGGTTCGTGGATTATTCTAGATCATGTTCTTAGGTAAAAGGCTAGTGCCTATAGATATATATTAATAATTGAAATATAAAGGATTACATATGGGCCAAAATTATAGTACTGGCATTGAGAGATCTGAAACATGAAATCCAAAATTTCCTCCAATCGAATGTGACATTCACAGGATTTTAACAAAATAAGCCCAATACATTGTTAATCTTTGAAATATTCAAGCTTTCCACAGAGACATATAAACCAAAAAATCCCTAAAACCATGTAAACCCAAAACAAACTAGGTAATACATCATTTTATGTATAAGATGGAAGGGGAATTTGAACTTACTAATCTTTCCTCCATTGGACCAGTGTTAGCTAAAGTATCCACCCCGCAGATGTTGAGATCAAGACCATTGTCTCCATGTCCTTCACCCACCTCCATTGGAATAGTGTTAGCTGAAGTATCCACCCTGCAGATGTTGAGATTGAGACCATTGTCTCCATGTCCTTTGATCAATTCTACAACAATTGGAGAGTCTGGAATGTCTCTAGCTAGTACTATTGCCTTGGGTCCATGTCAAATGTGGTGAGAGAGGAGAAAAGAAACTACGAAGAATTTCTCCTTGCATTTTTCCACCATCAGAGGTCCGAGCTCTTGAGCATGGGTGTTGAGAACCCTATATAGTGACCAAGGGTCATCATCATGGAGATCTTTTTTGATGGCCCCATACACCTCTTTGTATGCTAATTTCTTCCTAAGACAATACTTTGGAAAGAGACCTCCAATGAAAGCCTTTCCTTTCTCCAATTTATAACCTTGAACAATCTAAAGAAGCTCATCATCATTGAGGTAGCATGTACTTAATGTTGTATGGTGTTTAGCATGGGTATTGTTCGACCTGGTGTGAACACTACATGTGAAGATTTATGAAAGCATGTCGAGGTGTGTCAGGATTAATTTGGGTCCTAATTAAAGTTTTATATGGGTTGCCTTCATTCCTATCCACTGTGGGAATGTTTAGGTGTCTACCTAATTTTAAATTTGAAAAGTAACGAATAGTTTTCGACCTTGGAGAATATTTTCAAGGTTGAGAATGATATAAATAAGAGTGGTTTTGTTATGAGATGCAAGAGACAGGCAAGATATATGTGAGTGATGAATATGATGCGAATTGCAAAAGTATAGATGTGAATTTGAGCAAAGAAATGTGAATTTCAAAGTGTTGGATTCCTGAATGCAATGAGCTAAAGATGTTCACAGTCTTTCATGCAAGGCTATGAAAGTGTTGGAGCATTTGTGGTGGATTTCGTGTTGCATTGAGAATTTTTTCTCTGTGTAACATTTCTCTTCTATCTTCTTTGTTTCTTTTTGTGGTTGTGAGCCCTTTTGGACAGTGTGTCCTATTCTGGCAGTGAGCCTTTGTATCGGTTTTGCAATTACTTATATTGTGAGCTAATCCTCACCATGGTTTTTCCCTCATTGGGTTTTTTATGTAAATCTGGTGTTCTCTTGTGTATGGTGTTGTTATTTCAATTTATGTTATTTGTTTTTATTAATCACTTTAACATAATAAGGGTTTAATGAATGCTTGTGGATCTAATTACTATTTGATTCACCCCCCTCTCAGTTGTCTTGTTCATTCAACAATTGGTATCAGAGCAAGGTTCCTTGGAGAAGAGCTTAACCGCTTGAGGTAGATCTAGGATGGCAAACAAGATAGATTGATCTAGATTTAATGGAACATACTATGCATTATGAAAGACAAATATGGAAGGATATCTAGCATATAAAGGATTTGAGATTGAAAAGGAAATAAAGACTCAATATGTTGCACCTCAGAATGGTCCAAGCACAAGTAATGAGATCAAGACACATGAGGTAAATGCTAAGGCAATATTTATTTTGGTGAATAGTCTTTCAAATTCTGAATTGGTTAAAGTTATGAATCTTAAGACTGCTAAATAATTTTGGGATAAGCTCGAAAGCATTTATGAAGGAGATGACAAGGTTAAACAAAAAAAGTTGCAAAATTTGAAGGTGTAATTTGAAACCCTGCAAATGTCTGAAGATGAAACAATTATAACCTACATGCAGAGAGTTGATGAGTTGTTAAGTGCTATGAGAGGTCTTGGTGCACAAGTCAAATAACCTAGGGTGGTAAAGAAAGTTCTCAAAACTCTTCCTGATTCTTATAGTGAAAATTTATTTGTTATAGAGGAAGTTACAAATTTTAATACTTATTCTAGAGATTAGTTGATTAATACACTAACTTCATTTGAAATGAGAAAACTTGGTTTGAAAAATGGTACAAAAGTAGAGACTACTTTCAAGGCTAGAAAATTAGAAAAGGTTGAAGATTTAGATGGAAAAGATTTTGATGATGTGGAAGCTAACTTTGAAAGAAGAATGAAAAAGGGCACCGATAAGTACAAAGCTAAACTACCTTTCAAATGTTTTAGCTATGGAAATATAGGCCATTATGCTTCAAGATGTCCAAACATAGCTATGAACAATAAAAGTAAGGAGAATACAGGAAATTTGATTAAAATAAGTTACTATGTCAAAGAATATGTTGGTATTTCTGATGATGAATTTGATTATGGAGATGTTGATGAAAATGGGTGTTTGTTCTTGGCTTTAAAGATGAATCTAATTCTGCTAAATCTGAAAGTTGTGTGAAGGAAAGTGTCTCAGAGAAGGTTGAAGGTACTTTGGTTTATGCTTTTCATGTTAAATAGGATAAGAACTATTGGGTTGTTGGCAGTGGCTGCTCTAATCACATGACTGGAGACAAAAGTAAGTTTGTTAATCTTGAAAAGTATGATGGAGGATTAGTTAAATTTGGAGATGATTCGGGAGCTAATATTTGTGGAATAGGTTCAATCAGTTTTGATGGCAAGCATAATACTGGATATGTTTACTATGCTAATGTCTTAAGGGATATTTTCTTTAGTGTTGGACAAATGTGTAGCAAGGGATATAATCTTGTGTTTAAGGATGAAAAATGTGAGATTAGAAAAGGGTCCAGAACTGTGATTGTTGTTAGTAAAAGGACAGATGGAGATATCTATCAGCTTAAGGGAACTGATGGTCATTGCTTTATGCCTTAGATTAATGATAGTTGGTTATAGCACCAGAGGATGTGTCACATGAATTCTGATAATTTGGTGAGGATCAATTCAGTTCATGCAGTGAGAGACCTACCAAGAATCACAAAGCCTATCAATGTTGTTTGCAAGAATTGTCAATTTGGAAAGCAAGTAAGGAGTAGTTTCAAAGGAAAGGAACAATATGCTACTGGACTACTAAAATTAATACATACAGATCTTTGTGGTCCTACAAGGGTGAGAAGTCTTCAAGGTGACAAAGGTGGAGAATTCACCTCTAATGAGTTTAACATGTTTTGTGAATTTCATGGAATAAAGAGGCACTTGTTTTCCCCTAGAACTCGTCAACAGAATGGAGTGGTTTAAATAAAAATATGGATTGTTCAAGAAGCTACTAGGACTATGATGAGAGAATCAAACCTACTGAAAATTCTACTGGAGAGAAGCAATTCATAATGTTGTTTGCATACTTAACAAAGTTCAAGCAAAAGCTAACAACACAAAGAATCCCTATGAGTTGTGGTATGGAAGGATTCCTACTGTCAAGTACTTTAGAGTATTTGGAATAAAATGTTATATCAAAAGAGATGAAAAAAAATTATGAAATTTTGATGCAAGGTCTGATGAAGGTATCTTCCTTGGATATTCTACTAAAATCAAAGCTTACAAATGTTACAACAAAAGGCTAAGAAAGATTGTTGAAAGTGCAAATGTTAAGGTCGATAAAAAATTGCATAATTCAATTGAAGTAGATGAGTATGTATCAGATGAACCTATTTGTGGAGAAGAAGATGATGATGATGAAGAAAAAGATGTGCAAAATGAAGAGGAAGAAACTCCAGAGAAGACCCCTAAGTATGTGCAAAAGAATCATTCAGAAGAACAAATCATTAGAGACAAGAGGAAAGGAATATTGACAAGAAGCAGATTTGTTGAAGCTGAGGTAAATCTGTGTTTACTTTTTAAATTTGAACCTAAAACAATGAATGAGGCATGTAAAGATGAACATTAGATGAAGGTAATGGAAGAAGAACTTATGCAGATTGAGAAAAATTAGACTTGGGATTTGGTTCCTAGATCGGAAAACAAGAACATAATTGGAACTAAGTGGGTATTCAAAAACAAACTAAATGAGAATGGAGAAGTAGTAAGAAATAAAGCAAGGCTTGTGTGAAAGGGTTACTCACAAGTGGAAGGAATAGAATTTGAGGAAATATTTGCTCCTGTGGCTAGGATGGAAGCTATTAGAATGTTTTTAGCATTTGCAGCATACAAGGACTTTAAGGTTTATCAAATGGATGTGAAGTCTGCTTTTCTAAATGGTGAATTCGAAGAAGAGGTTTACATGGAAGAATCGAAAGGATTTTAATTGTCAGTTCAATCGAATATGGTGTGTAAATTGAAAAAGGCATTGTATGGATTGAAGCAAGCTCCCAGAGCTTGGTATGCAAGATTGGATAAATATTTGATACAACAAGGATTTAGTAAAGGCACCACATATAGTAATATTTACTTTAAAATTGAGGAAGACAAAATCTTGATAGTGGTTGTGCATGTGGATGACATTATCTTTGGAGGAAATGAAGCTATGTGTAAGAAATTTGTTGAAGAGATGTAAAAAGAGTTTGAGACGTCAATGTTTAGGGAGATTAATTTCTTTCTTGGGCTACAAATCAATCAAATAGATAAAGGCATTTTCATTTTGCAATCAAAGTATGTCAAAGATATGTTGAAGAATTTTGGAGTGGAAGACTCCAAATTGGTATACACTCTTATAATGACTGGTTACAAATTGAACAAAGATGATGATTCACCAAAGGCTGATCAAAGCAAGTATAGATTTATGATTGGTGGACTATTATATCTAATTGCTACTAGACCGGATATCATGCATGCAATTTGTCTTGTGGCTAGATTTCAAGAAGATCCTAAAGAAGCACATGTTGCAGTAGTGAAAAAGATATTCAAATATTTAAAAGGCACTCCAGATTATGGCTTATGGTATCATAAGGATAATAATTTCACAGTAAGTGCTTATACATATGCAGATTGGGATGGTTGTGTTGATGACAGTAAAAGTACAAGTGGTGGTGCATTCTTTTTTAGATGTAGATTGGTGTCATGGCTAAGAAGCAAGATTCAGTTTCTTTATCCATTGCAGAGGCTGAGTATATTGCAGCAACATCTTGTTGCACACAAGTATTATGGATGAGACAAACATTGAAAGACATCAAAGTAGTGTATGATGAGCCTATATCTAGATCTTTTGTGATAATACAAGTGTAATTAAAATTTCAAAGAATCCAGTGATGCATTCAAGGGCAAAGCATATATCAATCAGGTATCACTTTCTAAGAGAGAAGGTTATGGAGAATAAGGTGAAGCTTGAATATGTACCTACAAAAGGGGTAAGTGCAAGAAGTTGAGTCCACAAAATGTGGAAGTTTTTGCCTTAGCCAAAAAAATGAATTTGGCATTGCAAAAACGAGATCTCATTTTTTAATAAACGATATCCCACTTTTAAAAAATAAGATCCCGTTTAGCTTCAAGATCCTGAGCCTAAATGCTAAACGGGATCCCATTTTTTAAAAATCGGGATCCTGTTTATCAAAGGATTCTGAACCGACGGACAGGAAACGAGATCCCGATTTTTACAAAACGGGATCCCGTTTTCAAATTGTATTTATTTTTAAAAAACGAAACTCAATCATTAGCAGCTTGAGATATCGATTTAGCAAAGAGAATGACGACGAATGACAGTGACCTCCGACCTCTAGGTACACCTCCACCTATTTTATCTGTGTTTTTTAGTGTTTTTTTGAAATTTATAAAAGAAATGTAGGTTTTAGCATTTTTTTTCAGTTTATTTAGCATTTCATGTATTTTATTTAGTTGTAATTAGGAGAATTGATAGTTTGTAGAGGTAGAAAAAAATAAAAATAAAATCCTATAGAAACGAAAAAATCATAATTGAAGAACAAAATTTAGCTTTCGAAAACTAAATTGTTCAATGAAACAAAAAAAATTGCATTTGAAAACCCTAATTTGAAATTGAAAGAAAACAAAAAAATTGCACTAAAAACCCTAATTTGAAATGAAACAAAAAAAATTGCATTGAAAACCCTAGTTTTTTCTTGAAACCCTAAATTCAATTCAAGCATTTTTTTTTGCTAATTTACTCTAAATTGAAATCAAACAATTTTTTTTGCATTAAAATGAAAACCTTGATTTCAAGCTCAACAATATTTGATAATGGAAAAAATTGATTTGCATTGCTTAAATGTTTTAAATTGAATGTATTTGCATTATAAATTAGGGTCGGGTTGATATTGACAATGAAATAGGATTAAATGATAAATATTATACATTTAAATGTGTATTCATCAAGAGACACAATCAATTAAACGTTACATGAACATAGATATAATTAGAATAGAAAAAAATATATGTTAAACTTTACTTGTGTAGTTAGTGGATCATTACAATTAATAATTTTTCAATGTTTGTTTGCAAATTTAATTAGCAAATTCCTAAATCCTTGTACAATCCATTTCCAATTGTCACTTAATTACTCAAATATGTGCATTCATTTCTATTTTATGTTTTTATCTCTCTTAGTCATGTGATGTTTTCATTTCTTGTTTGCATGTGTTGTCTCTTGTCTTTCGACAATCTTAACTCTCATTCTAGTCAATTAGTTGTTAATTAGGCTTCTAGTTTAGTCTAAAATTTCAATTTCCACTAGTTACCTAGACACTAAAAGAATCTAAATATTTTTATTTTCTTTCTTTTAGGTTCTTTCAATTCCAAACAATCCAAAATAAAATAATCTATTCCACATTAACTAATTTTATATCATAAAATTCATTTAAGTGGGAAATATTCAACTTTATCATAGTATATATTAAGATTCATATATATATATATATATATATATATATATATATAACATACACTAAATAAAATAATCTTATATTCAATTAAAAAAATATCAAGTTAAAGTATACATCAAACTCATTATTAATAATACATAATTATGTGTTTCTATTACGAAAATAGTCAGTCTATTCATAAAGTTAAAAATATTCATAAACTAGTTAGTCTATTACCCTAAACTGTAAACCGATGTCTTAAGGGGTCCTAATATGAAATTTCTTAAGGGGATCAAAGAATTTCTCAAAATTTGGTGAAGTTTCCCAAGGCAACCAAATTTAACAATATAATAAGATCGTGCAAGACTATAATATGAATGAGATTTCATGAGAGGTTGCTTAATCGAAAGAAGAGCTATCTCAATCAACTGTTCCATAAGAAAATTTTGTTCACTAACTTGCAATACCATTATTCCAAGGGCCACCCAAACTTCACCCTAAGTTCCCTAAACCCTAAACCTTGAACTCTAAAATCTAAAACCTAAACCCTAAACCCTAAAGCATTCATTTTGTCCTAGGACCTTAAAATGAAATTTGGTTGCCTTAGGCAACTCCACCAAATTTTATTCCCTTAAGTCGTGTCATTTTGTCCTGGGACCTTACTACATAGATCCCCTTAAGAAATCATATTACCCTAAACCCTAAAGCATTCATTTTGTCCTAGGACCTTAAAATGAAATTTGGTTGCCTTGGGCAACTCCACCAATTTTTATTCCCTTACGCCATGTCATTTTGTCCTAGGCCCTTACTACATAGATCCCATTAAGCAATCCTATTACCCTAAACCCTAAAGCATTCATTTTGTCTTAGGACCTTAAAATGAAATTTGGTTGCCTTGGGCAACTCCACCAAATTTTATTCCCTTAAGTCATGTCATTTTTTCCTAGGACCTTACTACATAGATCCCCTTAAGCAATCGTATTACCCTAAACCCTAAAGCATTCATTTTGTCCTAGGACCTTAAAATGAAATTTGGTTTCCTTGGGCAACTCCACCAAATTTTATTCCCTTGAGCCATGTCATTTTATCTTAGGACCTTACTACATAGATCCCCTTAAGTAATCATATTACCCTGAACCCTAAAGCATTCATTTTGTCCTAGGACCTTAAAATGAAATTTGGTTGCCTTGGGAAACTCCACCAAATTTTATTCCCTTAAGCCATGTCATTTTATCCTAGGACCTTACGACATAGATCCCCTTAAGCAATCCTATTACCCTAAACCCTAAACTCTAAACTCTAAACCCTAAACCCTAAACCCTAAAGCCATCATTTTTTTCTAGGCCCTAAATGAAATTTGGTTGCCTTGGGAAACTTCACCAAACTGTATTCACTTAATCCATGTCATTTTGTCCTAGGAACTTACTATGTATAGATCCCCTTAAGCCATCCTATCACCCTAAACCTTAAACCGATGTCTTAAAGGGTCCTAATATGACATTTCTTAAGGGGATCAAAGAAGTTCTCAAAATTTGGTGAAGTTACCCAAGGCAACCAAATTTAACAATATAATAAGTCAAAACAAGAGCTATCTCAACCATAGATCCCGTTAATCCATCCTATTACCCTAAACCTTAAACTCTTGACTCTAAACCATCATTTTGACCTAGGAACTTAATGAAATTTGGTTGCCTTGGGCAAATTCACCAAATTTTATTCAAATAAGTTGGTGCAGTTGCCCAAGGCAACCAAATTTAACAATAATAAGTCAAAACAAGAGCTATCTCAACCATAGGTCCCCTTAAGCCATCCTATTACCCTAAACCTAATATGACATTTATTAAGGGGATCAAAGAAGTTCTCTAAATTTGGTGAAGTTGCCCAAGGCAACCAAATTTAACAATATTAAGTCAAAACAAGAGCTA
The DNA here is from genome assembly GCA_007115665.2 of Sequoiadendron giganteum. Classification (NCBI taxonomy): domain Eukaryota; kingdom Viridiplantae; phylum Streptophyta; class Pinopsida; order Cupressales; family Cupressaceae; genus Sequoiadendron; species Sequoiadendron giganteum. The sequence goes on along the minus strand of CM021105.1, from coordinate 189,600,812 downwards.
TCTCAATCATAGATCCCCTTAATCCATCCTATTACCCTAAACCGTAAACTCTAAACTCTAAACCATCATTTTGACCTAGGACCTTAATGAAATTTGGTTGCCTTGGGCAACTTCACCAAATTGTATTCACTTAAGCCATGTAATTTTGTCCTAGGACCTTACTATATAGATCCCCTTAAGCCATCCTATTACCCTAAATGCTAAATCCTAAACTCTAAACCATAAACCCTAACACATTCATAAATTGTCCTATATTAATAGTTAATTATTTTTTCATTCAAGTAACACGCCTTAGACATAAATGAGGCTTACATATTTTATCATTTGTATGAACAATTAGGCCATTTATATTCAATGGTTTTTAAAGGGTATTTCCTAAACATGTATCTTACATTGTGAATTACAAATCTAATGCAGGTTCACTTATATCTTAGAGATCACATTGATCAATTCAATAATATCCGTAATCCACCTCCATGCCCTCCATCTCCACCACCTTCACCTCCACCTCCAACCACTCCACCTCATAACCCCCCACTTGAAACAAATGGTGCTCACTTGCAAGAACAAATCAATGCCAATGTTAGAGCCATTCAGGATCAAAACAACATTATTCAAAATGAAGAATTTATCGCACCACCTTTGAGGATGTTTCCATCTAGGATGAAAAATGTTGTTGATGTTGTTAGGGCTATGGATGGGATCTATGATGAGCATCGACGATGGCTAGAGGAGAGGAGAACTTTCGATTTTGAAAAGGAAAACACAAAGAAATGAAGAGATGCAGTAGAGAGCCGCAACACTTTATAAATTAAGACAATGATCTGATAGTTATGAATTTATGAATTTGGTTCGATGCATATTTTGTGTGATGAATTTATGAATTTGGTTGGATGGATATTTTTAGTGACGAATATATGATTTTGGTTGGATGGATATATTTAGTGACATGAATTTATGAATTTGGTTGAATTTATTAACTTATAATGCTGAATTTATAATAGTATATATTTTATGACTATCTACTAGATCATGTGATTTCTCCTATTGGAAAAATGTAATATATATATGCATTAGACATAAATGAGATTTTTGTGAATATTTCAAGTTTATTTTTTATTATGTACATGTATTAAAATTACATAGTTCTAGATCTTAAATTTTGAAATTTGTATGTAGACATAGTTTCTAGTTGAATGATGTATGCATGCATTATGCATCGTATATGCCATTTTAAATGTATGTACATATTAAATTTTGAAATTTGTATGCACTTTCTCAAGTTCAATCAATGTATGTATGTGTATGTATATGCATACAAATCCTATTTAAACAAATTTGCATGTACGTTTCAAATTTAACTATTTCTTGTATTTTTGTAAGTTTGTATGTTAATTTTGTATAATTTAATGTAGGTTAAAACACTTCTATAGATATCATGGATCAATTTAACATTGATGATATCCTCAATCCAGCACCTGAGCAACCTCCAGCTCCACCCCCTTCACCTCCCCCTCCACCCCATCTACCTCATATCCCACCTCCACCATCCACTGGATTAGATGAGGCTCGTTTGTGAGAATGTATAAATGAACAAGTGGCATCCATTCAAAACCAAATCAATGCTATGAAAAATCAAGCATTGATTCCACCACATGTGAGACATTTTGCATCTACAATAAAAAAAAAAAATTGATACCATCAAGACTATTGATTCTGACTTAGATAGGCATCGACGAGATAGAGAGGAGATGCGATGATTTTATGTAGATGGTCTCTCATATAAAGAAATTTTAGACCTAAAAATAAATAAAAATCCCAACTAGCCCCTTATTTTATCGACCCTAATACTCAACAACCCATTCCTCCCAATAAATCTAGAATATCCATGAGGTGGTGTATACATCCACAAATGAGTGCACATTTTTGGGATCAATGGTATATGGTATTTGATAGTCCACCACATGCTAATTTGGAGGTCCCATTATATTTTTTGAGGAAACTATATGTAGAGTTTGTTATGGGGCAAAAGCCCAATTATTTTGATTTTAAATCATTTCAAGGTGTTGGTGGCGACATGCCACAACAACGGTCAGGGGAAAGGGTTGATCCCCAACGCCCTGTGCATGTGCAACCCCTTTTTGCTCCTCTTGGATCTACCATTCATGCACCTGTGCATCAATGGGTGGTGGTATCGACATTAGGATCCCTTAGTACGCTCGTAGGAGACCTTGCTCAACATGCTTCTATAGTAGCGGGTAGGGAGCATACAAACCATGATGATGGAGGAGTGTTTTACGGAGTTGGTCCTAGTACCAGTCCACGAGTGTCGAGACCACATGTATGTACTAGTTGCCATCAACTATGCTATGGACCCGATCAAGCCACACCCAGTTTAGGTGGACGTGGAGATTCTGGTGGATCATCTAGTCGCCTTAGTTCATTTGTATAATTTCTTACTATAGACCATCACCATGAGGATAGTACGACATAGGTATAAATATGCATCTAAATGTTGATTTACAAGAATTGTAATGAAAGTATATATCAAAAAAAAATTTGCAATACATTTTAACAATCAAACTGTTTGGTGTATAGATGACACTAATGATGGGGCAATCATCTGCATCACAAGTACATATGTTGAGACCAATCCTAGTCAACAACCCTTATGGGGTACATTTTGATTTCAATTTTTTAAATTATATATGAAATAATTTTTAACTTGAGTTTTAAATTTATAATGAACGATCATGAACATATGTTTTAAATATTTATGTTGGTTCAGGGGAGTCAATCGACTTCCACATCAATTCCACCTAAGGGGTTGTTGAGCGATCCTCCACTATAGAGCGTTGTAGATCAGGGGTAGGTACATTTATACTGTAAATTGTTTAACAAGTACATTACTATAGTTACAATTATGAATTTTGAATTCACTATACATCAAATGTGCATGTACAAGTTTGTAAATATTATAAGCGTTAAATGTCTATATGTATGTCTAGGTTGATACAACAATGAGAATGGGCATCATACAAACATTAGATGTTGTCGCTACTCATGATGCCTCTTAATTTAAGGGTTGTTTAAAAAAAACTCTACACAAAATGTGCAAAATTGAATATATATTTTAACCTAATTCAAGTATACATGCTTTAAATTTGATCTTATAGGATTTTGTTAGTGCGACTTTCGGCCATGACTCAATCATAGTTACACCTCCAGGAGGACATGCAGAGCAAGCTCCAAATATCATGGTAATTTGAATTATTTATTATATTTAAAGTCAATTACAAAATAGACAAGTTGTGAATAACTTTAATTAAATTTAAAATTGAATATATATATTATATATATGAGCTCATACATGTTAAATTATTTTTCTTTTATAGCATGAGACACATCTTGTAGTTGAGAATGTACAAACATGTCCTAGAGTAGAGGGTGCACAACCTCAGATTACGGTACAATTTAAATATGATAAATTATAAATTAAATTGAATTAAATCATTTTTAATTGTAGACTTATGTACATCTAATTTCAACTTTCTTTGTCTTCTATATGTAGATTGATTCAGAGAATTTAGAGGTTCGTCCAAGTGCACCAGAGCATCTAGATCCAAATATGATGGTAATTTAATTTTATGATGAATTATAAATTAAATTGTCATTAAATCCATTTTCATCGTCTTACATCTGATTTTATCTTTCTCTTATATAGAGTGTTTCAGGTCATCTACGTAGTCCACATGGTGTGAAGAGGTCTCTTAATTATAGAGACGATACATGACCTATACATGATTTTATGGGTTATATTTGATTATTTCAAGGACTACATATTTGGTTTCTCATGTACTCTATTGGACTTTATTTCATGGGTTGAGTACTTTGTTCCATAATTTATTTCATGGGTTGTGCTCTGATGGACTTTATTTCATGCACTTAATATATTGTAAATGATGGACTTTATTATTGTTCAATTTTAATTTACACATATACATTTATGCATTTATGTTCATAGTCAAGACATTAGTATAGGACATCAATGTGAAATTAAATATAAATATGAAATTAAAGTTGAAATTAATAGGACATTTAAATATTTGTACTTTACAAATTTAGTGATCTATACATGATATACATGATATGTACATTCAATAATTAGCAATGATTAGTCAATGAATTTATTCAATTCACGTCCTAATGAGATGTCTTAAGGGGTCTTGATAAGATGTCTTGAGGGGTCCTAATAGGATGTCTTAAGGGGTCATAATAGACAGGTTAGATCTAATAAAATAAGAAAAAAAATCATAATCTACAAACAAAAGCAATCCGTTTATATACCACAAAGGATGAAATTTTAAGAAATAAACAAATACCATACAACATTAGAGAACAAAAGTTTTAATAAATTCTATAAACTACACATAATTTATAGGTTGTCTTAAGGGGATGTCTTAAGGGGTCCTAATACGACGTCTTAAGTGGATCAAAGAAGAGTATAATATAGGACAATCAATGTGGTCTACATGATGTAGAATTTCCTTAAAAACTAAAAGATATATTAGTTCGTCGATCATTTCATTGGATTTTAATCAAACATGTTTATGTTCATGGACATCTAGTTCAAGAATAAGTCCATAAAGATAGGGTAGTAGATATTTCTCACTTGGTACTAATTATTTATTCCTTCTTTCTATAATGAATAGTGCTCTAGATTTATCCTAACAATTAAGTGATGAAATGAAACACCTAAAAATATGTTTAAAAATCTTCCATAATATAACTTTATCTAAGTTCATTTGTTATGGAAATTCATAAGTTCAATGCATTTGTATTAACAACCTCCCCAAATAGATCAATTTAGATACCCTTATCAAGTAGAGTTTGTGGCACTATATAATTTAATTTGTTATATTCCTAGGTTTTTAAAGTGTCCAAGAAAAGGATAAATTATTGAAAGCATATTCCAAAATAAAATCAGAGAAATTGAGAAACATCATTATAAAGTACACAAAAAACATGCTAAGAATAACAAATCTTGTAGGGTTCATCTCCTAGGCTTTAGGTCCTATGGTTTATGGTTTATGGTTTCTAGGTTTCATGAGATGCTTAGAATAACAAATCTATATGGGTTAATGGTTTAGGGTTCATCTCCTAGGCTTTAGGTTCTATGGTTTAGGGTTTCTAGGGTTCATGAGATGCTTAATCCCTTTAAGTAGTCCCTTTAAGTCATTCTCTCAACTCCCCTTAATCCATCCTCTTACATCCCTTTAAGTCATTCTCTCAACTCCCCTTAATCCACCCTCTTACATCCCTTTAAGTTATTATATCAACTCCCCTTAATCCACCCTCTTGCATCCCCTTAATCCTATGGTTTATGGTTTAGGGTTTCTAGGGTTCATGAGATGCTTAGAATAACAAATCTATATGGGTTAATGGTTTAAGGTTCATCTCCTAGGCTTTAGGTCCTATGGTTTATGGTTTAGAGTTTCTAGGGTTCATGAAATGCTTAGAATAAAAAATCTATATGGGTTAACAGTTTAGGGTTCATCTCCTAGGCTTTAGGTCCTATGGTATACTCCCTCAAAAAATTTCTATCATTGGGTGATCTCACAATAGTAGTTTACAATTTTTGGCCAAACAGGACACTAAAATATTTTTTTCTAACTAAATCTTCACTTTCGGGCACTTATAGCAACTAAACCGTGAGGAATTTGAAGATGATTCAAACTAGTGATTTGTGACATTTTGTCTATATATTCTAAATATATTTTTTTCAATTTTTTTGGAATCAGATTGCACTTCTTTTTCCATCTCCTTCAAAAACTAGTTTTTTTCAGCAAACAACATTTTAAGGAGTGACGCTCACCGTATACAACATAATTTTTTTTCCATGAAGGATAAAATTCTAATTCTTTCGAATTTAGATTTGTGACTCCGATATCTAGTGCTTCCAATTTGTCTCATAGTTTTTTATTGAATTTTTTTTTTTTAATCAAGTTTCAAAGTCAAACCAATTACAATTTAGATATAGGTGGACCGTATACAACGTAAATTTTTTTATATGTATCGAAATTCATTTTTTTTTTTTTGTTGGATCAAGGACTTCAATATCTAGTGCACTCATATTTTTAAATTTTTTTTTGATAATCTGCTATTTTTCCACATGTGCATAACAGAGAGCTTGATTTTTAGGAAAAACCTATGTTTAATAAAACTAAAAAAAACAAATACATAATAAAACCAAAACATATTAAAATTATATTCGTTGGATAGCTTGTTTCGAGAACTACCACCATCCATTTGGGTCTGTTAATTATCCTCCATTTTCATCCTCAACCTAAGCTTGGAAGGGAAAAAGTTTTTAAATTTTTTGTGCTAGAGGGGGAGAAGGGGGAAAAGGGGGGTTCGAGCGAACCCCCCTTGAACCATTCGAGCGAACCCCCCTTGAACCATTCGATCGAACCCCCCTTTTCCCCTTTGATTTAAAAAAAATGTGTCTTTTCTATGGTTCGAGCGAACCCATCATGGAAAAGGGGGTTCACTCGAACTAAGCGTTCGAGCGAACCCTTTTATGGGTTTGTGCAAACTCCCTAGTTCGTGTGAACCCCTTAAAACTCAATTTTTTGATAATGGGAGTGTTTTTACAATTTTGCTTCCTCAACAAAATTGTAAACCACTATTATGGGTTCACCCCATTCTTTGTGCTATCATCTGCATGTCTATAAACAATATGGACAAACATAGCTACTTGCACTGAATTATAATAATGTGTTTGGATTTCCTCTTACAGAGCTAGAGTATAATTTCCTGCAAAATCAACCATTGAAAGTATAGTACCAATTAGAAATGTGTTTCTACATGCATGAAATTGGCCATCAAGCCATCGAGCATGTTGAGAGTGCATGACATATTTTGGTACAATCTTATTCTTAAATTCTAATATGAATGCATGCACACTAATTTTTTTTGTAAGTAAATCACAACACTTTCCAATATTTCCATCTTTTAGAGAATAGTTAACATTCTTAAATATTTTAACATCCACTAATTATTTTCCAAAATCATTATCAACACTTTCATGCATGCAAACTCTTAAGAATGAAAGATTTCCACAACTAGTGCATTATCCATAAATACAAGAACTTAAATAAAATATTTTTCCATTAGATCTTTCACAAAAAAAAATTGATATAAACTCCCTTATTGTTTCAGGTGGCATATTAATACCACATTCCTGCATAATCATATTAGTATGTAAAGTACAACATATATATAAAAAAACATCACAAAATAACGAAATTGAACATGTGTTTTACAACAACAAGATATTTGTTGCTTATTAATTTTTACATACCAATGTTTAAATTTTTTTAAATACCTTTGACTTATTTTAATATTACCAAGTAACACTAAATCACCACAAATTTTTCTATAAAATTCAATTTGTGTTGTATCTAATAGGTGTTCTGGATGAGGATCGCAAACTTTGGACCCCAGCATTAATTTTAAAACATCTCTAGCATTATATGACATCCTAGTATTATCATGCCAATATTTTTCAATCAAAGATTTAATTTCAACATTCAATTTCATATCAGACCTTGGGAGTCGACCACTGAAACTCCAATATTGATTGATAGGATCATTTCTATACTTTCTCTTCTTTTGGCCGCTCTTAGCAATGTTTTAGGATGTATTTTTAAAACTTCACTAATATTGCTTACCATTATTTTATTCAAAATTTCTTTATTAACTATAGAAATTGTTATAGCTCTTCTTGTTGCATTCTTATCTTTAGATCTACTATTTTTTCCAATAGACTGAATGGCACTAGCAATATTAGACATAGCATGTTTTACTGATTGATCTTTTCTTCTTTGTTTAACAAAATGCCTAACTTTTTCATTACTTTTCTCATTTTTTGCATTCTCATTAATTGCATCATTAATTGACATTGAACTGAAAGTTTCTTACGATAAAAAATTAATTATATGATCTATCAACATATGTTCTTATTTGTCTCCAAGAAATCTTACCAAGAAGATTATCCAAAACATCACTTTCAATTTTTTTAAAAATATATTCAAAACTATTTTCATTTTCATCTTCATTTTCATTAAGAGGATTTTCATTTTCATTTTCAACAACAAAACGGTTTTCATTTTCATTTTTCAATAAAAGTATTTTCATTTTCATTTTCATTTTCAACAACAAAATGGTTTTCATTTTCATTTTCAATAAAAGTATTTTTATTTTCATTTTCAACAACAATTTGACTCAAATCTTGAACTCTATGAATATTATCAATGTCAACATTGTTATATCCAACATTTTCTAAATCTCTAATAAACACCATTTCCATGAGGCTCAAAGGTGGATTTGAAGATGTGCCTAGAATTGTACCTATTAAAAAATTCTCCATAGCATTGGAAGGGATATTTGAAGACATACCAAGAGTAGTTTTTATATTCGTATTAGTTTCCACATTCACCTCTTGCAAGTTTGCATCGTCTACATCCATGGTCTCCTCAATGTTTTTATCTTCAATAGTTGTGGAATTGGATGCTTCACCATCATTCATTGATCAAATTATCATTCTTTCTCTTTGTCTTTGTTTCTCCTTCTCTCTCTTTGCTTGAATTTCTTCAGGGGTCAAACCTTCCTATCTTTCCTCTTATTCCAATAGTGTGATCCCATGATTGAATTTTTTTGAAGTATACATAAATGAATGTCAAAAACTTGAGTCTTCCTTATTTGTTCCTCCTTCAAACAAGTAGCAATTGTACACAAAATTCCTGTTCCTCCTTCAAACAAGTAGCAATTGAACAAATTTCCTCTTCCTCTTTCAAACAAGTAGCAATTGAACAAAAATCCTCTTCCTCCTTCAAACAAGTAGCAATTAAACTAAATTCCTCTTCCTCCTTCAAACAAGTAGCAATTGCACAAAATTTCTCTTCCTCCTTCAAACAAGTAGCTCAATCAAACAAAATTCCTCATCCTCCTTTGAAAACAAATAGGAATTCAACAAAATTTATCTTCCTCCTTCAAACCAATAGAAAATAAATAAAATTCCTAGATTTGTCCTTTAAAAACAAATAACAAATGCACAAAAATTCTCTTCCTCCTTCAAACAAGTAGCTCAATTAAACAAAAAATTTCATCCTCCTTTGAAAGCAAATACGAATTCAAAAAAATTTATCTTCCTCCTTTGAAAATAAATAACAATTCAACAAAATTTATCTTCCTCCTTCAAACAAATAGCAATTAAATAAAATCCCTCTTCCTCCTTTGAAAACAAGTAGCAATTCAACAAAATTTTGTTGTCACGGCATCCCAATGATGCCTCCTTTCAAAATTGAAAAAAATCCTAACTTGAAGAGCTTCAACAAGAAAAAAGGTGATAGAAAATAGGGAATATGTTGTAGTTGATCATACAAAATGATTCTCAGACCCGAGATGCCCCTTTTTGACAGTAAAATAAAAAACAACAGTAAAAAATAACTCGGGATCCCGTTTAAGAAATCGGGATCTCGTTTAGTGAACGGGATCCCAAGTTAAACAAATTGGGATCTCGTTTATAAAATGAGATCTCGTTCCATTTTCAACGGGTGAATTGGAAACAAGATCCCGTTTTTTAAAATTTGAAATGTAGGTCAGGTTTTTGCTTTGTTGACAGGTTCGGGAAAAGGTTTGGGGATCTAAACCTAGGCCCTAGACTTGGTTTGACCTGCAAGTTGAAGGTCCTAGCAATTTCACAAAAAAATGTTGACTTTGGGCATATGTCTGAAGGCTTTTTTTGCAAATTTTTTCGACAAAATTAAAACCCATTATAGACTAGACAGTGTAGATTCAAAATATGTAATTTTTTTTACAATTGGATTAATTTTTTAATTTTTCATTTAATTTCTGATTAAACTGATCCATAAACTTGAATTATCAGGGTTTTTTTAGTATTTTAATAACTTTTTGTCAACATAACATTTTCACAAACGGATTGTAAGAAAGCATACTTCAGACAACTATTTTCATTTTTTTCAAAAAAGTTAAATATCATAAGTTTAGGTCATCTTATGCGTGACGTACATGGCAATTTTTTAAAACACTGAATATGGCCAATAAATTAACAAAAAAATAATCAATAAAAAAAAATGGAAAGCGTGCTTCAGTGAGTTACGAATCTTTTCCCAAAAGGATTTAGAAAAATATGATTATCTAGGTCAAAATATGGATGATGCACACGTGCATGATATGGCAAAAAAAGACTTTTAAACAGTGGTTTTTAGAAATGCCTATTGAAAATCAATTTGTATCATCTGGGTATTGAAATAAATTACATATTTGGAAACTAGACTTCGAGTACTACATTTTATGATTTGTGATTTTTTTTAAGATTCCATCTCTAAGTGCTTCAAATTTTAAGGTCAAATGTGTTGAATTCTGAAAATCAGGGAAAACACTTCCACTAAATGGCCAAAAAGTGGACTCAACTTCTTGCCAGCACCCAAGGACCAAATTGTTGACATATTTAATAAGGCTCTTCCTAAGGATAATTTTGAGTATCTTTGGGAGAAGTTGGGGGTTATTGCTCCTCCTTCTCTGAACTAGATGCATTTGGAGATGCATCAGTCTAATGGATCTATGGATTCGTCTCTTTTTGGACTAATGTTGGTGGCTATCTCTCAGGGGGAGTAGGTAGTATCATGTAGTGTCATTGTTGAAGTAAGGAATGTTGTCATTGTGCAGAGTTGATTTGTTTGGGTTTACTCCCAAGGGGGAGTATTTAGAGAAAGTATCTTGGATCAGTGTCAAAAGGGGGAGAACAATGCAAAACATTTTATCCTTTTCCATTGATGTTAAAGGGGGAGAAAGGATCATGTGAACATTTGTATCTACTCAGGGGAGAGAAAAGAAAGAAAATCATGAGAAAGTGTATTCAGAGTTGTTGTGTTGTCTTTGATGGTTTTTCACATCATGTGTTGCCATCAATGACAAAGGGGGAGATTGTTGCAAGTATGAAGGTTTTATCATTGATGTCAACAGGATGTCAACCAGTTGGTGTTGCCATTGATGTCAACTATGTGTTGATGAAGGTTATTGCATGATGAAGATATCGAGGATATTGAGAAAATTATGAAAATGAGTAAAATAGGTTGTTGCAGGTTGTGCATGTATAATTGAAATATTGAGGAAGTGTTGTGAGTAGATGGAGCTATCTTTATGTTGTAGTTTCTGGATATGTGTTGGAATGAAGTAATGTGTTGAGATGGTGTCTCTGGTACTTGGTTTGCAAGTGTTTTTGAGAAAATATGATAAACAGAGAAAATAGTGTTGTGCAAGTGTTCAAAATGTGCTCTAGGATGTGCTTCACGTTTCTTTTGTGTTGATGTTATGCCTATGCAGATCTGATATGTTGTTCAAGGTTGTCAGTAGTTGTTATATCTAGAATTTTATTTTTTGGATTGTTGCACAAAGTGAGATATATTCACTAGTGTGTGAACCAATTTTTCAAAGGTATTTTTTGTGGTATGGGAGAAATGTATTTGCTTCACATTTCTTCGTAATTTGTCTTCAAGGTGTGCATATCTTAGAAGTTGCTTATAATGTTTGTATCTTTCATAATTTGAGGTTTCACTTGATTTGGTATACTTTAGTGTTTTTTTTCATGCGATAGTGTGTGAATAAGGTTAACCAGATGTTCTAGGTCAAAGTATTTCTATGATGCGAGTTTCTATGAAGTATTTGTTGGATCTCAGGTGGTTCGTGGATTATTCTAGATCATGTTCAAGTGAATTTTGTTGTCTGAAAGTTTTGGATAAATTTAAGGAAGCGTGTACTTAATGTTTTATGGTGTTTAGCATGGGTATTGGCTGACCTGGTGTTAACACTACATGTGAAGATTTATGAAAGCGTGTTGAGATGTGTTAGGATTAATTTGGTTCCTAATTAAGGTTTTATATGGGTTGCCTTCATTCCTATCACTGTGGGAATGTTTAGGTGTTGATCTAATTTTAAATTTTAAAAGTAACGGATAGTTGCCAACCTTGGAGAAGATTTTCAAGGTTGAGGATGATATAAATAAGAGTGGTGTTGTTGTGAGATGCAAGAGAGAGGCAAAATAGATGCGAGTGATATGAATTGCATAAGTATAGATGTTAATTTGAGCAAAGTAGTGCGAATTCCAAAGTGTTAGATTCTTAAATGTAGTGAGCTAAAGGTGTCTACAATCTTTCATGCAAGTCTGAGAAAGTGTTGGAGCATTTGTGGTGGATTCCCTGTAGCATTGAGAATTTTGTTCTCTATGTAACATTTATCTTCTATCTTCTTTGTTTCTTTCTATGGTAGTGAGCCCTAACTGTGAGCCCTTTTGGACAGCGTGTCATATTCTAGCAATGAGCCCTTGTACCAGTTTTGCAATTACTTATATTATGAGCTAATCCTCATCGTGGTTTTTCTCTCATTGGATTTTCCATGTAAATCTGGTGTTCTCTTGTGTATGGTGTTGTTATTTCAGTTTATGTTATTTACATTTATTGATTAATCAATTTAATAGAATAGGAGTTTAATGAATGCTTGTGGATCTGATTATTGTTGAGGGTTTTGATGTTTTAATTTGCTACAATTGATTCACCCCCCTTCTTAGTTGTCTTGTTCATTCAACAAAGTATATTAAATTTTCAATACTTATACATCGTATATTTTGATACTACATGTAATATGTGAAACATGAGAACAGATAAGGAATTTTTATTATACAAAACAGTTCCCCCATCATGTAAAAAGGAGCTTAATATTTCAATTAATTCTAACCAAAAAACAAAAATTAGATCCAGAAAATTTAGCAAAAGATAGACATCCCTATTATGCAATTTGGATGAGCCAAAATATGATAAACAATTAAGGAAACTAAGAGACTACCAAGTGAATACATCCTTAATAGATTTTTTTATTTCTTCATTCATTGAAAAGCCATTACTTCACTCCAAGTGCCTTCCTAAATGAATGAAAATCACAAATTCACAATCTAATCCGTGGGAAGATAACAATGTTTAAGACCTCAACCAATGTCAAGTGTATTAGTTAATCTTCGATCATTTACAATCTATTATTTGAAAATTAGAAACTTCAAATAATTTGTGCAAAATGAAAACATGAAAAATTATATTCTATATTTCTTCCCCTAACATGTAAAATGATATTTAATATTTCAAGCTAGAAAACAAAAATTAGGTTAGGCTAAAAAAATTATAAATGCATATTTTTTAAATTCTAAACAAATTTCAAATTCTGATGGTTAAAACAATAAAACAAGGCCATTTGATTATGAATTACTAAATTTGAATGGAAGTGGAAGGTACATTTCAGTTTTGTCAAATTTTCACTAAACATCACATTATGTGGACACAAAAAAAATTGTGGTATGCTTCAACAATTTGTTTTTATGTGATTGCATATTATTTCATTACTGTAGTTTTTTTAGCATAATGAGACTACGCCAGATGCTAATTAAAGCAACACAAAATCAAATACTAGACTTACTTAACAGAAAAAAGAACTGTAACATTAGACAAAATTTGCAGAGCTTCACGACAGAAAAAGCGATCGATAATTTTTAGTTGTGAAATTTCCCTAGCGTGTGTCATCCATGGCTTCTTGTCCTGCCTATCAGATGTCCAAGCTAGGTAATCTCAATAACGTCACATTTCAAGTGAGCATTCAATAGGCCCAAAAGGCTCGTAACTTCACTTTGAGTCTTCAAAATAAAGTGATGAATGAAAGAGAACGTGTGGCATGGCAAGATTGTTTGGAGCTATTTGATCATCTCAACGTCTACTTGAGAAATCTAGTTATCTTAACAAAGACTCACCCATTTGGATGAGTGCAGCGCTGACAAAGCAAGACACCTACCTAAATGAAGAATATTATAGTCATTGTTATAAATTATTGCAAGCCAGAATGAATGCGGAAAATAAAAAAGTGACCAATGAAAAACAACAAAACTTCAACAATTCAGATGGTTTTCATCGTCTTGCATTCGCTGTTGAACAACCTACAATGTGGATGGTCAAAATCAACCTGCCTCGCTTCATTTAGTATTATTTTTTAGATTATACGAATCAAAATAAATATATATATATATATATATATATATATAAATATTTTCAATTACATTTAATTTATACATTTTAGATATATTTATACAATGTGTTTTACTCTTTATATTTTGGTGAACATGATTCTTAAATATTTGTATCATTTTAAGTTTCTTTTTATCTTTTTATTTATGATCTAAATTAGTATATATATAAAATACGTCAAGAGACATCTATTTTTTAATCAATTTCTCACATAAAAATATAATAAGCATCTCAAGAAGGATGTCTCTCAGTGTATTTTATATACATTATTAAATATATATGTGTTGGTATCATTTACAGTGCAACGTGTAAGACATTAAATGAATCAAGGTTGGGATTAGGGTTATGATTAGCGTTAGGGTTAGCATTATGATTAGGGATAGGGTTAGTGTTAGAGATAGAATTGGGGTTAGGGTGAGATGAAATTAGGGTTAGCAATAGGGTTATGGTTAAGGTTAGGATTAGTGTTAGGGTTTGGGTTAGGATTAGGGTTAGAGTTAGGGTTAGGTGTAGAATTATGATTAGCAGTAGGCTTATGGTTAAGGTTAGGGTTAGCATTAGTGTTAGGGTTAGGGATAGGGTTAGGCTTAGGGTTAAGGTTAAAAATAGAGTTAGGTTTGGGGTTAGTGATAACATTAGGGTTAAGAGTAGGGTTAGGGATATGATTAGAGACATAATTAGGGTTAGTGGTAAGGTTAGGGTTAGGTTTAGGGTTAGGGTTAGGGTTGGGCATAAGGTTAGGATTGCAGTTAGGACTAGAAATAGAGTTAGGGTTGGAGATAACATGAGGGTTAGGGTCAGAGATAGAAATAGGGCTAGTGTTAGGATTATAATTAGAGTGAGTTGAGGATAAGATTAGAGTTAGGGTTAAAAATAGAATATGGGTTAGGGTTATGGACAAGTTTAGAGTTAGGGTTAGAGAAAATATGGGTTAGGGTTAGGGTCAAGGTTAGAGATAGAATTAGGGTTAGGGTTAGGGTTAGAGATATAATTAGGGTTAGCGATAAAGTTATGGTTAAGGTTACCTATAGGGTTAGTGTTAGGTTTTGGGTTATGGTTAGGGTTAGAGATAGAAATAGGGCTAGAATTATGGCTAGGGTTAGGGTTATAATTAGAGTTTATATTGGAGATGAGGTTAAGATTAGGGATAAGATTAGAGTTAGGGTTAGGGTTAGGGTTAGGGTTAGAGATAGAATATGGGTTAGGGTTAGGGTTTGAATTAGAGATAGGGTTGGAGATAAGGTACATGGTTAGGGTTAAGATTAGGATTATTGTTAGGGTTAGAGATAAAATATAGCTTAGGATTAGTGTCATGGTTAGGATTAGGGTTATGGTTAGAGTTAGGATTAGAAATAGAATTAGCGTTAGGGTTAGGGTTAGAGTTAGGATTAGAAATAGAATTGGAGTTGCAATTAGGGTTAGGGTTTAGGTTAGGGTTAAGTCTAGGGTTAGAGATAGAAATAAGGCTAGGTTTAGGGTTAGGATTAGGATTAGAGTTTGTGTTGGGGATAAGGTTACAGTTTAATTAGAGTTATAGTTAGAATTAGGGTTAGAGTTTAATTAGGGTTATAGATAGAATTAGGGTTGCCATTTTAATTAAGGTTAGTGTTAGAAATATTATTACAAATAAGGTTAGAATTAGGATTAGGGTTCTTACAATTATTCTAACACTAACACTATTTCTAACCCCAAACTTAGCTCTAAATCTATCTCTAAACTTAATCCTATTTCTAAATCTAACACTAATTCTAATTGTATCTCTAACCATATCCCTATTTCTAACCCTAACCCTAACCCTAACTCTAAAGTAAAACTAACTCTCACATTAATTATAACTCTAACCTTAACCCTAACATAAAACTAACACTAATTATAACTCTAACCCTAACCCTAACTCTAATTCTAAAACTAACACTAATTTTAACCCTATTTCTAACCCTAAACCTAACCCTAAAACCAACACTAATTCTAAATTTGACTCTAACTGTAACTTTAACTCTAGTCCTAACCCTAACCCTGACACTAACACTATTTCTAACCCCAACCCTAACTCTAAATATATCCCTAATCCTAACCCTATTGTTAACCTTAATCTTAAACCTAATTCTAACGTTAATTATAAATTTAACCCTAACACTAATTAAATATTGACTCTAATTAAACCCTAACCATAATTGAACCCTAACCCTAACCCTAAATTTAATTGAACCCTAATCTTAACCCTTATTATACCCTAATCCAAATTGAATGATAACCCTAACCGTAATTAAACCTTATTCCCAACCCTAACCTTATTTGAAACCTAACCCCAACACTAACCCAAAGATTTATCTTATAATCCTAATTGAACCCTAACCTTAACCCTAAATGAACCCTAGTCCTAGACCTAACCCTAATTGAACCCTAATCCTAGTTACACCCTAACCTAATTTGACCTTAATTCTAACCCTAACTCTAACACTAATTGAACTCTAATCCTAACCCTATCTTTGATTAAACCCTAACCCTAATTAAATTATAACCCCAATTGAACCCTAACCTAATTGTATCATAACCCTTCATAACTCTAATTGAACCCTAACACTAACACTAACCCTTACCCTAATTGAACCCTGACCCTAACTTAATCTAAACCCTAACCTTAACCCTTATTAAATCCTAGCCCAAATTGAACCCTAACCTTAATCCTAACCCTAATTGTGATGCTAATTTAACCCTAACCCTAACTTGAAGATTTACCTTATAACCATAATTGAACCCTAATCTTAATTAAACCATAATCCTAACCTTAACCTAATTGAACCCTAATTCAAACCCTAAAATTCTAAATTTAACTAGACTCTAACCCTAACTCTAATGAACCATAACCCTAATCAAATCCTAACCCTAATCAAGCCCTAACCCTAATTGTATCATAACCCCAATTGAATTGTAACTCTAATTGAACCCTAACCCTAACATTAACACTAACCCTTTCCCTAATTGAACCCTAACCTTAAGCCTACTTGAACCCTAACCCTAATTAAATCTTAAGCCTAATTTTCCAAAACCCTAATTCTAATTGAATTCTATCCCTAACTTTGATGACATTGCTTCCATCACCCTACGTGAGAGGAGATTGCTTTCTATCCATTTCTTTTTTCTCAAATTTTCTTATTTCCTTTCTCAATATTATTTTTTGGGTCTTACTACATCCTTCACTTCAATTGAAGTGGAAGTCAATTTATTGTAAGCCAAATTTATGTTTGTGGTAACATTTTGAATGAGATAATCAATATCATACACCAAAAGAGCTCAAATTCTAAGACATGTAAGATGCATATTCATTCTACATATTTTGGAGTTCATTCTAAAAAGAGCTTGAAGTGCATGTACACCATCCTATGTGAAAGGTATAATTTTTTAAACACAGCCTAACATATCTACATCCAATATAATAATTAGCTAAAATAAAATTATTTACCACTACATTAAACAAAAATGATAGAGACAAAAATCTGAGAATACTAATGCTAAATATAAGTCCCATTAACAATTTTTTCATCACCCAAGTAGGCTTGGAAGTTATCTTTGGGAATATAATTAGATAGTGATCAACCAATAAAGATAAACAATGGAAAATTTGATTTTTTTGTGTAGCTACAAGATTGTTTTGATTCTTTTACTAAAAGGTGGACTTTAAATGTCCGTGGTTACAAAAAATTATAATGAATTTGCATCTTTCAGATGTTATAGAAATAGAAATATATTCTCAATTTCTAGCTAGAGGTGGTTTAAATGCTACCCCACTCCTTGCCAACCTACTTTGCATTCCTTTGCATTAACAAATTATTGCTCTTTTTAGTGGCTCTTGAATCCATTCAATGAGTTACATGTTCCAAATATAAATCTAAATACAAAGACATAATAGAACATCCATCTATTATAGCAACTATGATTTTAATTTTTATAATATTATAAATATGGTTGGATTTAGTGGTTGTAATTAAAATGAATGTATAATAATGTTTCTATGTTTTAAGTTAGATTATTGAACCTTAACAATTATATATGTGAATATTTGTGCATGCTTCTACCTTATTTGAATATTAGAGAATATATTTTTAATTATTGAAGAACAAAATGTCAACAATGCTAGTCTAGACTACCATGGTATATACATCATAAGTTTGGCATGAACTTCATGTCTCTAAAATAATAATTTTATTTAGTGTGATAGACTTTATACAACAAAGATTGTGTAATAATTAATTAATGTGATTCCTTGACTGGTTTATTTTTCATAATTTTAAGTTTGTTTAAATGCGATGAACCATAAACCTACTCTCTGTAAAATTTAAAGATAAATGATATTTTATATTTTCACTTGTAAGATTTTTACTTACATGTAAACAAAAAAAATACTTATTTAACAAATACAAACTTTAACTTAAATCTGATAGTTAACGTAATACATCAAAACAATTTTTTTATGATTATTAGCCACTAAAAATTATAAAACTTTGAATATTAAAAAATACTCTATTAATAAAAATATGAAATTAATTATAATCTTAACCAATTTTTAATGGTATATCCAAAATCTCCTCTTTCATGTGTGGGTCTCCCTAAAATACATAAACATGGTCATGAGAATTAGCCCTTGGTGGAATAGAAGAAACTAATGAAGCATCACCGTATTGTACTGACACCTCCAACTATCCTCACCCCACTCAATGTATTGTTCTACGTGCTTCTTTTAATTCTAAAGCAAAAAAAATTGACATCTACAAATTAAATTATTCTCAGAGCAAATGTGAGGGATACATAGCATAAAATCCAAGCAACTATAAATTGCATATCGAAATACCTAAGTGGACAGGAGGTGTTGTTACTACCATTGGGCATCAATATATTATTCCATTAACACTTGTCTATCTTAACTAACACTTCAAATATTCAATTAACATAATTTTCTAGTTAGATATATAAACATTTGGAAAAATGATCACACAAAAATATGTGCCCTCGCCTCATGTGTTATAGTGCATGATCACCCTCACTAATGCTAACAAATGATGGCCTTGCCCAACTTAGCTTTACTTCCACCTTCTAAATCAAATAAATTTTCATCTACAATGTAAACTTTACTTAAAAAACCACTGTAACCTAATTAAATAGATGAAAAATCATAAAATCTATAGAATGCATATGTATCTTTTAAAACCAAATCACCCATGTTTTTCTCTGAGTTTCCCACTTCTCTTTCTTTGATCGTCTCCTTTAATATATTCACTCATCTAACAATTTGTCAACCATAACAACAACAAAGCTTTAACCATAATTTCAACACTAATGACAATTCACAATACAAACCCATTCATGTCAAATATAAATTCACATTTTATGCAAATGTCATCATACCAACATAAGGCTAGAGCTCTGTTAGGAACCTAAACAACCTCCAAAATCTAATCCAGAAGATTAGTACAAATTAATCTGCCAAAAAAACTTCAATCAAACCAAAGTAATTAAAAAATGAATTAATTAAAATTTAGAAACTTCATAGTTTTATATATCTATGTGGTAAATCACTTCCCAAATAAAATGGTAGAAAAATCCTCAAGAACATCTGAAAGATCTCCTATGACTATGTAGAAGATGAGAATGGTGATTGGCGCATTCACAAAGAAGGGCTTCCTTGACTGTAAAAATGAAGGCATTTCAAAATCGACGTAGCAATATTCCTCCTGAGTTGGGATTGTCAAAAACATTAAGTACTTAATGTTATAATGACTGTAAAAAATAAAGTTATTTCATAATGAACGTAAGCAATTTAACAAAGAACATCCATATGGAATCAAGTAGACTAAAAAAAATGGGAGAAAGCAAAAGGCAAGGACTATTGATGGCAAGAGATCTTCCACACATTTCCAAGTCGAGCTCAAATAAAGGCTCATGTTACCACTATCGAAATGCCTCTCGACTCAATTAATCTGTTTTTTCTAATTATTCTTTAAGATTTGAAACGTGTATGTGCCCTTGTTACTTTTTATTCCTTTCATTATCTTTATAGATTCACATCTTGGGTGAATCACATGCCTTCACATCTATACTTTAGGGTTTGTTTTTTATTTTAAATTTGACTACATCTAATTTGCATATCGTTCTTTATATTTGATTGCTCTTAGTACATTCATTTTTCTTATTCAAGGTTTTTCTCCTTAGTTTAATATCACTTTATGGATCCTTCAATTTGTGTGTTTTAAATTGATATATCTTTAATTGGGGATTTTCATCATCCATTTTGTTGTCTTGTATTTATGCACATGTCATGGATCTTAGCTTGTTTTCATAATTGATTGTATTGTATCCCTTGATCTCTATTGATATAACATCCTTTTACCAAATTGATGGTGCTTTATGTTCTATGCATTCATTACTTCATCATATTTTTAATTTTTCATCATTCATAGAGTGTGCTAGCACAGTCCTTCTATGTTAGAGTAATTCACTTCATTTATTCACGAGATCCAAGATGATTACAATCCTTGCATGAAATATGATAATTATTTAGTTCTAATCACATCCCTTTATTATAGTGTCACATCTAGGTATGATATTCCACCTTGTTGAAATATGCACAATTTTAAGACCTAATTATGATAATATCCTTCATGTATCTCATGATAGTCCTTCCTCTATATATCAATTTATATGTGATCTAGTGATGATGTGTTTAGTGGGTAACTTAGTAGTATTTATTATTGTCAATTCAATTTGTCTTTATAATCAAAGTATCACGACATAAGATACCTAATGTCAATTGCAAACTAATTTTGTTGAGGTTTGATGCCTAAGGGTAAGGCCTAATTGGTTAAGAGAAATAATTCTTTTTAGACTATTTTTTAATTTTTTATTTCTATTACCCAACAGGCAGTCCCTAACCCCAAGCTTCTTAGTTTGGGTGTAGAATCTAACCCGACTCATGTAAATATATTGTTGACTATGATTGGAACTTTAACATTAAAGATCAATACAATGGAATTTTGTAATATGTAAGAGGATGGCATTGAAGAATTGACGAGTGAGCATGAGAGCGTGTAGTTTGTAGTAGGTCACGACCTGCATGCAAGCCTCCTTTTGGTGCATGTGCATGGGGTGGTTTACGTTGGAGTTTAGGGGGTTTTCATTTCATGGGGGGTTTTTGTTGAGTATGGCAGGTTTATTTTTTGCATCAGTTGTGGGTGTATTCTTTTTTTTTTGTGTGCGTTTACTTGTGGATTGGCTTCAATCGCTAGCTCCCTTGAGGTGTTGGTACTTCTGGTGGGGGGATCGGTTTCTTTGTTGCATGCGTCTATAGGTCGATCGGATCTTGCCTCTTCGCCGCTTGTTGGAGGTCTGAATCATCTGAATATGGCTATCCCTAGTGAGGGCTCGTCGATGAATGGTGTTTTCATATTGCAAAAGGTGAACGGGTGCTCGGAGAGATCTCGAGATCACTTGGTTTTAGTGATCCAATCAGACTTAATGGCTATAACATGGCCAATGTTCTATAAAGTAACTTTCCTATTTTTTTAACCTCAAGTAAATAGGTAAAATATCTAACATTTATCAGCAATAAAAATATTCTTTTCAAATATAATGATAGCATGCACAATTGAAATAAATATCTTTCCAAACTTCCCCATTGCACTAAATCAAAGTATTACAACTTTCCAAAGTATCGATTACATAGTATATGATAGCATGATAACATTTCTCTTTTACAATCTTTCCATAGATATGGATACAAAATATACATACAAGGCTCCATTGAGCTTACTGGCAATAGATATATGAATGGTCCAGGTGTCCTCTATCAAATCTTGGTCGCCTATTGATGAGAAGAAGCATCACTCAAGCACTTTTCCACCAATATTGGACTAATTTTGGTCCCCCGCACATCTACCAAACTGGTAAGATGGCCCTACCCTTCGACAAAGAGATTGGTTTGGTAACCTCATAATAAAAATTGACCTTTCTTGAGCTTGGTGTTGTGTCCTACATATCTAGATCTATCACATAGTGGCTACAACCTACACATATGACATTCCCTGTCTAGTATGTAAACCTGGATCATAGTGAACTGACAATGTAAACAGTGGCAACTTACACTACTTTGGCCAAAGTATTCATCACCCCAAATTTAGAGCAGACGTCATATACTTCACCCACCTTCCTAGCTCGATTTGTATTGACCATTTATAACCTATGCATAGGTTATCCTCCTACACCATGGATTAACCTTAACCCCAAGAATAACCTATAACCTCTATGTTAACTAAGACACTTTTACTAAGTATATCAAAGTAGCTCTAAGACTCAACTTAAGCTAGGTATCAGCTATATAAGCTCTATCCATAATGTAGTATTTAAACCCTCTATAAACACCCTTTCCTTAATATGAAATAAATACATACACTCAAACAAATAAGATTCCTAGACTATCAAGAGTCTTTCATTTTTACATAAATAAGAGTAATACCATTCCCTAATAAGAATTTATACAAATTTCCCAAACAAAGCAAGCAATGCCACTCAATATTTTTGAATACAAATAAAGTACAAAAGGGTAGAATTTATCATGCCTATTTATGCAATTCTCCAAATTGACCAAATTGGTTTCCTAGCTCAACCTTCCTAAATGAACAAGTAAATCCCAACTATCCCTCTTCCACTTTACCAAAATCTTACTCTCAAAACCTCTCACAATTTCTCAAAAACCTCTCACAACTCTCTACTCAAGAAATAACAACTCAGAAAATGATAACAAGAATGCAAATATGCATCCCAAATGAGGTAGAAAGTGCCTCTATTTATACACCAAAGTGAGCAATTGCAGGTTAGAAACAAGCTATCAAAGATGACACTTCTCAATCCAAAATTTTGACTCAAAAAGAAAAAGAAAGGGTGATAGCTAAATTCGTTGCACAGTAAACACATGCACAACCAAATTTTACCATGAGGAATGAGTTGCTTACTCAAATGGACAAGAAGAATGATAATCAGGAATGCAAGGTCATTGTCTTCTACAGGTCGACTCTATTTGGCCAACTTATCATTTGACAACTTCTCTTATTTTGATTTGATTCATTCGCAGGAATTGATATTGCAGTTTAGACTTCAATTTGGTTTACACTACTCAGAAGTTGGCACCACATTATGCATTTCATACCTAATTTTTTTGGTCGTTGTTCCTTATGACCAGGTCTATGTTTCCTGTACATTGCTTATCCTCTTTTCCTTCATGTTTGACTAAGTCTTTGGCTAATGTATATTTCACATTGGTTGCATTTGATACTATGCACTATACTCAACGTTGCCAATATTTCACTTAACTCAACATTTTAAATACTTTAACCATTGCTTATGTTTATGTGTTGCTTCATGTTTAAGCACTATCCCTTTAATACTGCGCTATATACTTTATGTATGTGATGTGCATTTCACATAGTATATGTTACGTAATATAAGTTATGCGCTTTATACTATTTCTATGCTATTTGATATAATTAACATATATATATATAGTATTATATATAAATAACATATTATGCATACATGTATATATGTATATGTATATATATATATATATATATATCTCAACTTACAAGTTTATAGAATTGCATTATTCGATATATGAATACACATACACATATTCTCATATTTCACATATCAATGCATGTGTATATATATCTATACGTATGTATATATATTAATATACTAGTATGGACCTTTCCTTTTCGCCAATACATACGCGTATGTTAATATATATGTGTGTGTGTGTGTGTGTGTGTATGCCACCTTGTCTGATCGATTTTCCCATGCATATGGATAATCCATCCATGAGCATGCGTAGATACGTCTATCTACGTATAATCACATGCACACATTTACTCATGTGTTTGAATTCATTGTTGACACATGCATATATACATATATATATTATGTATGTATCCTATCAATTAAATATAATCACATAAAGAACTCATTCATCACAAAGAGACTCAACACTTTTAGCTCGCAAAATAGGGACGTTCACAAATAAAACCACAAGAAATACTAAAGGTAACTTACTATTTCCCAAGCTATTATCCCGACTTGACCAAACTAGAAGTGTGTGTGTGAAAGCTCAGTTTAGGTCTTATCAAAAGGTTACCAACCCAAGCTCCTCTCCTGAGTGATACTTCCCCTCTCTTCTGAAGGCTTGATTCTATTCCTGCATTCAACTTAGTACATTGCAACAATAGTCAACCAAAAACAATACATCCATTGCATTATATATTTCACAATCAGAATCATTTCATAACATCAAGTTAAATCAACATTTATTCTCCATATTTCCAAAACACATACAGCATAAATTCATTCATTCAAAGAATTTTCACCCAACTAGGTAAAAGTAAATAAGTAGTAACACAACGGGTGTAACATATTTCCCCCACTTGTGAATCATTGTCCCCGATGATTTTAAGTAGTAGAGATAAACATAAAATATAACATAAACAAACATATCAAAAAAAAATTTCAAGAACTCTCAAAAGCATGTAAGACATGAGAAAACTTATGCTTTATCTCAGTATAGTGTTCCCAAGTGGAAAAATCTTTTGCATATGGGTCCCACTAGAATTTTCATTGTAGAACCTCTATGTTACGTAAGTGAAGCTTATTGGGAATAGGATGCCATTTAATTGCAATCCTAAACATATTTCATGTATCTCCTAAGTCCTTGGAAAGTGTTTCCCAACACTAGGATTAGAAAGAGATTAAATTCGAATGAAATGAACATGTGAATTGACATTTTTGATTATTCCTAAATAATAGGAACATGTGGGGATGTCCAAGAAGAGATCCTACATGATAGGAGCACATGGGGAACCCACATGGAAGGTGGAATCCACCTTGCTTGAGTTAACTATTTGGAGGATTGATAACACTTCAGTAATGCATGTTTAGATCCTATAAAATAGGGATTGATATTTACATGAGTGGAGTGGTACTATCAGTTCAGTATCAGTATCAGTATCAGTATTAGTATCAGTATCAGTATCAGTATCAGTATCAATATCAGTATCAGTATCAATATCAGTTCAGTTCAGTTCAATTCAGTTTGGTTCAGTTCAATTCAGTTTAGTTATGGTTCAGTTATCTTCAGTTGCATGTAGTTATTTTGAGTTGCATGCTAGTTGACTTGAGTTGCATGTTAGTTGACTTAAGTTGCATGCTAGTTGACTTGAGTTGCATGACTAATGACTTTAGTTGCATGATAGATAACAGGTGGATACTTTTAGTTAAGAGGGGATGATCAATCATGCATGATGTTTGCATGAATTTGTGGAGAGATATGTTTTAGTTAACTAAGATTGACTTGGGTCCACCTTGGGCGCCCAATTTGGCATCTTTTAGTTAACACCTTTTGCATGAGAAGATATTTACAAGGCCCAATCAAGTGGGCCCATTCTTGGGCACCAAATTTGAGGTGAAGTTTACAAGATATATTCTTGACTAGAGTTCAGTTAAGTGTTCAGTTTGGGGCGCCTAAATTGAGGAATACTTTGGTTTGACTTCAGATTACATTGTGGGACTCTACTTGCCCAATCTAGGCGTAGATTTTTCTAAGGATATTTATGATCTTGTATTTGTACAACTCTTGTGAGTTTTGATGCTCATAATTGTCTATTTATTGCAGCAAGTGTATAAGAGTTCTATGAGATTTTATTTGTAGGTTGTGAAGAAGGATTGTTGAAGGCAAGGAAGCATATCAATCAAGGATTGATACAGTATTACTATAATCTTCTTCTAAGGTTAAATAATACAAGCACTATTGATTCTGGTGGAGTTTTTTCCCAAAAGGGTTTCTCCACGTATATGTTGTGTCATTTCTATCTTCTTGTCTCATTCTTCTACAATCTTCCGTCTCTTTCTACAATTGGTAAAATTGATCTAAACAGATTAATCATACACAAAGAATTGTGACACGAAACACTTAATTAGATCAACAGTCTCAGTTTTACAAGTTTTAAGCTACAATATTACCTTCATTTTCAAAATTTGGTATTAGAGCTAATGGTTGGCCGGTTAGGGTTTGGGACGCCTTTCTCTTAAAATTTTGAAGGTTTTTTGGTTGTAGTGGGAGATTTTACTATTGTGTTATCATGTTGTCATTGAGAGCTTGGATTCACAGGTTTGGTGTGAGCTTATGAAAGTGATGTGGTGTTGGTTGTGTGCATCATGATGCCATGGGATTTCTCAGTATCATGGTTCAGTGGGAGCATTTGGTAATGATATGGATCCATTATTGTTTATGATGGTTTGGCAGTTGTAGGTATCTTCTTGGCTTGGAGATTTTGGTTCTACTTGTTATGTTACTAACATTGTAGTTGTGTGTGTAGACCTGGATGATCTTCATGGAGAGTATGGTAGTCATGATGCCATGTGTGACTCGATATCACAGTTCAGTGGGAGTTGTTGGAAGTGATGTGGATTCACCATTTGATGGTGAGTGATCTTCTATAGTGATTGTTGGGGTCAAGGATGGACTCTTGGTTTCTACTTCTATACAGTGAGGGTTCATTGGCATTTTTTGTTTTCATTGATAGAAGATGGTTATATTCATGTGGTTTGGATATGTTGACATCTTTGGTTGCCATGTAGGACTTCTTTAGTCTATGGTTGAGGTGTCATGCTTTGTTTTTTGATATGATGGTTATATTCATATTGATTAGATCATGGATGCCATGTTTATGTTCCTGATTTATGATTGGGGCTTTGACATTGATTGTAGTAGTTCTCTTTATATTGGGTATATTGATCATTTTCTTGATTACTTCATGATGGTGCTATGTTTCATTTGGAGTTTGGCATGGATTGGTTGGTTACAGGTACTCATGGATACTTGGAGACATAGGTGAGGCTTGGATTCTCTTATGGTTAGAGACATGTGTTGAGACGGTTACTCTTGTCTCTTAGTGCAGGAAGGCCATTGGCCTTGAGTTCTATACTTGATTTATAATAATGATTCCTTGTTTAGAATAATTGCAATGTATAATGTTAAGTGGGAGAATGTTGGGAATAGGATGCCATTTAATTGTCATTCTAAACATTTTTCATGTATCTCCCAAGTCCTTGGAAAATGTTCATCAACACTAGGATTAGAAAGAGATTGAATTCAAATGAAATGAACATGTAAATTGATATTTTTGATTATTCCTAAATAATAGGAACATGTGAGGATGTCCAAGAAGAGCTCCTACAAGATAGGAGCACATGGGGTGCCCACATGGAAGGTGGAACCCACCTTGATTTAGTTAACTATTTGGAGGATTGATAACACTTCAGTAATGCATGTTTAGATCCTACAAAATAGGGATTGATATTTACATGAGTGGAGTGGCACTATCAGTTCAATATCAGTTCAGTTCAGTTTAGTTATCTTCAGTTGCATGTAGTTATTTTGAGTTGCATGCTAGTTGACTTGAGTTGCATGTTAGTTGACTTGAGTTGTATGACTAATGAATTTAGTTGCATTACAGATAACAGGTGGATACTTTCAGATAAGTGGGGATGATCAATCATGCATGATGTTTGCATGAATTGGTGGAGATATATGTTTTAGTTAACTAAGATAGACTTGGGTCCACCTTGGGCACCCAAGTTGGCATCTTTCAATTAACACCTTTTGCATGAGAAGATATTTACAATGCTTAGTCAAATGGGCCCATTCTTGGGTGCCAACTTTGAGGTGAAGTTTACAAGATATCTTCTTGACCAAAGTTCAATTAAGTGTTCAGTTTGGGGCACCTAAATTGAGGAAGACTTTGGTTTGACTTCAGATTACATTGTGGAACTCTACTTGCCCAATCTAGGTGTAGATTTTTATGAGGAGATTTATGCTCTTGTATTTGTACAACTCTTGTGAGTGTACATGCTCATAATTGTCTATTTATTGCAGCAAGTGCATAAGAGTTTATTTGCAAGTTGTGAAGAAGGATTGTTGAAGGCAAGGAAGCATATCAATCAAGGATTGATACAGTATTATTGTAATCTTGTTCTAAGGTTAAATAATACAAGCACTATTAATTTTGGTGGAGTTTTTTCCCGAAAGGTTTTCTCCACGTATATGTTGTGTCATTTCTATCTTCTTGTCTCATTCTTCTACAATCTTTTGTCTCTTTCTACAATTGGTAAAATTGATCTAAACAGATTAATCATACACAAAGAATTATGATAAAGAACACTTAATTATATCTACAATCTCATAGTTTTAGAAGTTTTAAGCTACAATATTACCTTCATTTTCAACAAATCTTACGTGTTCGAGCACCTTGAGAGGATCGATTGTTACCACTCCTGATTCCTATACTTGTAAAGCATTCCAATCAATAACATGGTTTTCCCCTGGTATATACTTTTTAAGGTATGAGACATGAAACACATTGTGTTGTTGGAAGTATGGAGAAGATTAGTCTTAAGTTGTCATTGATGTCACCATGTCGGTATGTCACCATGTTGGTCTGGTACCTTGAACCAGTGCGCAGAATAAGCTTATCTCATCTGATATTTGATTTGGTGTTTTGGTCCACATATTGTCTCCAGTAATCATTGTGGTTTAAGGTTTCTGGAAAAGGCTTATGATCATTGGAAGCAAGTATATATGTATTCCCAGATATTCATATGTTTGGATGATGTGTTAGTATTGACTTTTATTATTGCATTTTGTTATTAGGTTAATCATGGCCAACCTAATAATCGGTTAATTATATTGCGGTTATATGTGCGACTTAGCTTTGGTCCCAGCCAACATAATATTGCATGACACGGTTGAAATATTTTTGGAAGCCGACTTAATTGATGTAGGCAGATATATCAAGTATATATAAGATGGTTTGAAGATGAATTGTATGCAAGGGAAGAAGTAGTGTGAGAAAGTACAAGCATGTATGTATTGATAAGCGAATTGTGTGAATTGAAGAGTGAAGATTAGTCTGTTGTCATGTGAATGAATACCTTGAGCATCAACGAAACTGAATCTGCACTTGCGGTGCATCTTCAGCAGTTCAATTATGGCGGTTAGCCATTTTTGTTTCTATAATCTTTGTAGGCAGTGAGCCTCCTTGCCTAGACAGTACTTCCTTGTAAGCAGTTAGATTTTGTATCCAGACAGTGAGCCTCCTTTTGTAACCGATATTGATATAACTATATATTGTGAGCTAATCCTCACCGTGGTTTTTCCCTCATTGGGTTTTCCATGTAAAAAAATTGGTGTTCTTGTGTTGTGGAATTTCATGTTTTTCTCTTTCTCTTATCTGTTATGTAGTAAAGTAATTAAAAGGTGTTTGTTCAATGAGGTTTAGAAGATATAGAGAAGTAAGTGAGCAATTGAAATAAGCAAATGAAGCAAATACCGAACTGAAGTTGAAAGTGGATGAAAAGAAGAGTGTTGAGGAGTGTTTGAAAACAGTAATACAAAGCAAGGTTGATGTTTTCTCTAGACTTGACCATGAAGTAATGAATTTGAAAACATAATTAGAGAAAGAAAAACTCTGTGAAGATGATTTCAGGACAAGATCCACTAAGCTTGATGAATTGATAGTAGGACAAAAACATTATATAGACAAAGGTGGATTAGGGAATGAAGTTGATGAAAAGATGCAGAACTCAGATCTAGTAAATAATTAGAAGACTCTGGAGAAAGGAAAGTAGAAAATTAATTTTGGAAGGAGGCTACCCATCAGACAATCGAATGCACAAAGGTACTCATCATTCAATGGTGTTTTTTTTCATGTAATAAATTTGGTCATAAGGCAACTGAGTGTAGGAGTAGGATGAATCATTTTTTTGGTTCCTTCTCCGGACAATGTTATACATGCAAGAAGATCAAACATAAGGCTATTGAATGTAGATCACAAATGAGGATGGTTAGTAGAGTGATGATGAAAAAATTCAATAGAGGAAGAATAAATCAATCTTTTGATGGTTATTGTTACACCTGTAACATGTTTGGACATAAAGTGAATCAATGCAGAATAGGGATTAATGGAAATCAAACAAGACAGAGAAATGTTGTTTGCCACAATTGCAAAAAACTGAGACATATTCAAAAGTGTGTAGAAGTAAAAAGGGAAAGTAATCTGCTCTGATGGAAGATGATGAACCAGTGAAAAAGATAGATAAGGAAGAGGTTAAGTAGGAAATGAGTAAGACATGGAAGAAAAAGGAAGAATTAGAGACTATTGATGTGTTTGTACCCTCATCCGGTGTAGATGAATCCTCCGGGAACTAGACCTAGCATGGTCTTAGGGGGAGATTTATCAAAAAATCAAGTAAACCCACAGAAATACAGAGTGTCAAACGCTGGCACATGGATATATTGTAAGGAATGTCTAGATAGAAGTGTTCCAAAAGAAATTGAAAGAAAAAGAGCGAGATTTTCTTTTGTGGAGTGAATTAGGGTTTCGTAGTGGAAGTGGAAGGAAAGTTTTGTCAGCTTTTTGTAATTAATGTGATTCAGGGAAAAATGACGGTGTGTAAAGTTATTTTACAAATCATTTTGATCATCAAAATCATTTGAAGGAAATGTGGAAATGACTCGAAACTATCTTGGAACAATTCTGAAGCATTATGGAGAAATCTTTGTGGACATTCGAAATCAAGTGTCAAAGGATTTCATCTCACAATCACAATGGAAGGTAATAGAAGAAATATTTGTTGAATTTTAAGAAGTTGAGAACTATGATGGAACCTTCTAACAGAGGATTGAGCAGAAATATCCCATTGAAGCTAAAAGGAGTTGAGTTGGATGAGTTCGATCATTGAAAAATAAAGAAGATTAAGTTGGGGTTAGAATCGAGTGAATTACAGAACTTACAAATCCTAGGTTTGGATTTGTGGGGAGAATTCCCATAGATTGATAACAGAGAATTTATCTTGTTTCTTTTGAGAAAATTCAAGGACGACAACATTGTATTGGATAAATCTTATCCCATTACGAAGGAAGCAATCGAAGTTGTCACCGGGTTATGCAATATTGGTGACCTTCCTGGAAAGAAAACTATAAAATACAAGGAAGTAGAGGAGCTAACGGGAGTGGACAAGGATTCTCGAGCACTGGTTATTGATACTATTGTTGATTCCTCTGTTAGGTATGTCGTGTATGGTATTTCTTATAAAATCTATTTTTGAAATCGAGATGGCTCTACTTTGGCCATTGTTGTGTTTTTTTGCACATAAAATGGTAAAATAAAACAAGCAGTTTGATCTATGTGGATTAATCCTTTAAAATCTTGTCGAAAACATACAAATGACTTTGGTAGAAGGATACCCTTTCTGTTTTGGGTCCTTGCTTATGTGTCTGGTACTCTATTCTTTGGACTCATTACCAGGAAAGAAAGATGTTAAGTGGGAATCTGGGATTCCCTTGGCAAGATAAATATACAGATACTTGGAAGGCCTGGAAGATAAAATAAGTGTGTGTAAATTTTTTTTCTTATCTTTGCAAAAATAAATAAGCTCCGGTGAAGTTATGACTAGTCGATTTGAGGAAGGTTCTTCCTCTGGGACAAAAGAATTGGAAGTTGTTATCAATGATTCCCCTCCTGAATCGAAGAAAAGAAAAGCTATCTCTAAAAGCATCATTGTTATTCCAGAAGAGAAGGAAGAAGGAGAAGAATCTCTGCTTGGATCCGAATCTTTTGATCCTGATGACATCTGGAACATGCTAGTTAAAGGGAAAATGAATAAAATTGGTGAATTATGGAGTTTGGCCTCTCCTATTGACAGACTTAAAATTGATGATGCTCTAGTTGAGTATCTACTTTGCAAAGGTATTGATATTTCAATTGTTTCTTATTCCTTGCCAGAAAATCTAGTTGAGGTAGTTGAAGAAAGAATGTTGCTTGAAGGTCTAGAAGGACACAAGTTGGAAGCCTTAGTTGAAAAGAGATGCTCTAAAGCCAAGCAGAAGTTATTTGAACATATCATGGAGACGAAGAAGTGCATAAAAGAAATGTCAGATATTTACAAGTATTTCCTTTGGTGGCTTGTTGTAGTTGATAATTTTAGAAGCAGGATTGAAGCAATAGAATCCGAAGTGAACAACATTGGAAAGAAGTTTGATATTTTTGAAGACAAAGAGGGAAAGCAAATGCTGAGAGTTGGTGAACTACAAGCTGAACTGATCATTATGCAGAGACAAAGGGATGATGTAGTGAAGACCTTCTAGCTTCTTAAGGAAATTTTTGAGGTCCGATTAGACCATCTTTCTCGAATACTCTCTAATGTAGAAGACTATGAAAGACAATGCTCATTTGTCAATTGGTCATCCTCTTTGAAATTATTGGTCGTATTGGAAAGAATATGCACAAGAATGGATTCTACAGTGCTTGAATGGAAGAAATTATACCCTGTCATCAAAGAAAGGTATAAGAAGTTATTTCAGGTGAAAAGTGTTATTCTTATTTGAAGGAATTTTTGAAAGATTTATTAAAATCTTTGAAGTTTTGAGATTTTGATGACTAGGAGACTTTGGGAATTCTTGGATGAATTGAAACCTTTTTGAAATTTAGAATGTCACCATGTTTACATTTTTGGCACCCTTTGCCATTGATTTCAAAGGGGGAGAGATATGGAATTTTGAGGGAGAGATAGGGAATGAGAAATTGAAGGAGAGTTTTTGAATTATGTTTTTGCACATTTTGCCATCAATGCCAAAGGGGGAGATTTTTGGAAGTATGGAGAAGATTAGTCTTAAGTTGTCATTGATGTCACCATGTGTGTTTGGTACCTTGAACCGCTACATAGAACAAGCTTATCTCATCTGGTATTTGATCTGGTGTTTTGGTCTACACATTCTCTCTGGTAATCATTGTGGTTTAAGGTTTTGGGAAAAGGCTTATGATAATTGGAAGCAGGTATATATGTATTCCCAGATATTGATATGTTTGGATGATGTGTTGGCATAGGATTTTATGATTGCATTTTTTTATTAGGTTAATCATGGCCGACCTAATAATCAGTTAATTATATTGGGGTTATATGTGTGACTTATCTTTGGTCCCAACCAACATAATATTGCATGACACGATTGAATTATTTTTGGAAGTCAACTTAATTGATGTAGGTGGATATATTAGGTATATATTTAAGATGGTTTGAAGATGAATTGTATGCAAGGGAAGAAGTAGTGCGAGCGAGTATAAGCATGTATGTATGGATAAGAGAAGTGTGTGAATTGAAGAGTGAAGATTAGTATGTTATCATGTGAATGAATACCCTGAGAATCAATGGAACTAAATTTGCACTTGTGGTGTATCTTCATTAGTTCAATTTTGGTGGTTAACCATTTTTGTTTCTATAATTTATGTAGGCAGTGAGCCTCCTTGCTTGGATAGTAAGTCCTTGTAAGCAGTGAGCTTTTGTATCTGGGCAGTGAGCCTCCTTTTGTAACCGATATTGATATAATTATATATTGTAAGCTAATCCTCACCGTGGTTTTTCCCTCATTGGGTTTTCCACGTAAAAAATCTAGTGTTCTTGTGTTGTGGAATTTCATGTTTTGCTCTTGCTCTTATATGTTATGTAGTAAAGTAATTAAAAGGTGTTTGTTCAATGAGTTTTAGAAGATATTGATTCACCCCCCCTCTCAGTATCTTGAATATTTAACATGTGCATCTTGGAAAGAGTTGGTGGCAACACAATTCAATATATAAGTGACAGGGTTTACTTCTAGAACCTCGAAAGGACCTACATAGTGCGGAGCTAGTTTGGATGAATTTCCAAACTTGATGGAACTCTTATGAGGTTGAACCCTCAACAACACCTTTTCCCCTACTATAAAATTTTTGGGTACCCGCTTAAAATCTGTATAGCTTTTCTACATATCATTGGCTTCAGCTAGCCTCTGCTTAATAATTCCTACTTTCTCCTCAATTTTTGATACATATTTGGCCCAAGACTTATCCTATCCTCTAGCTTATCCCAACTTATATGAATTCGACATTTTCTGCCATACAATACTTCGAATGGAGCCATATTGATTGTAGAATGATAAGAATTATTGTATGAAAACTCAACCAATGGTAGGTAATCTTCCCAGTTGTATTGTTGATCCATGCAATACATTCTTAGTAGATCTTCTAGCACTTGGTTAACCCTTTCAATTCATCTGTCTGTCTCTAGATGATATGTTGAACTTATGTTCAACTAAGTTCCAAATGAGGAGAACAAGGTTTTCCAAAACCTAGATGTCACATGAGCATAACTATCTAAAATGATCTTCTCAGGAATCTCATTAAATTTCTAAACACATCTTGTATAATTTTTTGTGCTATGACAGGAGCTCCATCAATTAAATTCCTTGAAATAAAATTTTCCACCTTAGTTAGCTTATCCAACACCACTAGAATGGCATTGTGCTTATTCCTTGACATAGGTAGACCTTGCACAAATTCCATGTTAATGAATTTCCACTTACTTTCAGGAATATCACGCGGATACAAAATACCTACAGGGTGATGATGTTTCGCTTTTACCCTTTGACACTCTAAGCATCTTGCAATAAATCTCGCAGCATCCACCTTCATTCCCTTCCAAAAATATAATGGCTTCACATCTTCCAACATATTTGTCATACCAGGATATCTAGAGTATGGTGCATTGTGAACTTCTTTCCACACCAAATTTCTTAATTCCTCAAATTTAGGCACATAAAATCTCCCTTTAAACCTTAGTAATCTATTAGGTTCAAAGTAAAAACCTTCGTACCTTACATCTTGTGGATTATCCATGAGTGATTTCTTGAATTTCTCATAAAATTTATCACCCATGGATTCCTGCAACACCTGTCCCTTAAAGTCAATTTAAATTGTTACCATTGAGGCGATATGCCACCTACAACTTAGGGCATTTGCAACCCAATTCTCTTTTCCCTTGATGTAGTTGATGTTGAAGTTGTAGTTTGATATCAACTCCAACCACCTCCTTTGGCATGCATTCAAATTGGGTTGGGTAAATAAATACTTCAAACATTGATCATCGGTCTTCAGTTCAAAAGGCTTCCCCATTAGATAGTGTCTCCACATCTGCAATGCATGGACAACAACTACTAACTCCAAATCATGCGATGCATAATTTTATTTATAGGGCTTCAGCTTCCTATATTCATAAGCTACGACTTTACCTTCTTGCATCAAAACTCCTAACCTTTTCCTGATGAATTTGTGATGACAATAAAGTTACCCTCTGGATTAGGTACCTTCAATATTGGTGTTGTGGTTAACTTCTCCTTGAGTAGGTCAAATGCTTCCTGACATTTTTTTGACCACTTAAACCTTTTTAGGATACCTTTCCTCTGCAATGAAGTAATAGGAAAAGCTATCCTAGAAAATTTTGAAAAAAACTTCCTATAGTAACTAGCCAAACCCATAAAAATTCTAACCTCTAGAACACTCTTGAGCACTGGCCACTCAAGCACCAATTTTATCTTAGATGGATCAACTACAATCCCTTTAGCCAAAATTACATGACCCAAGTATTGTACTTCTTTCTGAAAGAAGATACACTTAGAGATTTTTCCATATAGCTTGTGTTTTCTTAACCCTTGGAGAACTATCTCTAAACGCATTTGTAAGTCCAAAGGGTAGGACCGTGAACTTGTAATGTTTGTATCTAGTTCTAAAAAAAGTTTTGAAACTATCTTCATCTTTGATCCTTAATTGATGGTAACCGGATTGTAGATCAATCTTTGAAAAAACTTTCGCTCCTCGCATCTAATCGAAAAGATCATCAATACGTGACAATGGGTACTTATTCTTTATCGTATCTTTTTTAAGCATATGATAATTTATACATAAGTGTGGGGTACCATCCTTATTCTTCATGAAGATCACTAACACTCCCCAGGGTGAAACATTGGTTCTTATTAATCCCTTGGATAATAACTCCTCCAACTATGCCTTAAGCTCAATTAATTTTGTTGTAGGCATCCTATAAGTTACCTTGGATACAGGTTCCAACCCTAGTACTAGGTGAATGGAGAAATCAAATACTCTCTTGGGAGGCAATCCAGGTAGTTCTTTTGGAAAGAAATCCACAAATTTTTGTAAGATGGGATATTTCTCCATATTTGTTTCTCTATATTCCACCACTTCTCCTTCTTCAACTTATTATGATTCTTGAGGCTCACAATACATAACATCATCTTGTAGAATGACTTCCTTGAATTCTTCAAGTTTATCCAATTTAACTGTGAAGAGTTGGCAACCTTTCTTTTTCGCCTTACACATTTGCACAACTGAAATCTATCACAGTTTCACTTCTCTAGGAGTTCCTTGCAAAGATACTTGGTTACCTAGATCATCTAAGGATTCTACAGTTTTATCATGGCAATCCAGTTTAGCACTATGCTTCCATCGCCAATTCATACATAAGATGACATCATAAGAACCTAAGGGTGCTATGTACAAATTTACTTTCGCAACTTGGAAGTTCAACCCTTGCCTCAAATAAACATTGATTCACTGTTGCTCTTGCCTGGTTTACATATTCTATAGCCCAAGACTTTTCCATAAAATCAGCCTTCCTAGAGAAACAAAAAATTTAGTGGCTCCAATATCAAAAATTATGGAAATAAGTATACCAAACAAAGTACCTAGAGTTTCCACCAAGGTGATCTAATACTCTACTTGTCGATTATCCACTGGTGCATGGATCCTTTGCTGAAATATAGTTCGTTGAGGAGGAAGTGAATTGCCATGTGGTTGTGAACTTGGTGGTTTATTGGGACATTGATTATCAAAATTATCCCCACCACATGTGAAGCATCCTCTTGCTAGTCCCCTCCTTTTCAACGGCCTTTCAGAATTATCACCATTCCCTCCAGATTTGTTATAGTTACCTCTATTATAGTTGTTTCCTTGATGATCCTTCCTTGGCTCATTCCAATTATTGCGGGGTCCCTTGTCCCCTTGCTTTTAAAATTCCTTCCCCTCATTAAACTTCTTTAGATCTTGATTAAATTGAGGCCCACCAAACTTTTTTTGATTCTTATTCTCCCAGTAGATCGAGATGGCTTTAAGCTTTTCCTATTGCTTGATTGCATTCTCAAATACTAGGTCCATAGTGGCTGGACCATGTACATCCACCTCTCCACCTATTTGGCCATTTAGTCCCATAATGAACTTCCTAATTCGAAATCACTCATCCTTTTGGTACATTGGTACATACTTCAAGAGATGAGTGAAATTCTCCCAGTATTCATTCACTGAAGAATCCCCTTGCTTGAGATTCTGGAAATCAATGAGCTTTTGATCAAAGAAGTGTTGGGGTAGCCACCTTTTATGAAAAATCTCAACAAACTCATTCCAGGTCAGCTTTAAGGAACTGATTCCAAGTTCCATCTTCTTGTTCATCCACCAATTAGAGGCTTCTCCTGCTAACTGGAATGCTCCCCATACAACTTTAGTGACCTCTAAATAGTTCCTTATTTCAAATTACTTTTCCATTTGAATTAACCAAGCCTCAAATTCTTCTCCGCTGGTACTTCCTTTGAATTTAGGAGGATTAATATTTCTCATATCTCTAGATAATTCAGTTGCCAAACACTTTCTCTTGGCTCCCTCAGAATATGATTGTGACCTATCACTTTCTTGATCACTAGATTTAGCATGGTTTCAGGAATCCTCCCCCTCTTCCTCATTGTTGGGAACTTCCTCATCTTCTTCATTGTGTGGTACTTCTTCCTCTCTTTATTTTTTCCTCACTTTTTGTTCAAGGTTTCCTATCCTTTCTCTTGTTTCATCCATGATTTCCAGAAGATGATCCAACTTAGCTTTGGTATTATCTGGACCTTGTCCAACTTCTTGACTCCCTCTAGGATTAGTTCTTTTCCTAACCATTATCTCAAGTAAAAATTATACTTGGAGGTTCATCTTTTAATTAGATCCTATCATGGCTTTACTTTATATATTGAAAATATTTCCAAAAGAGCATAATATTCATACATAAGAACTTTCATAGAGGTCTTATACAAAGTTTTGATAAAAAATAAATTATTTATTCATAAGGATTTCAATATACTTTCCTTTGCATAGAATGACTATTTAAATAGTCAAGAGGAGAGTATCCATCAAATTCACTCTCAGATACATAATTATGTGGGATTTAACCCTCTGATTCTTTCTCATTTATATCCCAAAAATGGTAGTAACCTTCAGATTTATCTTATGATACATAGCTTCAAGGAACGTATACCTTTGATTCACCACTAGAGGCTATAAAAACAACTTCAGCCATAGGTATAACTCAAGGGTCCATAAATATCAATCTCAGACTAACACTGCATTCTAAGGGCATATCCTTGGAAAGTGGTAATGATTCTAGCTTAGCCAAAGAAAGAGATGGTAAGTAGTTGAAATTGGCATCATCTCTCATCCTTCTCTTTTCTTGACTAATTTGTGAAAAGGTGTGACTGCTAGTCTCAATATCGCTTAGCCAAATGACATTGTCATGATTGGTTCCCTCAATTGTACAAACAAGGGCTTCTCTTTCCTTCTTGGCCCGTAGGTAGCGCTCATTTTTTATCACTAACTTTCTTGTAGTTAACCTGAGATGCACCATCCCGACACAAGAATTTCCAAACATTAGACTCATAATGTTGGAAGGAAAAACATAGCAAGCACATAGGTTCCAGAGCTGAACCTGGCTCTGATACCACGTGTAACATTCCTATTGTTCTACAAAGTAACTTTCCTATGTTTTAACCTCAAGTAAATTGCTAAAGCATATAACCTTTATGATCAATACACAATTTCTTTTCAAATATAATGATAAAATTCATATTTAAAATAAATATCTTTCCAAAATTCCTCATTGCATTAAATCAAAGTATTACAACTTTCCAAAGTATTGATTACATAGTACATGATAACATGATAACATTTCTCTTTTACAATATTTCCATAGATATGGATATAAAATATACATACAAGGCTCCATTTAGCTTACTGGCAATAGATATACGAATGGTCCAGGTGTCCTCCATCAAATCTTGGTCACCTACTGATGAGGAGAAGCATCACTCAAGCACTTTTCTG
The DNA here is from genome assembly GCA_007115665.2 of Sequoiadendron giganteum. Lineage (NCBI taxonomy): Eukaryota > Viridiplantae > Streptophyta > Pinopsida > Cupressales > Cupressaceae > Sequoiadendron > Sequoiadendron giganteum. Next base: position 189,561,559 of record CM021105.1, on the reverse strand, counting down.
CCAACCTTGGACTAATTGTGGTCCCCTACACATCTACCAAATTGGTAAGATGGCCCTACCCTTCAACGAAGAGATTGGTTTGGTAACCTCATAATAAAAATTGACCTTTCCTAAGCTTGGTGTTGTGTCCTACATATCTAGATCTATCACACAATGGATACAACCTACACATATGACATTCCCTGCCTAGTATGTAAACCTGGATCACAATGAACTGGCAGTGTAAATAGTGGCAACTTACACTACTTTTGCCAAAGTATTCATCACCCCAAATTTAGATTGGATATCATATACTTCACCCACCTTCCTAGCTTGATTTGTATTGACCATTCATAACCTATGCATAGGCTATCCCCTTACGCCATGGAGTAACCTATAACCTCTATGTTAACTAAGATACTTCTACTAAGTATATCAAGGTAGATCTAAGACTCAACTTAAGCTAAGCATCAACTATCTAAACACTATTTATAATGTAGTATTTAAACCCCCTATAAACACCCTTTTCCTTAATATGGAATAAATACATACACTCAAACAAATAAGATTCCTAAACTATCAAGAGTCTTTCATTTTCACATAAATAAGAGTAATACCATTCCCTAACAAGCATTTATAAAATTTCCCAAACAAAGCAAACAATGTCACTCAATCTTTTCGAATACAAATAAAGTATAAAAGGATAGAATTTAGCATGTTTTTTTATGCAATTATCCAAATTGACCAAATTGGTTTCCTAGCTCATCCTTCTCAGCAAGTAAATCCCAACTATCCCCCTTCCACTTCACCAAAATATTACTCTCAAAACCTCTCACAATTTCTCAAAAACCTCTCACAACTGTTTACTCAAAAAATAACCTCAAAAAATAACAGGAAGAATGCAAATATGTGTCCCAAATGAGGTAGAAAGCACCTCTATTTATACACCAAAGTGAGAAACTATAGGCTAGAAATAAGCTATCAAAGATGACACTTCTCAATCCAAAATTTTAACTCAGTAAGAAAAAGAAAAAGTGCCAGCTAAATTCATTGCACAGTAAACACATGCACAACCAGATTTTACCATGAGGAATGAGTCGCTTACCCAAATGGACAACAAGAATGGTATTCAGGAATGCAAGGTCATTGTCTTCTATAGGTTGACTCTATTTGGCTAGCTTATCATTTGACCAATTCTCTTATTTTGATTTACTTCATACACAGGAATTCATATTGCAGTTTAGACTTCAATTTGGTTTACATTACTCACAAGTTAGCACCACATTATGCATTTTGTGCCCTATTCTTTTGGTCGTTGTTGATTATGACCAAGTCTATGTTTCCTGTATATTGCTTATCCTCTTTTCCTTCATGTTTGACTAAGTCTTTGGTTGATATATATTTCACGTTGGTTGCATTTGATACTATGTGCTATACTCAGTGTTACCAATATTTCACTTAACTCAATATTTTAAATACTTTAAGCATTGCTTATGTTTAAGTGTTATCCCTTTAATATTGCACTATATACTTTATGTCTGTGATGTGCATTTCACATAGTATATATTGCATAATATAAGTTATGTGCTTTATAATATTTTTGTGCTATTTGATATAACTAACATATATATATAATATATATACATAATGTATTATGTATACATGTATATATATATATATATCTCAACTTATAAGTTTATAGAATTATATTATTCGATATATGAATTCACATACACATATTCTCATATTTCACATATCGATGCATGCGTGTATATATATATGGAAATTTCCTTTTCGTCAATACATACACGTATGTTAATATATATATATATACTTATATACTATATATATACACACATCATGCCTTGATATGTAAACACATATATATTAATAGTCATATCGATCGACATATATACATGAAGTGTATATATATGTCACCTCGTCCAATCGACATTCCCATGCATATGGGAAATCCATCCACGAGCATGCGTAGATACGTCTATCTACATATACTCATGCATGTATTTACTCATGTGTATGAGTTTATCATTGACACATACATCTATACATATATACATTTTATGTATATATCTCATTGATTAAGTATAATCACATAAAGAAGAAGTCATTCATCACAAAGAGACTCAACACTTTTAACTCCCAAAACAAGAATTCACAAATAAAACCACAAGCAAGACTAAAGGTAATTTACTATTTCCCAAGCTATTATCTCGACTTGACCAAACTAGAAGTGTGTGTTTGAAATCTCAGTTTAGGTCTTATCAAAAGGTTACCTAACCAAGCTCCTCTCCTGAGTGATACTTCCCCTCTCCTCCAGAGGCTTGATTCTATTCCTACATCCAAATTAGTACATTGCAATAGTAGTCAAGAAAAAAATATATATCTATTGCATTATATATTTCACAATTAGAATCATTTCATAACATCAAGTTAAATCAACATTTATTCTTCATATTTCCAAAACACATAAAGCATAAATTCATTCATTTAAAGCATTTTCACCCAACTAGGTAAAAGTAAATAAGTAGTAACACAACGGGGTTTAACAGTGGCTGAGGATGTGGGTTATTTGAGTAACAATGTGCTAATTTGTAAGTTTATGGGGATGTAGGTTTTTCTCTTGTTTCTGGAATCACGGGTTCGCAGAATGTGGAACCCTGAGGGTAATATAGATATAATGTTGGTAGCCAATATTTTTTTTCATGTTGGATTTTTTCTGTTTTTCAGATAGGAATGAAGGTGGGCCTTATTTCTATAATAGGTGGGTCTTTTTATTAAACCATGGCATGCAAGATTTAATTATGCGGAGGAGCTCCCCTTTAGGGTCCATATTAGGGTGTGTCTCCAATGCCTACCTCTGGAGTTTTAGAGATGTGATATTTTGCAAATGGTTGCTCTCTTGCTTGGGAAGCCCATTGGTCCTTCTCAATAAACACCGAATAAAATGGTAATCTCTTTTACTCATGTGTGCATGGAAATTGATTAAAATAATTTGCTGTCAAAATTTGTGGAAATTTGGTTAGGGTATTCCTCTTGGACTCAACAGTTGGACTACAAGGATATGCCTTTCCAATGTCAATTATGCCATAAATATGGTCACTTGCAGTGTATGTGTCCCAGGGTCACCCATGCGACTAGTATAGGTAATGCCCCTTCTCAATCTGCACTGAAGAAGGATAAAGGGAAAGCTCAAATGCATGAGGTGTTGGCTGATAAGGAGTATATTGTAATTTAAGGCTCATAAAATAGGCAGAGGTCAAAAGAGAACCCTCGGGGATAGACAGGAGGAAGATACTTTCAACAAATTTGAGGCTCTGGATGATTTGGTTCCTTAGATGTGGAGCATCTAGGAAATCAGGTAAATGTTAATTTCATCTTTTCTTAGTTGGGGGATCAAGAAGCTCATATGGACACAAATCTTCTTCCCTCTACTCCCAGGAAGGTGGGGGCAAGTTTGCTGAGAGAGAAAAATGATGGATCAGACTTACCCAGTTTTTGACTCATTGTAGACAAGGATGCTATAGACATTGGAAAAAGTTAAGTGTCTCCTCCACCCTTGGGCCTGCAATAAAATTCCCCTAAAAAGGGGCCCCCAAAGAAACCCCCTAAGGTTGGACAAAAGAAGGATTGGGAAAAGGTAATGTTAATTGGTGAGATGTTGGTGGAATTTGGATTGGTGAGAATCATATATTCTCACTTATCCCAACCATAAATATGATTGTGATATATTGGAATGTAAGGGTTATGAATAACATCCCTAGACAAAAGGCTATTCATGAGTTGATTCGAGTTCATTTTCCTAACTTGGTTTTTCTTCAAGAGACTAAGTTGTCTATGGAAAGTATGTTGAATGTGGCCTCTAAGATCTAGGGTAGAGGTCATTGTCGATGTGTGGGGGTGCAAGGTAGTTCTGGTGGGGTTGCTTGTTTGTGGGATCCACGTAGAGTTGCTCCAATATGGTGGCTTTCTAGCAATCAATATATTTCTATGGTACCTTCTTGTCTAGAATCTACAGAGGTTATTATTCTTTCTAACATCTATGCTTTGAATGATCTTCTTGGTAAATCCTTGTTGTGGTCTCATGTTTGATATTTGTGCTCCCTTTCTCCTTATCTTCTTTGGGTTTTGATGGGTGATTTCAATGCTATCTTCTCATTGGAGGAGAAGAGAGGTGGTATTGCCCGCCTGAAACCCTCTTTGGAGCTTCTGAGGGACAATGTTTCTTTCTTGAACTTGGTTGACTTTAAACCCCCCAATGGGATGTTTACATGGAATAATAGGAGAAGTAGGGATGTTGTTATTTTGGAAAGGTGGACAAGTTCTTGGTTTCTAGCTTTTGGGTTGGAGACAGTTGGAAGACTAGCTCTAGTATTTTGGGTTGGCGAGGATCATAACATTGGCGATCAAATTCTCTACATACTTTTCTAGATATTCTAAAAAGTAGTATTTCATATTTCAACTTATGTGGCTTCAAAATTCATCACTTCATGATCTTGTTCCTATTTGGTGGAAAATAAGGAAATCTATTCATGGCACAACAATGTATTCATTCACCAAGAGGCTCCAACATGCCAAATATATGTTGAAACGATGGAATAGGCACCACTTTGGTAATCTCTTTCAGGCTAAAAATTCAGCTCAAGCTCACTTGGATTCCATTACTCGACAAATTTGGGACCATGGTCTTATTGAGGAAAATTGCAAGCTGGAAGTTGTAGTAGTGAAGGAGGTGGAGGAATGGGAATTGTGAGAGGAAATCTTCTGGAAGAAAAATTCTCGTATTGCTTGGCTCTAGGAAGGTGATAGGAACACTTCTTTTTTTCAAAATTTTGTTAAGGATAGAAGGTAGGGTAATCTTATTTCTTCTCTTAGCTCCTTTGAGGGGAATCAACTTTCTTCATTGGGTGAGATTTCTAAAGAGATTATTCTATTCTTTTCCTCCTTATTTACTAAGGACTCCCCTCCTACCAATGAGGAAGAAGCTCTAATTTTGAAGTGTATCCCTTCTTTGGTTTCTATAAAAATGAATGATTCTTTGATTAAACCTATCGCCATGAATGAGTTGGAGGATATAGTGTTTCAAATGAATAAGGGGAAGGCCTCTGGGCCTGACGGGTTTCCTATTGAGTTATTTTAGGAGTTTTGGGAAGTCATCAAGCCTGATCTTCTTGAGGTTTTTCAAGAATCTCAAAGGAACAAGAAAATGCTAAGAGCCATGAATGCCACTTTTCTTTCTCTTATTCTAAAAAGAGAAGGAGCTAATTCTTTGGATCTCTTTAGACCAATCACCTTGTGCAATTTTGTGTACAAAATTATTACTAAGTTGATTGTTGAATGTCTCAAGTCATTGTTGGGTAGGTTATTTTTTGAGGAATGGGGCGGCTTTGTGGCTGGCAGGTAAATTATAGATGGGGTTGTTATTGCGGCTGAAGTTGTCCATTTCATGGCCTCCTTCAAAGAAAAGGCTATGTTCATCAAGCTTGACATGGCAAAATCTTATGATCATGTTAAATGGGCTTTCCTTTTCAATATTCTAAGGGCTTTCGGGTTTGATGGTGACTGGATTGAGTGGGTTAAGAGTTGTTTCACCTCATCTTCCTTCTCTATGCTAATAAATGGTGAGCCTTTCGATATTTTTGGAGCGTCTAGGAGCCTTTGACAAGGTGACCCCTTATCCCCCTACTTATTTATTTTAATGGGTGAAGGATTAGGGAGGTTTATTAAATCTCGTGTGGAGCTTGGGCTAATTCAAGGTTGGATTTGGGCTAATAATTTGGCCCCCTAATCCCATCTTCAATTTGTGGATGACACTACTCTAATGGATCTTGCTAGAGTTGAAGATGTGGTTAACTTGAGATAGGTTCTTGATATTTATTTGGATGCTTCAAGACAAAGTATCAATGAAGGTAAGTCCATCTTTTTCTTCAATACTCCAAATCTTATTCAGAGGAGAATAGCTAGAATTCTTAGATTCCATATTGGCTCGCCCCACTTTGTCTATCTTGGTATTCCCTTAGTTGTGTGTTCGCTCCCTAGGAAGTTTTGAAAGAAGGTTAGCCATTGGACTTGTAGATGGTTCTCTATTGCGGGCAGAGTGACTCTTCTAAAGTCAATGGTTTAGGCTCTCCCTTTGTATAGGTGCTTCTTGCTTTTTGATCCTTCTAGTTTTAGTAAATAATTTGAGAGTCTCTCCCAAAAATTCTTATGGTCTGTGAATCTCCTCTCAAGGAAGTGGAGCTTGGTTAAGTGGGAAACTATCTATAGGCCAAAGCAGGAAGGTGGGCTTGGGTTGCGATGGGTTGATCTGAATGGGTGGGCCTTGGCAACTAAGTTGTACTGGTGGTGGTGTTCTCATCAACATCAAAATTGGGCTAGGATCCTCGCTTAAAAATATCTGAGGGGAGTGAAGAGTGTTAATTTGCCTAGATTCAACCTTCTTGGGAAGGGTTCTATGATTTGGAGTACCTTGAAAAGGGGAGCCAAGATGGTTAAGTAAGGGTTATTTTGGATCTATAACAAAGGTTCAAAGGCTCTTTTTTGGTTTGAATCATGGGATGGGAATCTCCCTATCATCTCTACGCACCCACATTTTCTAGATTTATGTAGGATCTTTCTTGATGTCAGTTGGTGTAAATTGGTTGATTTCAAGACTTCTCAAGTTCTCAATCAAGTAACTATGTACAGGTGGAGAGACCCATATGAGTGGCCTCTTGGTGGTTTGATGGAGGAGCATTGAGAGCTGGCTAATATTTTGGATGGAAGAGTTTTTAATTCTCTTTTGGAGAGGGATGTTCTTGCCTAGGGTTGTGACCTGAAAGGAAAATTCTTGATTGCCTCTTGCTATTAGGAGTTGGACAAGTAGATTTATGGGAGTTCTAGTGTCCCTTGGTGGAAACGGGTTTGGAATAAGTTCTCTTAGCCTAATTGTAAATTCTTCTCTTGGCTTGTGGTGAAAAAGCAATGAAGAGTGCGTTGTGCATTTATTTTTTCAGTGTCCCTTTACTAGAATGATTTAGAATTCTTGGTGGGGAGTCTGGAAATAGCCATGCAGTCATGCCTCTTCTTTGGTTGATTTCTAGGATGGGTTGGGGAATCCTCTAGCTAATACCTCTTTCCTTCACATTTCTTGGAAAATTGGTCCAAGTTTGATTATTTGGAATATTTGGCTGGAACGAAATCATAGGATTTTATAAGATAAGAAGATTCAAGTGTGGAAACTATAGCAAAGGATATTAGGTGCTCTTCAAGAGACTTTAGTAGTGAAGTGTGCTTCATTTTTCCTTTTGGACCCAAGAGATATAAGGTGGCCCAAACTTTGGGGCTCTCTGACTGTGATAGGAGTACCCCTCAACCTAGGTCAGGTCAGCTTGCTAGAGGGAAGATCTAGAGATGTGGTTGTCAATCACCCCCTCCTCAAGGGGTGTTGAAAATCAACACTGATGGGTTTTCTAGAGGTAATCCTGGGCATGTTGGGGTTGGCGGTATTGGAAGAGATAGTTCAAGGGTGGTTGTGTTCTTATTTTAAGGGTATAGAGGTCAACAAACCAACAACTTTATGGAGGTCTTGTCTATTATTTTAGATTTGAAAGGTGTGTGTGACCTTGGTTGGAGAAGGATAATCTGTGAGTCAGACTCACATATTGTGATTGATATGTTGAATAAGCACTAGTTGGATGGTGTGTCTTGGCAACTGGCCTTTGTGGTCAAGCAAACCATCTCTCTAGGTGGGGTAGTGGACTTTTTCACATTTTTCCATATTCCCTGGGAATAGAATAAGGTGGTAGATAGCTTGGATAAGTGGGCATCTGAGTAGATGGGGAATTGGAATGTGAAATATTAGGGAAGTGGTGTAGTCATAGTAGGAGGGTCCCAGAAGGAATAGTTTGAACCATGCAACAATGAGTCAACACAATGGAAATAACACAAAAAATTGATGTACGAACATAAATCTTCATTAATATGGAATGATTGCATGAAAAATTGGCCACAAGGGTGAATTAGAAGGGATCACAAGCCTTGCCTCAAAGGCTTCAACAATAGAACTAGCCAACATGCTTTATTACATGCCCCTAAAGGGTTTATGCAAAATATCTACAATCTAAAACGTCTAACTTAGAACTTATCTAACTTATGATCTACAAATGATCCAATGCTTTTAAATATTCTCCTCAAGCTCCAAAACAGGTTTGCATCGGCCACAAGGGTTAATAACCCGATGAATGATCAAATATGAATGTCAGCCTCAAGATAAGAAGAATTAGCCCCACACGAAATGAATTAACTTGTGAATCTTCAAGATAGGTCCCCATAAACCCAAGATTCTTGTGTGATGTCCAATTAAGCTCCACACAATTTGGAATAGGTCTGCACTAAGAATATGGACTTGGTCAGCTCAAAATGCTCCGACTGGTAAGCACAGTGAAATTCTGAGAGTGATAACTTTCAACCAAAAACTAAAAATGATTTGAACTTTGGATATTGGATAGATGTCGATGTGTAGATGCTATATCCTACTTTGCAAGCTGAGAAATAATGATGTTGTAAAATGTGGAATGAACTAAGTTAAAACTATTACTAAATGCAATGCAAGAAAACAACTATTTTTGATTGATGTAGGATTTCTTTACAACCAAGGATGCTCCTACATCAGACACCTGGGGTTGGAAGAAAATTGAGTCCCCCACTTTCCAGGGCTAAGAGGAAAAACCAAGATGGTCCACCTCAACCTAAGAAATCCATGATGAATCCTCCACTGGTCTACTTTTCCACTTCACAAGATATTCTTTATATTGCTTGTTCCTAGTGCTTCTTCTGGTTTTGGTATCTAAAATATACTCAATCTCCTTTGATTCTTGATGTATTAACTATTCCTTCAAATCCATTTCATCACTACTGCCACTTGAATATCCTTTATGGAATTCATAAATGTCTACAACATTGAAAATAGGTGAAATACCCAATGTCTCTGATAACTCCACTTCATATGCATTTCCAGAATCAAACTTCCTAAGTATCTTACATGGTCCAAGCTTCCTCATCTTCAACTTATTGTATTTACCAATTAGAAATCTCTCCTTCCTCAAATATACCATCACTTCATCACCAACAAAAAATTGCTTATGTCTCTGGTGCTCATCTGCATTATCCTTATACTTATCATTCATGTCTTCCAAATGCTTCCAGACCTGATTATGCAATATATCTAAGTAATCTACAAATTCTTCTGCCTCCTTACTCCTTTTACTCTCCATACTGATGTCTCTTAATTCTACAACTCCTCTAGGACTTCCTTCGGTAACAATCTAAAATTGTGTCTTCCCTATATTCTGGTTCACTGAATTATTATATGAAAACTCTTCCTATGGTAAAATTATATCTCAATTTCCTTCCTTATCTCCAACCAAACATCTCAACAATTTCCCTAGGCTTCTGTTTACTACGTCTATTTGTCCATCTGTCTATGGGTGATATGTTGAGCTGAACTTCAAATCTATCTTCATCTTCTTCCAAAATGTCCTCCAAAAGTACCTAATGAATTTAATGTCTCTTTCTAAAACAATACTCTTAGGTAATCCATGCAATCTCACAATCTCCTTGAAAAATAAATTAGCAACATGCACAAAATCATTAGTCTTCTTACAAGGAATAAAATGTGCCATTTTAGAAAATCCATCTACTACTACCATAATAGAATCATAACCTCTCTACGTTCTTGGAAATCCCAATATGAAATCCATGCTCAAATATTCCCAAGGTCTCTCTGGTACTATCAGAGGCTTGTACAATCTAGTATTTTGGCTACTTCCTTTTGCAACTTGACAAATTCTACAACTTTGAACATACTTCCTTACATCCTTATATATCTACAGCAAAAAATAGTGTTCACTTACCAAAGCTACTATCTTATCCACTCCAAAATGTCCTAATAAACATCCACTATGTTTTTCCTTGATCAAATTCTCCCTCATTGAACTCCTCGGTATGCACAATCGATTTCCCTTGAATAACATTATACCTTCTTGAATAAAATAATCTTACCATTGGCTTCGATCTATCACTATTGGTTATTTACATGCTCTCCATGCTTCACCAAAATTTGTATCATCCTTATACATATGCTTCAACTCCTCAAATCCCAATACTTGCATTCTCATCTCGGTCAACAAATTTCTCCTTCTACTCAGTGCATCTATAATTGTGTTTGACTTTCCACTCCTATGCTTCAACACAAATGTATAACTCTATAAGAACTCAACCCATCTCATATGTCTCTGATTCAAATTTCCTTGACTATTCAAATAATACAAATATTGATGGTCTATATACACCACAAACTCCTTAGGCAACAAGTAATGTCTCCACTTCTTCAAGGCTTGGATTATGGCATAGAATTCGTTATTATAAATTGAGTATCTTCTTTTGGCATCATTCAATTTCTCACTGAAATAAGTTGCAGGTCTTCCTTCTTGTCTCAACACTGTTCTAATTGCATTCCCACTTGCATCACAATCCACTTGAAATACTTTTCTGAAATCTAGTAATGCTAACACTGGTTGCTCTGTCACCTTTTGCTTCAACAATTCAAAACTCTTTTGTGCTCCGAACGTCCACTTTAAGTCTTTCTTATCTCCTCTTATTTTTTATATCATGGGGTTACAAATACTATTGAAAATTTTGATAAAATTTTGGTAGAAACTAGCTAATCCATGGAATGATCTGACTTCTCCAATGTTTACTAGTGTAGGCCAATCTAAAATTTCTTTTACTTTCTCTAGATCCATCTTCAATCCTTCAGCAGAAATAATAAATCCAAGGTACACCAAATCTGTCTTCATGAAACTAGACTTCTTGACATTAATCAACAATTTCTCCTCTTTCAACCTTTTCAATACTTCCCAGATGTGCCACAAATGTTCTTCTCTAGTCTTACTGAAAATCAAAATATCATCTAGGTAAACAATGACAAACTTACCCAAGAATTTCTTCAATACCTCATTCATCAATCTCATGAAGGTGCTCAATGCGTTGGTCAATCCAAAAGACATTACTAACCATTCATACAATCCTTCATTAGTTTTAAATTCGGTTTTCCATTCATCTCCCTCTCTGATCCCGATCTGATGATATCCACTCTTTAGGTCAATCTTTGTAAAATACTTTGCTCCACTCAAAAAATCCATAATATCATCCATCCTTAGAAATGGGAATCAGTACTTGACAGTGATCTTATTAATTTCTCTTGAATCTATACACATTCTCCACTCTCTATCTTTCTTCGATGCAAGTACAATAGGTACCACAAACAGGCTCAAACTTTCTCTGATCAATCCTTTCCTCAACAACTCCTGAATCTTTCAGTTCAACTTTGTATTATTTGTCGATGTCATTCTATGTGATGCTTTGTTTAAAAAACTTGCTCTCAGTATAATATCTATATGATGACTGATACTCTGGATTGGTGGCAAGCTATTTGGTACATTCTCTGACATTATATCTCCCTACTCTGTCAACAATTTTACAACTACCTTTTGTTGTAGGTCTTCAGTCTTTGATATCTCCGCACTACCACCTTTCTTTGGAATCAATGAAAAACACATGTTCTCATGCCTCAATCCATCAAGAAACTTCCTTCCATATACCAAACATAGTCTAGTAGTGCCACAAAATTCAGTCTTCTCCTCTTCCTCTGAAGGTATCAACTTGATTCTCTTTCCGTTGGATGCCACCGTATAAGTATTCCTTCTTCCATCATGAATTTCTTTCTTATCATATTTCCATGGTCTTCCTAACAATAAATGACATGCATCCATAGGCATAATATCACACAATACTTCATCCTTATATGATCCAATATGAAATTTAACCAAACATCGTTCATTCACCAATATCTTATGATCATCTTGAATCCATGCTATCCTATAGGGGTTTGGGTGTTTCAATCTCTTCAAGTTCAATTTGGTCACCATCTCCTCTAAAACTAGATTATCAATACTACAACTATCAATGATAACTTCAAATACCTTTCCTCTAGACTTACATCTAGTTTTGAATAGACTTTTCCTTTGCAGTGGTTCTTTAGTTACTTCTTCATGCATCAAAGCTCTCCTCATTACCAATGATGTAATAACCCATTCAAAATTATTACTTAATTAATATTATTGTAAATGACACATGAATATACTGATAATTAAAAGGACATAACTAGTGGCTAAAGTCAATCATAGCTACACATGTCCATTTAAATGAGTCGAAGATTATTATATTCACTTCAAAAGTCAAATTACAATATCAAGTTTTACTTGGCTCTTAAGGCCACAATTTCATTACATAGTACATTTTCTATCAAGTACATGAGTGATTTTCATCAAGTTACACCATAGAATATAATAGTCTGGTGAACAACTAAGGTTATTCTTCAACGCTTGCCTCCACTAGTGGACGAGAACATGGTTGAAGCATTTTACCAGCCAACCACAAAGCTTATGCTTCCATGGTATTCTTCCGATTTGAAGAATTCCTAACCTTGCACGAAATTTTTAGCAAGAGAACAACCTGCAAGGTGGAATCTGGTGTGTTCCCATACATCAACATGAAATTTCTATCTACAATTTTGAAAAGAAAGTGCAAGATGTATGCTAGGAATGACAGAGAGTGAAATCATAGAGTTCTTTCATTCATACATAATGAACTATATTTCTTGGCCAAGCATATTAAGTATGTTGCAACAACATCAAACAATAGGTTCTGGTAAAGCAAACCTATATTCTCTAAACTCCATTTCAGAACCCATCTTGGAAGGTAAATTTATACTATAATAGCTATCTACCTTCTAGCAGCAACTATGGTCCATAGGTGCTCTAGTCAACTAAGGTATCACTATTCTATTCAAATATTTAAACATTCTTTCACAAATATCTTCGAAAGAAGAAAAAGAATAAAAAATTTGTACTCTAAATAGAAATCAGATTTTATGATTCATAGAGTATTTCAACAATCAGTCATATCATTCTTATGACTATTTTCTACTTAACATATTAAGCATTTTTCCTTTAAAATATACTAAAAACAAAAGAAGGTATGTCACAAGTATGTGTATGTACACAGATGAAGTCTATGTGCATACACATATATGTGCTTACTAATGTTTAAGTTTTTGCATATGTTCTGAAATACTTATAAAATTCAGATTGCAATCTTAAAATAGTATTCCCTTGACATTTCTTGTCAAATAAATAATCTAAGCAAGTCTATACTAACAGTTTCTCACATACTGTTATATTATATCATTGTTGTTTCCATAAGAAAAACATTTTTTAAATAGAATATGTATTGTTTCCTACTAAATAGTCATGAAACAAGTTGTTTACAAATGAACATTCATTGTTTAATCAAAACAAATACTGTTTCCTACTAAACAGTCATAAAACAAGTTGTTTACATATGAACATTCATTGTTTAATCAAAACAAGTATTGTTTCCTACTAAACAGTCATAAAACAAGTTGTTTACATATGAACATTCATTGTTTGAACAAAATAGGTGTTGTTTCCTACTAAATAGTTATAAAATAAGTTGTTTACAAGCTAAATAGTTTATAGAGCAAAGTTGTTTCCAGCTATAATGATAACTTTTCAACAAAATAGAGTTGTTTGCTAAATAATAACTTTTGTTTGCATCAATATAATTATGTTTTAAACTAACAAAATATATTTAATGTCGTTTACTCATTTTTTTGATCTTAAGTTGTTTACATGTTACATATTCACTTACAAGTAATTCTTCACTATTTAATTTTGAACGGGTTTTTCCATTATGAACAAAAAATAAACAAATCAGATAGCATAGTTTCAACCTTAAGAACAAAATTCTTTAATCTAGATCTTGAACTCTTTCATCATTGGAATCACTATGAGCAATTTTAATATTATAAAGAAACCATGCTTGTCGATGAATTTCTTAAGCAAATATTTCAGTTAAGAACACAAAGAGGTTTCAGGATCAACAGTATTTTTTCCTACACAGGTTGCATCAAATAAATCAAGGTTATTCTAGATTTTGACCCATTTCTATGGTCGATTTCTTCCTATCTTAACCTTAAGTTTCATTCAAAATTACCCTTTCGGGTATACTGGTTTATACCTTAATGCATGTTGCTCTATACTTCATGTAGACTCATATCTACTTCTAAAACAAATAAATTATACTATCTATCATGAGGATCGATCTTTACAAGTTTACAAAGAAACCCTTCTCTAACATCTCATCGATTCTTCAAATCAAGGCTTCTTCTTATACACATATGTTTACCATAGTCTTGCATAAAAGAACGATTTACCCCTTTGCCATTATCGGCTAGGCCAATAATGGAAGGCATTTTCTTTTAAAGATAACACTATCGACACATATTGAAGGTAACATAGAGGATTATTTCCTCTTTTCATAGGTTTGATAGGTGAACCTTTACAAATCAACATCAAATGGTTCACATTAAATCAAAATATGATCTCTGGTAACCAAGGTATAGCTTACTCTATTGAGTGAACATTCTTAACAGTCGCTTCATTGGTTTCAATGCCTCAGACTAGCACAACTAGTTGAATGGATCCATTCAAGATACTAACATCAACAGGTCATAGGCCATGTGAATCCCCAAGAGGGTGGTCACCAAAACTAAACCTTCGGCCTAAGACAAACACACAAATAGTAACATTATATACCATTATACATTCAATTCTACCCTTAAATGCAATGATAACCACTAGCTAAAGAAACGAAAAGAAATATGACAGTGATATCGATGTTATTTCAAGAATTGAGTTACCTCAATGGATGAGCCTTTCAATAGAAGCTTTCCTCAAATTTTTCCTCCAACTTTGATCTCTTTTCTACCTTTTGGGTGCTTGTCAATTTTCTTCCAAATCAATCTCCTATTTTTTTTCACCACCTTCATTCAAAAATGGTAAAAACCCCCACTTTGCATGCAACTGGGTGCTAATATTATGGTTGTTTCCTACCATACCCACCCTCTAATTTTGAATAATTCCTTTATTATTAGGCAGGCCATGACTATCGTGGATCTGCCTTGTAATCTTCATTGATTTTTCCATAGTCTGACTCTTAAGGCATGAGTTATCAACTTAATTTCAATTCAAATTCGAATATATATATGTGTGTGTGTGTATTATATATATATATATACTTATATATATTTGTATCTCTATGCATTTAAATGATTTCATTCACATATTACCATGCATTTGAATAATGTATATATATATTTATGTGTGTTCGATTTACATACACGTAATATACATATATATATATATAAATATATAAGTTTTTAAATAAAACATTCATATGCAAGTTGCTTGTTTGGAATGGCTCAAAGGTTCCATAAACTATCATTTTAAGTAAGGAACTTGAATTTTCATTTTGAGCTTCTTTACATATATATATATTTACACTAAAGAAAAGAATTTTCTTTACAATGCTCATTTTTACTTGCTTCAAATCACAAGGTTTGAATAGACAATTAAA
Organism: Sequoiadendron giganteum; assembly: GCA_007115665.2. Taxonomy (NCBI): domain Eukaryota; kingdom Viridiplantae; phylum Streptophyta; class Pinopsida; order Cupressales; family Cupressaceae; genus Sequoiadendron; species Sequoiadendron giganteum. Next base: position 189,546,022 of record CM021105.1, on the reverse strand, counting down.
TCTACTAACCATTCATTTTCAAGCACTAAAACAATTCAAATCGGGAAAACTTCACTTTCTTATATAGGCAAATCAATCAAATGCCAGTCATCATGCCATTGTGGTGTGTGGACCTAGATTCCAACTGGCTTACCATTCGATCCGGCTAAACAATCCTACTTCAATCGTGTTCTCGTCCTTCAACCTGTCACCTTGCAACTCCACACACTTGCACTTGCAAGTTGATTAGTAACACTCAATTCTCGATGACATATAAAATAGTTTTCAGAAATTCACAAAGTCAATATCAATCAACTCCTTATATTCAACATTCGAATATTCCAGAATCTCCATTTAATATTTAATTGAATTTCATCAATAATTCAATTTTCTTCATTTAAATAAATATGCAATCAAATTGGGTTATGACAAATGATTCACCTTTCTCTGGTTTCCCAACTGAATAAGGGGATCCAATAGGTTCCGCATCCATGTATGTTTCTCTTCTAGTAAGCTCAAGTTTATTTCTGGTACTTCCTTGATGACACTCAAATGCTCTATGTCCTTCACCTCCACACTTCGGTAAGAATTATGACCTCCTTTGTTACTGTGGTAGAAATTTATATCTCCTCTCCCTCTGTGATATGATTTGACCTCCTTTTCTTCACTCCAGTGGGGTTTTATATCTCTGTTCTACTCCTCATAGGGTCTTATTTCTCCAAATTGGGGTCCACTCTTCTAAAATATTCCTCTTGCACTTCTTTTCCTTTGTTCAAACTTCTTGTTGAGCTTCTCTTCAACCTTCAATGCAAACTGGTATGCTTCTTCAACAAATGTCATATTCACCAAGAACATTTCTTCTCAAATGTTTGTTCTCATTCCATTGATATATCTGGCAACCTTTTCTTTTCTTGTTTCACTATGACCAATTTTGATTATCATGTTGTAGAATTCTTCGGTATACTCCTTCAAAGATCTTTCTTTTTGTCTCAGGTTCTGCAATCTCTTCAACAATTCCAGTTCGTATTCTGCTGGTATGAATTGATTCTTCAACTTTGTTACCAATTTTCCCCATTTGATGATTCTTTATTTGCCTCTTCTATTTTGATCCAATTGGAATTCTTTCCACCATAATGCAGCATGACCTTTCAACTTTTATTTTCGCAAATCTAACTCTTTCTGGATCTTCAATTTCTTCATATTCAAAGTATTTTTCCATTTCATTTATCTAGTCAATTAATTATTCAGGATTCAAATTGCCTGCGTAATTTTAAATTTTAACTCTAGGCCGCTTGCCAATCTTTGAGATTGCTTTCAACATTTTGACTTGGTCTAATTCTTCTTCTTCTCCTTCATCTAGCGTTTCGACAATTTGATTCGCATGTTCTAATTCATCATCACTTTTGTTTTTCTACCTAGGGTTTAGGCTTCGCCTTCGATCTTCTTCAACAACATCCAACCTAAATTGCATTTCATGCATCATTTCCAACATTTCATCCATTCTTCCAGCAATGTTTTTGAGAAGTAGTGCCTCAAATTGTTGGCTTGTATTGACAATTGGGCATCGACATGTTGGAGGTCATGTGTTAAGTTGGTTAATCTTTAGACTTGTTACTTAGTCTGCTTTGGAGTATCGGTAATTGATAGTCGGATGGATTGGCGATCAGAGTTTGGTCATTAAAATTTCAGGTAAATGTTGCAAATTCTCTGACATCCCTGACCTCTGATAGCTTTGATGGTGCCTTGGTAAAATAGTTGGGTATCGACATATCAGAGATGTCGGGGGTTTGAGTGAAATGTCTGGCAATGTTTTCTTGGCACCTGATCCTCCAATGCTCTGATAGCTCTGAAACTCGAATGAATCGATAACAATGAAGAGTCAAGGTGACTTGGCAGTAATGTTAGCTCGAAGACAAAAGGTCAATGTGCCAACACATAGTATTTTGTGGGCAGTTTTATTTAAACCCGAATCAGTTCATCTACTCGGTGCATGTGGGATAATGAATATCTTGTGAGTGTGAAAGGGAGAACGATTGAACTACTAGTAACTGAATGGATAGAGTTCAATGGAGATTTCAAATACGTCTAGGAATTGTGTTGGAGTTAGTTGAATGGTTGATTGTTCGACGATTGAATGGTAATTCATTACTGTATGTTGTTGTGGCATTGTAATAGTACGATAGAGTTACTATTGTATAACTATAATTTGTGTGAGGTGATCGATGTGATGTCATTGTGTGAAACTGAGAATTGATGTTGTGAAGGATTGATCTGTAACTTTATTGTGAGCCATTGTTTACTGATAATAAAGTGATCTTTTCTTGGTGGTGGGTTTTTCTCCCGTAAGGGTTTTCCCATGTTAAATCTAGTGTTTATTTTGTGTTGTGTGAAATTTTTCTTATTTGTTTCCTGGTAATGTGCATCTTCAATGAACTGTAATTTCAAATTTGAATCTTAAGTCTGCATTCTCTTCTTAGAATTATCATTATGAAAGTGATTTTGCACCTTTGCTTTCCTTACAAGTTGTATTAGAGCCTGGCCAGTTGTGTTATCCTTGTGGGTTAGGTGGGTTTTTTAAGAAAATTTTGAAGTGGGAGTCTTGTAGAGGAGTCTGGTAATTTTGTTTGCAAATTAAGATGGCAAAAATATCGGGGAAGATTGAAATTGAGAAATTCAATGGTGGGAATTTTGAGTTGTGGAAACTCAAAATGGAAGATCTGCTGATAGATAGAGATCTCAAGGATTTTGTGTCTAGAATGAAACCTTCAGGCATGAAGCGAGAAGATTGGTACCTTGCAGATAGAAAAGCTAGAGGGTTGATAAGACTTTGTCTGGCCGATTTTGTACTCTTGAACATCCATGAAGAGAAGACTGCATCTTCATTACAAAAGAAACTTGGTGACATTTATCAGGGAAAGTCTCTAGTGAATAAGTTATTCCTAAGGAAGAAGTTGTACTCCTTGAAGATGGAAGAAGGTGCATCTGTAGCAGACCATCTGAATTCATTTAATATGATTGTTGCTAGGAGGAGGATCGATGTATGCTTTTTTTATGTTCCTTACCCGACACTTGGGATCATCTGGTAATGACTAATGGAAGTACAACAACTACTTTCAAGATGGAAGATGTGGTTGCTTTGCTGCTGTCAAAAGAAATGTGAAGGAAATCTTCTATGATGGCCAAGGAGGCTCTTGTTGTTCAGGGTAGATCGAAGGAAAAAGGCAAGAAGAAAGAAAAGAAGTCTAAATCCAAATCTAAAGGGAGGTCAAAGTCTCCTGGTAAGAAGTCCAAGGGGAAATGTTGGAATTGTGGGCAGCCTGGTTGATGAGTCTAGTTTATGGCTTAAATATTGATAGGATTATTATCCATTTCTTACAATTACATAAGACTTTGATGCTTGAAAGTTGATCTTTCATAATATTTTTTTGAAACCATGGACCTTGGACATGGATTTATTTTCATAAGCTTTCAAATGATATCGATATCCTATGTGAATTTTTTTGTGTTAACCTTACATGTGATTAATAAATGTCGCTTTAGGATGATTATGGATATGTAGTTGTTGTGCATGCTAATGTTGTCATGCAAATGATTTAAGACCTGCAATTTAGGAAGATCCCTCCAGCTGGACGTGTGCTATATCGATCAACAAGGTGGTTATTGAAGACTCTTGGTAGCTGGAGATTCCTCATGCATCAAATTGTAACTACCTTGTTGTGATCTTAAATATTACTGATCATGCATTGGCATTATTGTTGTGCCAAATTCAAGTTAAGGAAATCATGTCTGACAGGTTTTTTGCATGCGTAGCCACCCCTGCTCTTTTCTACACTTTCCCTAATGTGGCATCCTCCATGTTTGTTGGAGTTGATCACCTTGCTAGGTGGCTGAATAAATATGGGCTCCGATGTTCTCTTTGGCTCTCGATTAGAAGATTGCTTAATTGATGTAATCACACTCTTGAGTTTTTCAGCAATACAACTATGATGATTGTACTCATGTTTTTCTTCTAAATAAAATGAAGTTATAAGTTCATGCATTTGAGTCTATCTTAGTTTTAGAGAATACTTATCCAAGGGGGCCCACTTGGTGAGTATTCCATCCTGTACCTTAGTTTAGTATAGTTACTATTTTATGTTCGGTAATTAGTTAAGAATCTGGCGCTGACTGTTCCTACAGCCACTAGAATTCCATTCTGTGACTATTCCTGCAGCCAAAGCAGATAGAGTAGTTTCCTGTTTGTTCTTTCAGCTCTTCATTTATGTCATGCATTTTAGTTTAATCTAGTTTTTGGGTGATGTTCAACATTTATGTTATTTCTTTCCAAGCAATTTACTTTCAGCATTGTGTTTTTCTTAGTTGTAGGATAGATATGGCTACTTTGGATTCCTAGTGCACATACAGTGCTGACCCATTTCAAGTTTGCGTCCCTGGGTTGACAATTTAAATGCACCTTCATGATGATTGAAATGGCTATTCAGGTTAGATGTCCAATCTCTAAATCACAGCTGCAAGGGCTTAGTTGTTTAAATCATTGTAGGAGGCCAACATTTTTGGGGTTGTTGTCGGGGATGGTGTCAAACTAGGAATCCCTTTGGAGTCATTGATAGTTTTTCTCACTGTAGCATTTCTGGAGTTTTTCTTAGTGTACCCCTTGTTAGAAGAGTAATGACCCCCCTATTCTTTTACCAATTCTTAATGTGAGTTTGTTGATAGTGAGTTGATACTGTATGCATAGAGAAAGAAGAAGATATGCTCATGGGAGATTCCTTCCTAACAATCTTGATCTATTCCAAATAGTTGAGTATTAGAACCTGCCCAGAGACGAAGAAGAATAGGAGCCACACCTTTTTGCTGATACATTTCCAAATCTGACTAGTTTTGAAGCTTCCTCTGAAGATCAAAATCAGATTGAGAACCCCCTTGCTTTAGAGTTTCATCAAGCAGGCATGGGTGATGCAAATGGAAACAGACCTAACAGAGCTAACCAACCAGCTTTTCCTTTCCCCAATGCTTATCAGAATGAAGTAGACAACCTCAAAAATACACCTACTTCAGTTCTTCCTAGGTTCTATGGAATTGTCACAAAAGATCCTGATACATTCTTGTTTGAGTTTGATATCCTCTACAGAAGTTATGACTATACCACTGATGCCCATATGCTTAAGCTATTTCCTGCCACCTTGAAAGAAGCTGCATTAAGATGGTTCATGAGCCTAAGTAGAGATACTATGGAGACTTGAGAGGACATGAAGACAAAATTCCTTGAGAAATACAAAGATTATTGTAGGGGCAGTGACATGAGAGGAGATGATATTTCCAAGATGTAGCAAAAGGAAGATGAGAGCCTAGAAGATTTCATTTTGAGGTTTCTATTTTGCCTATAGAAATCTCCACACCATACACTCAATAAATAATCATAGAAGTTGCTTTTCTTGAGAGGAATTAATGACGGTTGTACTGATGCCTTGGACCTGATAGGAGGCAAAGATATCACCCAAGTTCCTTGGGAAGATATCAAGAAAATATGTCAAAATTATTCTAGGGCAGCCTCAAAGAAGGGGAGAGCTTACCAATCTTCTATGGGTAATTCATCCACCAGTGGAGTTTCAAGGATGGAGATCACCCACTTACTGGTATATTTCAAGTAATACATCATAAATAATCTGGCTACTCAGTTGGATTCACTTCAGGCCAAGAAGAAACAAGAGGAGGCAGAGGCAATGTTGGCAGAATATTGCCCTCATTGCAAACAAAAGAAGAAGGACTGCAGATGCAAGATGATAGATAATATTGATAGCAAGCAGATGGCACCCGAGTTCAAGTCAATTTAGGGAGAAGAATATCAAGTCTACTATGTTCCACAAAGGATTCCATGGGCTCCAAGACAGGGTATGCCACCAGATCCACTATCTTTTGTTGGGCCATATTTCATCCTTATTCATTTAGTAATCAATGGAAACCCCCATATCCATCCAATTATGGAGGATATCCACCACAACCTTGGAATAACCCCCAAAATGCTTGGCCCAATCACCAAAACTCTCTACCCTAGTGGCAGCAACCTCAAGGGAATTGGCAATAGTTTCAAGGGAATTGGCAGTAGCCACCTCCAGGAAACTAGCAACAAACATCTCAATGGAGGGGAGGACAATAATGGCCAAACCAAACAACCAATTACATGCAATCACCTTCTTGGCACCAACAACCTACTATAATGCCTCCTCTTGCTAATCCAAGTTCAAATGTCCCTAAACCTACTCAACTACCAACCTAGCCCACACCTAACCCAAATAATAAACCGCAACAACAACCAGTATACTCTATTGATCCACATCAATTTCCTGCGTATGTTGTGAGTATAAGTGACATCCATTTACATTCAGGAACCACTTTTCCAGCTCCTTCCATGCCTATTATCACTGAGCTTCCTGTGGAAGAGGAGGAGCCTCTGAATGTCCCTGTTCAACCAAGTGCACTTAAAAATATTGAACCAATCCCAACCAACTAGATTGATCTTGAACCACCATTTCCCTAGATGTTGGAGACTGTGAAGCATAAAGAAGAAAAGAAGGATACAAATTTTGACATTCTAGATCAGCTGAAGCATATATGTGTCTAGACACCTCTATTTCAAGCCATCAAAGATGTTCCCATATATGACAAAGAAATCAAGGAAGCATGCCTTAAGAAGCCAGGCAGGAAGAAGAAAGAACCCACTATAGTTCATGTGGTGGGACATCTCGCTAACATCATTCTTGGGAAAGTGACCATCACCAAGTACAATGATCCAGAGAGTCCTATGGTAGGAGTTGTTATAAAAATTCTCTAATTGATTTGGGAGTAGCAATAAATGTTATTACCAAGGACATCCTGCAACAACTAAATATTGTAAGCATGAGACCTACCCCTACTCTCCTATAGCTTGTTGATAGTTCTACTGTTACGCTTGATGGTATAGTGGAAGATCTAGTAGTAACTCTAGACTCTTGGGAGTACCCAACATATTTTATGATTCTTTCTCCCAAAGCCACATTAGGCGGGTACCCCATTATTCTTGGAAGACCGTGGTTAGCAAAAACAAATGCTTATATTGGATGTCAAATAGGAGACATGACCATTTCAGATGGGAAGAGCACCAAAAATCTTGTTCTCTACCCCTTGCTCATCTATTCCATGTTAAGGATGATCCAGTATGGCCACATGTTGGTGAAGAGGCTAAGGAAGTTAATTTTGTGGCAAAACTTATGATGTTAGGAAGAGGTCCTTTCCTACAACTTCAAGATGAAGATGAGGTGATTTCTAACATAATTCAGAACCATTATGAGGTAGATGAAGCATCATCCTTTGATTTTTCCGATACAGTGAAGACACTCCTACACACCCTTCCTACAACCACTCTTCCTGCAACCACTCTTCCTGCAGCCACTCTTCCTGCAACCACTTGTCCTGCGGATGCCTTTCCTGCATCCGACCTTCCTATAGCAATAGGTATGTTTCATGTATTACTTCCACATGAACTCAAGTTACCAAGAATTAGTGGATCAGCTATGGTTGAGTTAACTACACAAGTGCAAGTGTCAGAAGGGAAATATCTAAATATCAACAGTAAATTAAGTGAAGAACAACAGTTGTCATTGGAAAACTTACTGAAGCCCCACTTAAATGCATTTGCATGGGATTATCATGATATGAAAGGATTGGATCCTAAACGTTGCACTCATAGGATATATATCAGAGATGATTGTACACCAGTACGACAGCCCAAAGAAGAATTAACCCTATATTGAGAAAAATTGTAAAAGGCAAACTACAGAAATTGCTTGATGTTGGATTTATCTACCCCATTTTAGAGAGCCAATGGGTGTCCCCATTGGTTATTGTGCCCAAAAAAGGATGAAAGTGGCGATTTTGTATTGATTACAGGGAGCTTAACTCTGCCACCAAAAGAAACCATTTTCCCTTGTCGTTCATAGATCAAGTTCTGGACTCACTTGTGGGAAAACAATACTTTTTTTTTCTTGATAGATTTAGTTGCTATAACCAGATCCAAATTGCACTAGAGGACCAGGAGAAGACCACCTTTACCTACCACTAGGGAACCTATGCCTACTTTTTACTTCCATTTGGCTTATGCAATGCACCAACAACTTTTCAGAGGGCAGTCATTAGCATATTTTCAGACATTTCTCATGATTGCATGGAGATTTATATGGATGATTTCACTACTTATGGTGCTGATTTCAAAGAAGCATCGGAGAATCTTAAGAGAGTCCTACAAAGATGTGAAAATCACAATCTATCTTTAAATAGTGAGAAGTGCTTCATGACGATGCAGGAAGGTGTAGTTCTTGGATACTACATCTCTCACAAAGGAATTCAAGTAGATCCTGCAAAGATTGAGGTAATTACCAATCTGCCTATTCCTGAAAAACAAAAATATGTCAATAGTTTCTTAGGACATGTAGGTTATTATAGGAGGTTCATCAAAGACTTCAGAAAAATGGCAGCACCATTGTATACCCTCCTCACTAAAGATGTTGAGTTTCAATAGATAGAAGGTTGTGACAAGATATTTTCTGACTTGAAAGCAGCTTTGACTCATGCTCCTATGCTCAATGGACCTAATTGGGAGTATCATTTTCACATCCATACAGATGCATTAGACTATGCTATAGGAGAATTCCTAGGACATAAATAAGGACCTATTGAAAACGTCGTTTACTTTGTTAGCAAAAATCTGCAAGGAGCTGAATTCAACTATACGGTGATAGAAAAATAAATGTTAGTAGTGATCTATGCCTTAAAAAAATTCAAACATTACATAACCAGCTACCAAATCTATGTGCACACCAATCATGTAGCCATTAGATACCTTATGAATAAAACTCTCATTTCAGGAAGGCTAGCAAGATGATTACTACTAATGCAAGAATTTGACATAACCATTGTGGATAAACCAAGGAAAGCCAATGTTTTTGTAGATTTTCTTTCAAGGTTGGCCACATCAAAAGACAATCAAGTCATAGATGATTCTTTCCTTGATGAGCACTTATTTTCTATTAGTGTGCAGAAACCCTGGTATGCTAACATAGCTAATTTTTTGGTCACGGGGAGAGTCCCTCCTCACTTGTCTCCAAAAGAGAGGAGAGTGCTCATTGAAAAATATTTTCCTTTCTCGTGGATTGTTGGATGTTTATTCTACACTGGACCTGACCAGGTCATGAGGAGATGTGTGAGGGAAGATGAGGCTTTTGATATTTTGCATGCATGTCACAATGAACCCTGTGGAGGACATTTTGTAGCCAAGAGGAAAACAATGAAGATTTTGAACACAGGATATTACTGGCCAACACTTCACAAAGATGCAGGGAGATATACAAGGAAGTGTGACAAATGCCAAAGAATGGGACAACCAATAAATTCTGATGAGATGCCACTATGTCCCCAAGTAGTAATCAGTTTATTTGATAAGTGGGGACTAGATTTTGTAGGACCCATTGATCCTCCATCAAAAGGTAAATCCTATATTTTAGTATGCACTGATTATGTAACTAAATGGGTAGAAGTTAAAGCAATGAAGCATGCAAGAGATACTAAGGTTGCAAAATTTTTGTATGAAGAAATTTTCACATGATATGGGGTTCCAAGAGAAATAGTGACTGATCAAGGGACTCAATTCACTTCAACCTTTGTTTTTGCACTGGTCAATTAGTACAACATTAGGCATAGGAAGTCTACTCCTTATCACCCCCGAGCCAATGACCAAGTTGAGGTGACTAACAGAGAAATTGAAGCCATTCTGATCAAAACAATGGCTATCCATAAAAAGGATTGGGCAAGCAGGTTACCAGAAGTTTTTTGGGCTTACAGAACCACATGGAAAACAACTACAGGATTCACTCCATTTGAGTTGTTGTATGGAAATTCAGCCATGATGCCCATTAAATTTGAACATAAGACTCTCAAAACTACAGTAGAATTAGGAATGGACATTTCTGAAGCACAAAGAGATAGAATCATGCAGCTGAATGCTTTGGATGAGATGAGGAAGGCAACCTTGCATTACACAAAGATAGTACAGAATTAGCCAATAAGATGGCATGATAAATTCATCAAGGATAAGAAGTTTCAGCCTGGAGATTGGGTACTTCTCTATGACTCAAGATATCAAGATAACATAGGAAAATTGCAAACAAGATGTCTCGGACCTTATGAGGTGGCTGAAGTATTTTTAAATGGAGTTGTTCAACTTACTACCATTGACCCTGTCAAGTTTAAGTTGTTGGTGAATGGTCATCGCCTAAGATTGTATCACAAGCCAACTTGTAAGGAAGAGTTCCTACAACAATTCACTCAGCATGTAGCACCCGAACTTCCTGTAGTCGAAGGAGGTGGACCTAGTGTCCCTTCTTCCGGCTAATTAAGGTATGTCACTTCTCATAATAAAGATTCCCACTTTGTGGGGATCCACTTCTTCACCCATCCGCCCATTCATTCCACCTTTCTCTCTCTTCCACCTCACCACCATCATTTCACTTCACTTCATTTCACTCCACCTCATTCCACTTCGCTTTCATAAATTGCTCAGCAAATTTCTGGAAAATGACCGGTACTTTCTCCATAAATATTCCACGAATTCAAGTACATGCACATTAATTATTATATATTAATTGTCTTCTAGTGCATTTATTTAATTGATGTAAATTAATGTGAACGTTCACCATAGCATGTCATCATTTCCTGTCCCTATCAAATCGTCCTTTCACCTCACATGTGAGGACACATGTGAAAATTTAGATTGGGGGGAAGGTGTCAATGCCATGTCTGCATGTATGTCTGTACTGATTCATGTCAACAAGATTTAAGTGATTAAGCCAATTTGAATTCTGAAATGACTGCTCGTATGTGCAAAATGAAAATCCTTCGCCGCCATTTTTCTTAATCATAGCCTGCATTTATTACTCATTTTTTTCCTTAATTGTTCTTGTCACAATCCTAAACCAAAAGGCAAAATTCAAGCAACACCAGCATTGGAAATTTAGCAGAGTTGCAGGAAGGAAAAGTTTGGTTTCCAAACAAGAATTGCAAGAAGAAAATCTTTGTAGAATAACCATTTGATTGTAGACAATGGGAGGTGGATTGATTCAAAACGAACCCACAGTTCATGATGTTTTATTGTAAGGTGTGCCTTGCCTGGCCGAATTTACAAACTGTGGTTGGCTAGACTATTTCTTAAAGCTCAATGGTTTTGATGAAAGTGATGCATTAGAATTCTCTCAAACATTGTCTGAGGGAAAGGCCATGGTAAAAGGATTAGAAGTTATAGCTACAGAGGAAAGAATTGTAGAAGTCACAGGGTTGCTTGCCGATGGTGAACAATACCCTACAACCAGAGACACCAGGTCAGCTAGGGTCGAGTTTACAGAACCCAATGATCCTCCGTTGAGCATAGATAAACAAGGAGTGAAGAGGTCCTCTTTGCCCGACCTATGGAGGCATGTAGCTATCCATGTTTTCAAGTATACCACTTGCGAATGCCACCAATCGAATTTTCATTATGTGCACTTTAAGCTTTTGAACCACATGCGGCACGAAAGGAGAATGAATGTTCCCAATGTGATGTATCACCTTCTTTCAATCATGGTAGCAGAAACTCAAAAAGGTAGGGACAATTTCATTTCCCACCATTGCCTAATTAAATTATTAGTTGAAAAATATCTGCATGATGTGTCCAATATTTCTTGGGAAGAATTTTTGAGAATTGATCAAATCAGACCAGAACATTTGTGAGCTAGGGTTTTGCCTCAACCTCGTAGGGTTGGCAGGAAAATAAGCAATGTTGGGAACACTGTTAGTACCTCAACTTCTAATTCAAGCCCTAGTGGGAACCCTCCTGCAGCCACACAAACTATTGAGATTAGTTCTTCCAAAGCAGAGCATTCTAATAAAGAGAGATCCTCTCTTAATTCTGAGGATGATGTCCCTATTGGCACCCTGATGAAAACTTGGGCACAGAAGAGGAAGGTAGAGTTGAAGGAAGGAAGGGCTGAGAAGAAAATGAAAGAAAAAGAAGTGCCAAACTCCAGGAAATGGAAAGTTGACATTGTTCCTCCTACAACAAAGGAAAAATGAAGAAAACCTCCTAGAAAATCAAAGTCGGATGGGCCAACCATTGGGGTACCTCTCGAGGAAAGCCCTAGGTCTGGGAAAACATCACGGGAGGAAACAACCGCTCCAATGTAGCATGTAAATGTTGAAGAAAAGGATGCGTTCAAGGAAGAAACAAATTTAATATTGACTTATCTTGCGGATATTGCAGAGCAAGTTGAAAGCCAGAAATGTGAAGAAAATTAGGAACTCCTACAGCAAGAGTTCCTATAGCATGAGCAAGAACAAGAATAGGAGGCCTTGCAGATTGAAATGAGAAAAGAAGGCCTGGAGCTCCTGTAGCCAGAATTGGCTAAGCGAGAATAAGCCATGCAGATGGTACTCTACCAAGAGCAAGAACAAATGCCAGGTAAAATAATAGTAGGAATACATAGGCCCTCTGATTTTTCAATAAACATGATAAATTTGAATTTATGGAAGGAAATATAGAGAAGAGAGGAAGAATGGAAATTAGAAAAACGTAGGCTGAAAAAGGAAATTGAACAGAAAGATGAGGAAATTGGAGATAAGAATGTAGAAATTGTTGTTTTGAAGAAGGTGGATGACATGGAAACTTTAGTGCCACAAATATTGGAATGCAGAGCTCCTCCGAGGGTATATGCCCTATATTTAAAAGAAAAGCATCTTTCTTTGAATTTTGCAAAGATTTTTTCAGGTTTGAACCCCTTAATTGAAACCTCTACTGAATTTTTCAATGTTTTTTGAATTTCTTCCCCTGAGATGAAAAATCTGTTGTGCAAATTTTATTTACATAATTTTGTTGTAACCAAAGATCAAGATGGGGATCCACTACTATATGTTGGGGATGTACAATTATGAGCATTCATGTCTTGGATACAAAATGAAGTAAGTTGGGGAAAGTAGTACAGGACTTACAAGTTGAATCCAGCATTCCCATGCCTGTTAGGGCTAAGTCTAGGCATCCAGGAGATATTTTTAATGATTGGCACCGAATCTTATATCGTCCAAGCTATAGTTGCAAGATCTTGCCTGAGAGAGAGGTAGTTTACAAAGAGTATGAAGAGATGGAAAGAACCACATGAGACTCTATGATGGGATACCTATCTCAGAGATGGAATGCCCTATCTGATGATTTGAAGCAAGCAGAGCCTCATTCCACCCACAATTATGTTGCAGCACTCAAAAGAATTGATAAGTATATTCAGCTCGGAAGAACAAAAGGGCAATTTTGGCTTCCACTACTTTTCAGCCTCCTATTCTATTGTGGTCAGTTCCAAACTATAGGTTGTACAGGTATGACATTGCTAATGAAAGATAGAGATGGAGCAGGATGGAAATACAACAAGGATTCTATTGGGATCCTAACTCAGATATAGCAGAAATAGATGTAGGAAAGCTTGTGGTTGCCAACTTCAGGGCCTTGACCAAAAAAAAGCTCAATTCTTCCTCTATTGGAGGACCATCAAGACATTAGGTTGAGGGGGAAATGATGAGTCTATTTTATGGCTTAAATATTGATAGGATTGTTGTCCATTTCCTGCAATTACATAAGACTTTAATGCTTGAAATTTGATCTTTCATAATATTTCTTTGAAACCATAGACCTTGGACATGGATTTATTTTCATAAGCTTTCAAATGATATCGATATGCTATGTGGACTATTTGTGTTAACCTTGCATGTGATTAATAAATGTCGCTTTAGGATGATTATGGATATGCAGTTGTTGTGCATACTAACGTTTTCATGCAGATGATTTAAGACCCGCAATTCAGGAAGATCTCACCAGCTGGACATGTGCTATATCGATCAACAAGGTGGTCATTGAAGACTCTTGGCGACTGGAGATTCCTCATGCATCAAATTGTAACCACCTTGTTGTGATCTTAAATGTTGTTGAGCATGCGTTGGCATTACTGTTGTGCCATATTCAAGTTAAGGAAATCGTGCCTGACAGGTTATGTGCATGTGTAGCCACCCTTACTCTTTTTCGATCTTTCCCTAATGTGGCATCCTTCGCATTTGTTGGAGTTGACCGCCTTGCTAGGTGGTTGAATAAATATGGGCTCTGATGTTCTTTCTGACTCTCGGTTAGAATATTGCTTCATTTATGTAATCACACTCTTGAGTTTTTCAGCAATACAAATATGATGATTGTACTCATGTTTTTCTTCTAAATAAAATGAAGTTATAAGTTTTTGCATTTTGAGTCTATCTTAGTTTTAGGGAATACTTATCCAAGGGAGCCCACTTGGTTAGTATTCCATCTCGTACCTTAGTTTATTTTAGTTGTTATTTTATGTTTGGTAATTTGTTAAGAATCTGGTGCTGACTGTTCCTGCAACCACTAGAATTCTATTCTATGACTGTTCCTGCAGCTAAAGCAAACAGAGTAGTTTCATGTTTGTTCATTTAGATCTTCATCTCTATCATGCATTTCAATAATCTAGTTGTTGGGTGATGTTCAACATTTATTTTATTTCCTTCCAAGAAATTTACTTTTAGCATTGTGTTTTTCTTAGTTGTAGGATAGATATGGCTACTTTGGATTCTTAGTGCACATACAGTGCTAACCCATTTCAAGTTTACATCCCTGGGTTGACAATTTAAATGCACCTTCATGATGATTGAAATGGCTATTCAAGTTAGATATCCAATCTCTTAATCAAAGTTACAAGGGCTTAGTTGTTTAAATCATTGTAGGAGGCCAACATTGGTCATTTCCATAAGGATTTCAAAGAGGAGAAAAAGAGGAAGAAGAAAAATAATTCTTCGTATAATGATTCTTCTCAGAGCAATGCATATCCCTTCATTGCAGCCTTGGCAACTCAGGCATCACATGATGTCTGGTTGATCGACTCAAGTGCATCTTTTCATATGAAATCTCATAGAGACTGGTTCACTAAGTATGAAAATTATGTTGGTGGAAAGGTGTACCTAGCAAGTGATTCAACTCTAGAAATTGTTGGTCTTGGAAGAGTTAGAATTTAATTCCCTGATGAAAGAATCAAAGGAATTGATGGCATACTACACATACCAAGTCTAGCTCATAACCTGATTTATGTTAGTAAGTTGAATGATGTTGGCATGTAAGTTTCTTTCTTGAGTGGAGGTTGTAAGATGACTAGAGGCTCAATGGTGTTGGCTAACGGTGTATGCATTGGCAATCTGTACAAGCTAGATGCATGTCCTATTCAATGTAGTAACATCTCTATAAAGTCAAGAAAAGTTGCTCATGTAGAGAAGGAGAATGAAGCTCTTCTGGGTACAAGTTCCTTGGAGGTGAAACTCCTAGTAGAGAAAACCATGATGTGGCATCATAGACTTAGTCACATAGGAAGGAAAGGCTTAAAAGCCTTGAAAAATAAAAATCTAGTTGAAGGGCTTGTTGATTGTAATTTTGAGTTCGATTTCTGTGAACATTGTATATATGGAAAGCAACACCGTATTTCATTTTATTCGAGTCCTCATAAATCTTCTAGTTTGTTGGATTATATTCATTCTGATGTTTTTGGTCCAGCTGATGTTCCTTCTTTATCTAAGTCAAGATATTATTTATCTTTCATAGATGATTATTCGAGAAGGGAATTTGTATACTTTCTTAAAAGTAAATCAGAAGTATTTGGTCGATTTAAAGAGTTTAAGAACTTGGTAGAAAATCAGACTGGTAGGAAAATAAAATTCTTGAGGATGGATAATGGCGATGAGTTTTTCTCAACAGTTTTTGACAAGTATTGCAAAGACCATGGAATTAAAAGGCATAAAACAATGCCTTACACTCCATAATAGAATGGAGTTGCTGAAAGGTTGAATAGAATGTTGATGGAAAGGGTGAGAAGTATGTTGAGTAGTGCTGGTCTAGAGAAGAATTTTTGGGTTGAAGCCGTTGCTACAACATGTTACTTATTGAATCGGTCTTCCTCTTTGGCATTGGTAGACAAAACGCTTATGGAAGCATGGTCTAGTAAGAAGCCCTCCCTAAGATATCTTTGTGCCTTTGGCTGTGAGGCATATGCTTATGTGACTAATGTAAAAAGATCTAAGTTGGATAAAAAGGCTATCAAATGTATCTTTATTAGCTATGGAGTCGGTGTAAAAAGATACTGTTAGGAAAATTAAAGGTGTGGAACTAACTCTCCTAATGTCAATACTTAGAGAAGAATGCAGATATGTCTTTAAATTTTACAATTTACAGTCCATTAAGATGCACATGAAGGGAATAACAGAATAGAGAAATAAACACAACACAATTGGACACTAGATTTACATGGGAAAACCCTTACAGGAGAAAAACCCACCACACCAAGTAAAGCCTCTTTGTATTACAGTAAACAAAATTACATACAGAGATCAAACTTCACTTTCAGATGTCAAATGTACAGCAACATTTCTTTGATCAACCTTGCACAGAACAACACTATTACAATGCTTCCTAAAAACATATAATGAAGTTCACACAAATACAACATTGCCACAATTCGATCTGTTCATCATCCTCAACCATAACAAAGAGTTCCTTATGTTCATGGTTTTCCAACAGTCTGTTGATCTTCCACAAGAGAATGGTCACAATAGTTCAACTGCCAATCGATTTGCTTCCTGCATCTCTCATTGGTCCACAACCACCACATAGGATAGTTATTTAGTCAAACAAAGGTTCAACTGCATCGTGTATCGGTGAGATAGTGTCCATGTCTCACTAGAGCCAAAATGCCCATTTACCATTGACCACTCCATAGTCTTCTAACATCGCTAAGAGTCCTACCGAACATGTTCATCAACAAGACCATTGCTATCGATGATAGTCTAGAAGGTTCTACCGAGCCCAGAGGTCATACCAATGTTCTTCTAGCTTAGAAACTTCATCGGTGAGAGTCACACTAATGTAGACCATTAGGCTAACATTCTACCTTGGAGGAGGTCACCCAAAGCTCCTCTGATAGTTCATGTTCCACCGATGAATTTCCCTGCATGTGATCTCGTCGGTAAGACTCATGTCGATCACAGACCATCGAGCTGACCAATACAATTGTGACAAACATCAAAGGCTAGGCTGACAACCTAGGTTCCACCGATGTCATCCATTGACAGGACTTCTGCCAATCCAAACCCATCGGTCTAACTTCCACAGGCTTCACCGAGCACCAAGGTTAGGTTGATCACCTGTCATCGACGAGACAGGTCTTTGGTCACACCGATCTGATCCTTTCAAGACTTTAGAACACAATTGCTCATCAGCAAGACATTCCAAAGGTCTCATTAATTTTCTCATTCAGGAGGTTCAAGCCAGTAAGATTGAGGCACACTTTCCAACAAAATCCCACTTGATGAAGATCTTACTGACACCTCCAAAGCACCAAGAAACTACTAAGATTCATGGGCACCAATGCCCATAGAACTAGTACACCACCTGAACTTGTTTGTGCTCACTGCTTTCGTCAATGTATCTGTAACATTTTCTAGAGTATCCACCTTTTCCAAATTTACCTTTCTATCTTCCACCATGTCACAAACAAATTGATATTGCACATCAATGTGTTTAGTCCTGGCATGGAAAGTAGGATTTTTTGCCAAACAAATAGCACTCTGACTATCACAGTAAATTGTAATTTGCTTTGCATCAAACCCAATGTTAGAACACAATTTTTTTAACTAGATTGCTTCTTTACAAGCATGTGTAGCTGCCATGTATTATGCCTCTGTAGTGGACAAATCGGCTACAGCCTATTGCTTTCTCATCCAACTAACTGCACCACCATTCACCATGAAAATATATCCACTAGTGGATCTTCTACTGTCAATGTCCCCTGCCCAATCATAATCCACATATCCATGAATGTTGATAGACCTTTGTGATCTAGATGAGTTTCCATGATAGCACAAAGCGTACTGAGATGTACCTTTCAAATATCTAAAAACTCTTTTCACAGCATCTCAATGTGTCCTTCCTGGATTCGCCATAAAATGGCTAAGTACTCCCACTGCTTGGGCAATGTTTGGTCTTGTATAGACCATTGCATACATTAAAATTCCAATTGCACTTGCATAAAGCACCCTGGTCATGTCCTCCATCTTAGTAGGAGATTTTGGACAATCTTCAACAGATAGCTTCATTCCATGCAAAACTGGGACAACTAGTTGCGTGCAATCAGTCATACAAAATATCTCTAGAACAATGTTAATATACTTACTCTGGCTAAGCCAAAGCTTTCTACTCTTTATGTTCCTGGTTATTTCCATCCCTAGAATATACCTAGTTGCACCCAGATCTTTCATTTTGAATTTTCCAAACAACTGAGATTTTAGATTAGAAATCATAAATTTACTATTCCCAATGAATAACATATCATCCACGTATAGGGGAATAATTAAAATATGATCATTTTTCAAATTTGTAATACACACAATGATCAGATTTTGATCTTACAAATCCCAAAGACAAAACAAATGTGTCAAACTTTTGGTACCACATTCTAGGAGATTGTTTTAATCCATATAGAGATTTTTTCAACTTTCAAACCAGATTTTATTTACCTTTTTTCACAAAGTGCTCTGGCTGGGACACATAAATTTCTTCTTCAAAATCACCATGAAGAAATGTTGTCTTCACATCCATCTGCTCAATCTCCCAGTCATATGTTGTTGCAAGTGACAAAATAAATCTGATAGATGTCAGCTTTGCTACTGGAGAAAAAAATTCCCCATAATCAATTCCCTCTACCTGGGAATAACCCTTTGCAACCAGCCTCGCTTTATATTTTTCAACACAGCCATCCAAACCAATTTTCTTCTTAAATACCCATTTGCAACCCATATGCTTTCTACCTTTAGGCAATGGAACCAAATCCCAAGTATCATTTTTCCTTGATGATGCCATTTCTTCATTCATGGCTTCCAACCAAGAATCTGAATCACACATTTCAGTTGCCTTTTTTACAGTCCTAGGCTCATATGTGTCAGTAATCAAAGCATAGGCACAACTAGAATCCAACATAGAGAATTCATACCTATCAGGTTGCTTCTTCTCATGTGTAGACCTCCTCATAAGCTGAGGTTGAGGTTGTGGTTCTTCTTCTTGTTTGAAACTCTCCTCAATTTTAGGTACACTGTCAATGTGTTGTTCCTCTTTTTCAGGAGTTAGAGGTATTTCAAAAACATCATTTTTCTCTTCTTTTTTTTTCATCTCTGATTGCAGATCCACTGAAGAAGGTTTCAGCTCCCAAAAGATTACACTTATGTTGTATAATACCTTCTCAATCATAGAATTCCAAAGCTTGTATCCTTTCACACCAAGTTCATACCCAATGAAGATACATTTTTCAGCTTTGTTTTCTAATTTAGATCTTTTCACATCTGACACATAAACATATGCTTCATAGCCAAAGACACAAATATGTCTCAGAGAGGGCTTCTTACCAGACCAAGCTTCCATAGGCATTTTTTCAACAAGTGTCGATGAAGGAGACTGATTCAACAAGTAACATGTTGTAGCGATAGCCTCAACACAGAACTTTTGCTCCAGACCAACATTGCTCAACATACTTCTTGCCTTCTCCATCAACATCTTGTTCAACCTTTCAGTAACTCCATTTTGCTGCGGATTGTAAGGTGTAGTTTTATGCCTTTTAATCCCATGGTCTTTGCAATACCTTTCAAACTCATCAGAAAAAACTCACTGCCATTGTCAGTCCTTAAACACTTTATTTTTCTTCCAGTCTGATTTTCCACAAGGTTTTTAAATTCCTTAAACCGACTGAACACTTCTAATTTACTTTTTTTTTTCAAATACACAAATGCCCTTCTCGAATAATCATCAATAAAAGAAACATAATATTTAGATTTCAATAACGAAGGAACATTCACTGGACCACACACATCAAAATGAATGTAATCAAGTATACCAAAAGATTTATGAGAACTGGAATAAAATGAAACATGATGATATTTTCCATATATACAATGTTCACAAAATTCAAATTCCAGGTTACAATCATCAAGCCCCTCAACCAGGTTTTTATTTTTCAAGGCTTTCAAACCTTTTTCACCAATCTGACTGAGCCTTTGATGCTAGAGCATAGTCTTCTATGTTGGAAGTTTAACTTCCATAGAATTTGCACTGTCAGGAAATTTTTCCTTCTTCTCTTTATGAACAACCTTTTGTGACTTTGCAGAGACACTTTTGCATTGAACTGCCAGTGCGTCCAACTTATACAGAGTACCAATTCGAGCACCCCTAGCCAACACCATTGAGCCTCTAGTCATTTTATAGCCATTTCCATAGAACAAGACTTGCACTCCAACATCATTCAGCTTACTAACAAAGAGTAAATTTTGAGCCAGACCTAGTATATGCATTACATCATTGATTCCCTTCACTCTTCCATCAGGGAACTAAATTATAACTCTTCCATGACCAACTATTTCCAGAGATGAATCACTCGCCAAATAAACCTTTCCACCATGGTATTATTCATACTTTGGGAACCAATCTCTATGAGATGTCATGTGGAAATATGCTCTAGAATCAATCAGCCAGACATCATCTAATGCCTGAGTTTCCAAGGCTGAAATGAAGGCATTTGCATCACTCTAGCACTCCTTTCAGACATGACCAGGTTGCCCACAATTCTAGCACTTCACCTTGGATTTTTTTCTAGGAGACTTTAATCTCCCTTCTGATTTCAATTTGGACCTCTTGTCCTTCTTCTTGCCTTTTTCTTTTGATCTGCCTTGAACAGAAAGAGCTTCCTTCACCATCTCAGAAGATTTCCTTCTCATCTCTTTTGATAATAAAGAAGTAGCCACATCTTCCATCTTGAAAGTGGTTGTCTTGCTCCCCATCGCCATCACCAGGTGATCCCATGAATCCGGCAAAGAACATAACAATAGCATACAATGATCTTCATCATCAATCTTTGCACCCATAGATGCTAACTGAGCAATCAACATATTAAAAGAATTCAAATGATAAGCAACAAACGCTCCTTCCTGCATTTTCAAAGAGTACAAATTCTTCCTCAAGAACAACTTATTCACCAAGGACTCGCTGTGATAAATATCTCCAAGTCTTTTCCACAAAGAAGATGCAGTATTTTCTTCATGAACATTTAGAAGTACAGAGTCTGCCAAACAAAGCCTTATCAGCCCCTTGGTTTTTTGATATGACATTTCCCATTCTTCTTTCTTCATGCTTGAAGGTTTCATTCCAAACACAACAACCCAAAGATCACGATCAACCAACAAATCCTCCATTTTGAGTTTCCACAACTCAAAATTGTTGCCATTGAATTTCTCAATTTCAATCCTTCTTGATGTGCTTGCCATCTTAATCTATAATTTAAATTACCAGACCTCTACAAGACTCCCACTGAACAGAATTGACACAAAAAACCCAACCTACCCACAAGGATAACACAACTGGCCAGGCTCTGATACCACTTGTTAGTAAAATTAAAGGTGTACAACTAACTCTCCTAATGTCAATACATAGAGAAGAATGCAAATATGTCTTTAAATTTTACAATTTACAATCCATTAAGATGCACATGAAGGGAATAACATAATAGATAAATAAACACAACACAATTGGACACCAGATTTACGTGGGAAGACCCTGATGGGAGAAAAACCCACCACACCAAGTAAAGCCTCTTTGTATTATAGTAAACAAAATTACATACAGAGATCAAACTTCACTTTCAAATGTCAATTGTACAGCAACAACATTTTTTTGATCAACCTTGCACAGAACAACACTATCGCAATGCTTCCTAAAAAAATAAAATGAAGTTCATAAGATACAACACTGCCACAATTCGATTTGTTCATTGTCTTCAACCATAACAAAGAGTTCCTTATGTTCATAGTTTTCCAACAGTTTGTTGATCTTCCACAAGAGAATGGTCACAACAGTTCAAGTGCCAACCGATTTGCATCTGTCATCTGTCATTGGTCCACAACCACCACATAGGATAGTAATTCGATCAAACAAAGGTTCAACTGCATCACGTATTGGTGAGACAGTGTCCATGTCTCATCGAAGCCAAATTTCCCATTTACCATTGATCTCTCCACAATCTTCCAGCGTTGCCAAGATTCCTACCGAACATGTTCATCGGTGAGACCAATGCTATCAGTGATAGTCTAGAAGGTTCTACCAAGCCCAGAGGTCATACCGATGTTATTCCAGCTTAGAACCTCCATCAATGAGATTAACACTAATGTAGACCATTGGGATAACATTTTTCCTTGGAGGAGGTCACTCGAAGCTCCTCCGATAGTTCGCGTTCCACTGATGAAGTTCCCTGCATGTGATATCATCAATAAGACTCATACCGATCACAGACCATCGGACTCACCAACATAGTCGGGATAAACATCAAAGGCTAGGCTGACAACCTAGGTTCCATCGATGTCATCCATCGACAGGACTTCCGCTAATCCAAACCCATCGGTCTGACTTCCACCGTCAATCTAACTTCCACAGGATTCAGTGAGCACCAAGGTTAGGTCAATCACCTATCATTGGCGAGACAAGTCTTTGGTCACACCGATTTGATCCTTTCAGGACTTTAGAACACAATTTCTCATCGGCAAGACATTCCAAAGGTCTCACCGATTTTCTCATTCAGGAGGTTCAAGCCAGTCAGATTGAGGCACACTTTCCAACAGATACAAGCTTTTAGATCCTTTCACTAAGAAGGTTGTATAAAACAAAATTGTAATATTTTGAAAGGTGAAACCTTCTGCTATAGATTTACAGTCAGAGAAGAAGGAAGAAGAAGCAAAAGAGGAGGTAGTAGAAATACCTGTTACTCCTAAAAAGAAAGAACTATGTACTCTTGGTGAACCTGATAACGAGGAGAGTTCAAGCAGCTCTGAGAATTCTGAATAGGAAGTGGAACCACAACCTCAACCTTAGCCTGTGAGGAGGTTTACACGTGAGAGGCAGCAACCGGATAGGTATATATTTTCCATGTTGGATTCAAACTATGCCTATGATTTGATTATTAACACTGATGAGCTTAGGACTGTGAGGGAGGCAATAAATATGTTTGATACAGATTCTTGGTTGGAGGCCATGAATGAAGAAATGGCTTCATTAAAGAAGAATGAAACCTGGGATCTAGTACCCTTGCTAGAAGGTTGAAAACCAGTTGGTTGTAAATGGCTATTTAAGAAGAAAATTGGTCTGGATGGCAGTGTGGAAAAGTATAAAGCAAGGTTGGTCGCAAAGGGGTATTCCCAGAAAGAGGGAATTGATTATGGAGAAATATTTTCTCCTATAGCTAAGCCAACATCTATCAGATTTCTTTTTTCACTTGCAACAACGTATGACTTAGAGATCAAATAGATGGATGTGAAGACATCATTCCTTTAGTGAGAGAAAGTATATCAATACCGTCCTTCAGAGATTCAATATGACAGATTACAAGCAGTTAGTTGTTCCAGTATTGCAAGGAACTAAGCTATATGTTGAAGATTATCCAAAGTCTCTGAATGAGATGGAGGACATGACCTGAGAGCCTTATGCAAGTGCAGTTGGCAGTTTAAGGTATGCAATGGTTTGTACTAGGCCAAACATTACCCAAGAAATGGGAGTATTAAGTCAGTTTATGGCTAATCTAGGAAGGTTGCATTAGGATGTTGTGAAAATAGTTTTTAGATACTTGAAGGGAACTTCAAAGTATGCTTTGTGTTATCATGGAAACTTGGTTAGATCATAAAAGTCTCTTAGCATTCATGGATATGTGGACTCTGATTGGGTAGGAGACATTTACAATAGAAGATCCACCAGTGGATACATCTTCACGTTGTTTGGTGGTGCAATTAGTTGGATGAGCAAGCAGAAAGCTATAGTCACTTTATCTACTACAGAGGTAGAGTATATGGCATCAACTCATGCCTGTCAAGAAGTTGTTTGGCTTAAGCATTTTTTTTTATGTTGGGTTTAATGTAGGGTAGATTCCTATCTATTGTGATAGTCAAGGTGCCATTTGTTTGGCGAAAAACCCTACTTTCCATGCCAGGACGAAACATATTGATGTGTAGTATCACTTTATTCAAGACATGGTGGAAGATGGAAAGGCTAATATGGGAAAGGTTGATACTCTGACGAATGTTGCAGATGCATTGAGAAATCTTGTGAGCATAGCTAAGTTCAAATGGTGTTCAAATGTGATGGGCCTTGGTGTCCATGATTCTTAGTGATTTTTAGTTCATTTGGAGGGCTAGTAAGTTCTTCGTCAAGTGGAAGAATGTTGAGAAGTAGTGCCTCAAATTATTGGCATGTATTGGTGATCGAGCATCGACATGTAGACGATCGTGTGTTAAGTTGGTTAAGCTTTAGACTTGTTACTTAGTCTCCTTTGGAGTATCGACGATCGACAGTTGGATGGATCAACGATCAGAGTTCGGTTGTTGAAAGTTCCTAAATGTTGTGAAGTCTTCAACATCCCTGACCTCTGATAGCTCCGATCATGCCTTGGTCCAACAGTCGGGTATCGACATATCAAAGATTTTGAGGGTTTTAGTGGAATGTCTGGAAATGTTTGCTCGATGCCCAATCCTCTGATTCTCTGATAGCTCTAACACTCTGATGAGCCGATAACAATGAAGAGTAAAGGTGACTTGGTGGTGATGTTAGCTCGAACACAAAAGGTCAGTGCCGACACATACTCTTTTGTGGGTAGTTGTATTGAAACCCGAACCGGTTCATCTACTCGGTGCATGTGGGATAATGAATATATTGCGCATGTGAAAGGAAGAACGGTTGAACTACCAGTAACCGAATGGATAGATTTCGATGGAGATTTAAAAGACGTTTGTGAACTTTGTTGGAGTTAGTTGAACGGTTGATTGTTCAATGGTTGAATAGTAATTCGTTATTGTATGTTGTGGCATTTTAATAGTACAATAGAGTTATCATTCTATAACTGTAATCTGTGTGAGGTGATCAAGTTGATGTCGTTGTGTGAAACTGAGAATTGATGCTATGAAGGATTGATCTGTAACTTTATTATGAGCCATTTTTTACTGATAATAAAGTGATCTTTTCTTGGTGGAGGGTTTTTCTCCCATAAGGGTTTTCCCATGTTAAATCTGGTGTCTATTTTGTGTTGTGTGAAATTTGTTTTTATCTATTTCTTGGTAATGTGCATCTTCAATGAATTGTAATTTGAAATTTGAATCTTAAGTCTACATTCTCTTCTTAGAATTTTCATTAGGAAAGTGATTTTGCACCTTTGCTTTCCTTACAATTTTCACCATAGTAGGCACTCTCCTTAGTAGCATATCTCCCCTCAAATTGGTAGAATTGCCTC
Organism: Sequoiadendron giganteum; assembly: GCA_007115665.2. Lineage (NCBI taxonomy): Eukaryota > Viridiplantae > Streptophyta > Pinopsida > Cupressales > Cupressaceae > Sequoiadendron > Sequoiadendron giganteum. The sequence goes on along the minus strand of CM021105.1, from coordinate 189,520,589 downwards.
AATTTGGCAATTTGGCTACAAGGGTTTCAACTACCTCAAAATTGGCGATCGATTGAAGACAAATGCAGTTTGACTCAATTTAGAAATTTGTTCCCCTCAAGGAATGCCTTCAAGAATTGAAACTTGCTTTGATACCACTTGGTGCAGTCACGGTAGGAGGGTCCCAGAAGGAACAGTCTGAACCGTGCAACAATGAGTCAACATAGCGAAAACAACACAAAAAATTGATGTGAAAACATGAATCTTCACTAATATGGAATTCTTACATGCAACATTGGCCACAAGGGAAAATTACAAGGGTTCACAAGCCTTGCCTCAAAGGCTTCAACAATAGCATTGGCCAACATGCCTTATTACAGGCCCCTAAAGTGTTTAAGCGAAATATTTAGAATCTAAAACATCTTACTTATAACTTATCTAACTTATGATCTAAAAATTATTCAATGCTTATAAATATGCTCCTCAAGCTCCAAAATAGGTTTGCATAGACCACAAGGGTTAATAACTCGATGAATGATCAAATATGAATGTCAACCTCACGATAAGAAGAATTAGCTCCACATGAAATGAATTAACTTATGAATATTCAAGATAGGTTCCCATAAACCCAAGATGCTTGTGTGATGTCTAATTAAGCTTTGCACAATCTGGAATAGGTCCGCACTAAGAATCTGGACCAGGTCAGCCCCAAATGCTTTGATTGGTAAACACAATGAAATTCTAAGAGCGATAACTTTCAATAGACAACTAAAAATGATTTGAACTTTGGATATGGGATAGATGTCGATGTGTAGATGCTATATCTTGCTTCACAAGCCAAGAAATAATGATGTGCTAAAATGTGGATTGAACTATTGAAACTACTACTGAATGTAATGCAAGAAAATAATTGTTTTTGATTGATGTAGGATTGCTTTATAACCAAGGATGCTCCTGTATCAGGAAGCCCTTTAGTGGACCTTTCCCAATTATTGGAGGATATTGTTATGGAGGATATGAGATGTTTCTTGAGGGTTTCTTGATGGATTTTTTTTGGGCCTTTGACCCTTGGTGGGTCTTTTGTACTCTTGTAACTTGTACTAATTTTTTGGATCAACAAAAAATTTACCCCTCTTTTATTAAAAAAAACTAACATTGAATGGTCCTTATTGGATATATCATATTCTTCTTGGATACTAGAGTTCTAGCATGATAAGGAATAATTTATAAGGATGTCATAATCCTAATTTTATAGCTATTAGATTAGGAATTTTTTATCTTTTGCAAAATAGCATCACCCATATTAGAGTAACAACTAGCTTACTAGATATAGATCTAGCCTATGGTTAGGTAGTGAGACCCTATGCACTAGATCCATTTGATTATCCTCAAAATTCTCATTAGTGGGAGAGCTAAATTGGTTTATGTGCACCTATGTCACTATCATCTTTATATTGCAAAAAATATTGTTGTATTTTATTCATTTTTTGTGATTCCATTTAATTTGAAGATGTATATTAATCTAATACTTGAAATATGTAGTATAAGACATTATTTTTTATAAACGAGTGCAAACCTTAAATTCTAGATAAGTTGGTCAACATCTATGAGGCATGTACCACTATACATGTGCACATTTTTTATTTTAAAAAATTCATAATTATATTATGTGGTGCTCGTTATTGTATGGTATTATATTTAGCCTTTGAAAATTTATGTTTTCCTTCAATAGGTTGCATTCTAGTATTTAGTGGAATACATTTTTTTAATTTTTCATCATTAAAATTAAACACAAATAACATGTGATTAAATATTTGTCAAAAAGAAAACTCAATTCTAGGAAGTATCTTTCAAGAAAATTGTATTAATAAAAAAATTGATTACCAAGTTAAAAACACCATGTTGATAGAAAAAAGGCAAATAGCCCAAAATTAAATGACCAAAAAATAGTGAATATACCCTTATTATTACTCTCCATTCACATGTTATTCTTCTAAGCATTAAAATTTGGTCTTCTATGGATATTTTACTAGTCACTCTATTGAACTCTATTTATAGAAAACCTAGGAAATGATCAAGGGCATGAATGCAAATGGCTACTAGTAGTGAACAACATTCATTTACACTATCTCATACAAAAAATGGAAGCTAACAAAGAATTCTATCTACTGATATTGGCATTACATTTATTGTAAAGATAACTATTTGATCTACCAATAGTGAATTAGATCGACCCAAATTGATATGCATCTACCATAAAGATATTATAGATTTTATCTTTGAGTGCATCATGTTTTCCAATATCTAGGCTAGTTTTCAAGTGAAGTTTACTATCATGAGATGGGTTTAGTGGTGTGGGACAGCTTGTTGGTTGAAAACTCATAGTAAATTTTGCTTATTGGATAATTAGTATATTTTATTGTTTTGATTCGTTGTAAAGGTGAAAATTGTATATTTTATTTATTTTGATTTAATTATTTTTTAGAATGGTATTTTTATTAATAGTTGATATATAATTTAAGTTTTTGTTTATTTTTATTCTCTTGTTTTTAATTATCAGTTTTGGTCTTTGAATCTATCCATCTTCTATTTTTGGTTAGCTTTGTAGCTACAAAAATGACCTAGGTTAGATGTACTATTGTGAAAATGACCCCTAAACTCTCAAAGTTCAAATTTGAATTTAGTGTTGTAGTGTCGAAAATTGTCACCCTTGACAATTTCACACTATGTTTTGCTCTCCCTAAATTATTGAGCTTGATTTGACCCCCTAATTTCCCAAATTATGCATTTTATAGGCTATTTTTACCATTTTCCAAGAAATTACAAACATTGAACAAATGCATTTATATAATGTTTTGTCCCTAACACCCTAAGTCCTAGAAAATAGGTCCAATACTGGGATGCCCTTGGGCATCTCAATCCCCCTATTCTTTTGAGCTCCAAATTTGAATATGTCAATGTTGACATTTTAACATTCAAAATTCAAATTACAAATGTCGGCTATTGGGATTTAATTTATGGAAAATTAGAGAAATTCCTATAAATACCTAGTTATTGCATCATTTGAAATCTAGCAAGTTGGAGAATTTATGATCAAGCATTATTGTCAAGAGAAACATTTCAAAGACTTATAACAACAATTCAAGATCCAATCATCATGTTAAAGTGTATGTGAGTTCATGTTTGTGAAGGCTAAACCTTATTGTAGGTCTCCAGGAAATTCAAGAATTCAAGCAAGAAAGATCCAAGACCTTGAGGTGATGTGTATGACTTCAGTCCTTCAAGGAAGCCATTGAATGGTGGTGAGTTGCAAAACTTTGTTGATTCATCATTCCTTCCTATCATTTATCATTTTATCATTGACATTGCCATTTTGGAAGTGGAAACACTAACACGGGGTTTGACTAAGGCAAGCCCCTAAATGGCACAACCCTTCCTCTCTCTTTGAATGTGTAGGTTTTAGGTTTAGAGGAGATTGAAGGAATCTTGAAGATCCATTTTTCATTGTTTTATTCAAAACGCTACATGTTGTCAACACACGAAAACTCACTTATAGATTTATCCAACAGTGATCTGACAAGTTTATAGGTGGAAACAAAAATCTCATATCCGACATTAGAGGACTGGGAAAAAAAACTAAAATATCTCTATAAGGATAGGGATGCCATATGGCACCAGTGTCCTATTCTGACTGATCTCAAATTTTCAGGATAGGTACATAGTCACACAACACAATGAAACTCACAAAGAATGTAGTCAATGCATATAACATGGTTGCACAAGTAGAATACTTAGTCATGTGACCAACTATCACAATCAATGTACAAGAGGGTAGAATTCACTCTAACCCAAGTGATTGGATATCAACAAAAATCACCATCTCTGAGAAATTTGATGAATAGGGTAAGAGAAATGCATGCACACCTTCAACAAAATCCAATTGCTTAAATGAGACTATAGTGAATCCTTCACTATAACTAAAAAATCCATTCTACCTTGTTCATGATTAAAGAACAATGGCCCACAACATTGATAGATCACATATAACCAATTACTTTTATAGTTTTGGTTTATTATAGCCAACCTAGTATAAGTTCAAGTATCACCAAACATGTGTCATGAAATCTACTCCCAAAGTTGATCTAACAACTCACAAGGTTTCCTACTCACTCACAAACAAATATTCACTCATGAAGCCCCACCATTTTTCCACATCAAAAATTGGTTTATTTTGATTAACATAGTTTTATTCTTTCAATTAGGGCCCAATTTTCTTTATGAATCATGGTTTTTAAGTTTTTTGCAATTGATAATATGTGGCACACTCCTAGGACTTCATAAAAGATAAAGCACCAATTTTTTTCTAGATCAATGTATGTCATATAAGATACTACCACAAATTGATCCAAAAAATTAAGGGATGCATAACCATTCTCTCACAAGTTTCCTCCATAATGATCCATATTTTCATAATATCTATATTTGCAACTTCCTTATGGCATCAATGTGTCATCCCAGAGCTCATGAACACTTTTAGTGGGATCAATCGCTCCCAAAATTAGAAATCCTCTATAAGAGTTGTTCTAGCTTTCAAGGCTAATAGACTCTTAACCAACATGATGCATTATAATTTAAATCCACCTAATTAAAGCTCCAAGGTGTTGTATTATGTAGTGGACTTCAATTTAACACATACACACAACCTACATAGTAAAATCCAAACATTTACAAAAGAATTCATGGTTCTAAATTTTGAAAAACATTACCATCTCCTTGTCTAATCATATGATTAAGTAAATTTATAACATGCAAAAAGGACTCAAAATATGAATTAAATTCTTATTATACACTTGATTGACACCTTAGATTAAGCTAATACCCTGAAACATTACACAAAAGATCAAATAAACAAGAGTTCTCTCACCCACAACTCCTTATTGCACACACAAAGTGTGTGTGGATGCGCATTGATAAATTTATGATAGATACGATGATATGTAGTTTATAAAATTGATAACATGACTTTTTACTTATTAAGCCTCTTGAAAATAGCTCACAAGAGGAGATATTTATAGATTAGAGAGATGATTGATCAAGGGTTGAGTTTAGCTTTGAAGATTAATGGATGAGGTGGCTTGAGAGGATTGGATCCTTGAGTACCTCTAAGTGGAAATTTATAATTGGTGCAAAAAAAGGAGTTCTATGATCCAAGGGATTTGGATGGTAGAGATCTTCTTGGGAGAGGATGAATGGTGAGGATCAAAAAGTCCTTTTTTGGAGACATGTGAAGAGCTAGGATTTTCTCTATTGAATGAATGTACAAGATTTAATGAGCGGAATTTATAGATAATTCAGAAGTGTGGGCCATGTACATGTATGATATGTGCAATGATGACCATGGCTTAAGCAGGCTTAGGAATATGCAAGTGAATTTATTAGTTTTAGTTAGCTAATGGATTGAGGTGGAAAAATGAAATTAAATAAATAGTCTTATAGACATTGAAATCACATATGCATTGATTTATACACTTACCACCACCTAATCCATTAAAATAATTCATATTAACTAGAAGTCCATTAATTAATTATCATCCACCTCATCTAACCCACCTCCTTCTACTAATGTCAATATCATCAATAGAATATGTAGTGAGTACAAAATATAAGTCATTTCATATTTAGAAACTTCCATTGTCACCTAAATCCTATGTTCCTCCTAACATGGAATATAATTACAACCAAGAGAACTTGTAGTATGAAACTTTCATCAAACTTGGTTTTCTCTTCAATGAATAAATTGACTCAAATGCATCATGGTTACATAAATGAAGAATATACCTCTTGTTTCAAGCATAATGACCATTCAATGGACAATAAAATTTATAATATGAACTATAAAGGTAAAGTTCAAGGGTTACATGAACAAGGACTATTGGAGCCCATCCACTTTCTAGAGACTATAGCTAAGCAAGGATTAGGGTATATACATTAGGATGAATATCTTTATAACCTTAATGACTCTTTAGAAATTGTTGATGATTCTTCTATTAGTATTAAGATGTCATTTACCTTGCAATCCTATTTATTATTCATGTGTCTCCAACACTCTTGGAAAACATCCTTGGACGCATCACATGTAAATAAAAATTTAATTTATATTTTAGATTCTCTCTAAATCTTGATATTAGTTTTCATATGCATTCACAAAGGAGGTGGAGTTGGTAGTGGTGATTATGATTCTATGTGTAGCAAAAATCTTAACTTGTGTTTGAGAATTTAATAGCGGATCATCTTGAATGATATTGGTGAGTTCCTTATGAGTTGAATGATAATTTTGGATACTTTTTGTGGGATATGAGTCATTATAAAGGAGTTAAAATTCAAAGATAATGTCTATTATTATTACAGAAGTTATTTTGTTATTCATGGCTCATTGGGAGTTACATTTATTATTCTCAAAAGAGACTCTTTTTTTTGGATGTGGGTTTTTTTTTGTATTTTACCATGTTTGGATGGTACATTATTTTAGGAAACCATTTGTGGTATTACTCCCATTTCTCTATAAATTGGAGGCATAAAATAGTAATTTTATGAGATTTTTTATAGGTACACAAGTGTTGCTAGAACTCAAAGTGTTAGTGTGTGGATGTATCTCTCCTTTGATGATTAATACATAATTTTCCTCTTTCTCGTGTGGAGTTTATTCCTAAAATGGTTTCTCCATATAAATCATGTCACTTATGGTTTGTTGACTTATCTCTTATTGTTTACTTTGTATTCACATAATATTTATCAATTGGAAATCCTTGTTAATTAAATAAATTTAAAATTTGCATACACTTTTAGAATATTTTATTGTAATAATTTCACCTTGTAAATCAACATTTGGTATTAAGACTAATGGTTTTTCATAGAAATAGATGCCTTTTCTATTAAGTATTGAAGGTTTTTTCATTATAATGAGAGCTTTTACAATGTGTGCTTTTATAGATTTGAGGAAAGGATTGTAAATCATGGATTTTATGTCTTGTATGGATATTAATAAATTTAATGGTACTAGATAAAAGATATGAAAGTTAAAGATGGAAGATCTTCTTGAAGAAAGACATCAATGTTTTCCTATTTCACAAGAAAATAAGCCATGTGATATGTGTATGACCTAGAAATCCAATTACAAATCTAAATAACAAGATTCACAACCAAACGATCACACCAATGAACCAAATTGAAAGAAGATCAAACAAACAATCAATACATTAAACCTAGAGACCTTCAAGTTGAGCTCCATTGTTCTCCTCTATTTCACCCTTGGAGAAATGGTGTTGAAATTTTTGCTCAAGCATAATAGCAATAAAGCACTGTCGCAATTTGGGCATAAGTTTGTTGCATGATCTGAGATGATAAATGAAGGAGAGGAAGGATTGATTTATAGATTTTTGGTGACACCGATCAACAGTCGAGATTAGAGGAGGGATTGAAAATGATCAACGATGGAGAATTGATGAGAGGATTTGATTGCTTGTTATCTGACTGGATGATTTCAAATAATTGATTGCATGATTCAATCAAGAGAGTTGATTGAAGTGTTAAGTGAGACTGGTCGATTATTGATAGGATTGATTGATCAATAATTGATTTGATAGGTCAGTGGACTCAAAGTGAGTGGAAGTGAAATAGGATTGATGAATTAGTGGACTGATTAGATTGATCAGTGGACATGTGTGATTGATGAGTGAACTGATTAGACTGAGAGTAAGTCTTAGTCATGAGGTAAGGTGGAAATTGCATGGAAATTAATAATTAATTTAATTAATTATTAATGGCATGTGCAAAATGGATTTAATAAATAAAATAAATAATTTTATTTATTTTGGAGAATGGATAATGCTGAGAAATTAATGGATAAATTAAATAATTAAAATAATTGTTTAATTTAGGAAATAGATAATGGATAATTAATTAAATAATAATAATTTATTTAATTAATCAAAGAAGAATAATAATGTGAATTAATTAAATAATATAAAATTATTTAATTAAATAGTGGAATACAAAATTAATAATAATTAAAAAATTATTTAACTATAGGAGACAATATAAAATTAATTAAATAATAAAATTATTTAATTAAAGTTGGAAGAATAATTAGTGTGATGTAATGTTAGGAAACGTTAATCAAATTTTAAGTGTCTACATTTTGCCCCTCTTTGAGACAATACGTTTTTATAGCGTTGTTTCAACGAAAGTGGATGGAAATTTTATGACATGCCCTCGTCTGCCTCGATGAATGAAATGGAGTTGGTATGCCCCCTCGGGAATGACGAAAAATTTAATTTATTTATTTATTTTTTAAAAGTCATGAAAATTTATTAAATAGAAGAATGGATGGTAAATGACAAGAAATGGTGAAATTAATAAGATAATGTGAAGGTATGTGATGGGGCAACTAGTGAAAATGGTAAAAATGAGGGAGGGAAATTGAGGGAATGACAAAATTAGGGTTAGGTGGGAGGATAAAAGGTGAGTGGAGTTCACTTTTTCCTCATTTGCACACTTTGCTTTCTGAGAATTTGGAGCTCTAGTCTTTTGTGTGAGAGGGAAGATGGCTAGAGTTCCTGAGGGTGATCATCATGTGGAATATGTGTGATCTTTCAAACACAGGGATGGCATGCCAACATAGGTAGGGTTTTCGTACTTTCCTTGTCAATTGCATGAATCTTTTTATGGATTTAGTTAAGGTTTCACATAGGTTTTGGGGTAGGATTTTTGGGAATTTTCGCAAACCTAGGGGGCATAATTGCTAGCTAAATATGCACAAATGTGGAGGAAAAATATCAATTGATATAGAGTGCGACAATTACAAATGTGTTATGTAAGACTTAGGCATAATTGTGGATGAAAATGGTGCATATGATGAAATCTAGGGTGTAATTACTGAAGGAAAGGGCAATTGCTTATAAAATGGCTCTTTTGATGAAATTCATGGCACATATGCTAGGTACATGGTCACAAATGCCTATAAAATGGTGCAAATGATTTTGGATATGGCACATTAGAGAATGAAAGGATGCAATTGCTAGAGTTTTAGCTGCAAATGTATATAAAATGGAACTTTTGAGTATGATTATGGTGTAGATGATCAAATTTAGGATACATTTGATGAGTTTTATAGTCCATTTGTTGAGGATTAAGGAATATATGATAAAATATAGGTCACATATAACTATTGAAAGGGGTCTAAGCCCACTAAAAGGGTGTAAATTCTCATTATAAGAGCACAAATGCCTATTAATGGTCGCTACTACCCATTAAAAGGGAACATATGCACAACATAATGGTGCAAGTGTGTATAAAATGCTGCAATTGCCAACTAAATTGGTGAAAATATGTATTAAAGAGGTACAAATGACTGCAAAATAGTGCAAAAGCAAAGGTAAATGGTGCAAATGCTTAGTAGATTGGTTTATTTGCTAATTTGGTGGCATCCTTTGTATATGTAGGGTTAGTGTGCTATGAAGGTACAAAGGTGTAATGTGGGTAAATGGATAGGTATGTCGGTAGAGATGGTGAAATCAATGAAGATGGGTAGGTTCATTAAGAGTGTCAGATAAATAGGTTGAAACTAAAAAATGGGAGGGTTTAAAAGAGTAATGTGTATATGGGTATGTTAAAAGGTCAATTGATAGGTGAATAATTATGATGGGATGGGGAATAAGCTAGTGTATTTGATTTCAATGTGTATGAACATGGATCATGAAAGGGGTGGTGATGAGATCAATCATTGGCTAGTTTCCCTTTTATTTTTTATGCTTTTATCTTTTCTTCTACTAAGTTTCAAAGATATTACCAAGACCTTACATACCTTTTATATGCCTTTTATATATCTTTAAGCAATTTTAAGTATGCGAAAATGGAAATATATTATGTAATTGATATATGTCTGTATGAATGCATGAATGTCTATGAAATTTAGTATTATTTTATGTTTAATTTATGATTGTTATTAATTTGGATGCCTTAGGAATAAGACTAACACCTTGTATCAAGAAGGACTATCAACCCGTAGCAATAGGTTTCTCAACCCGCAACATAAGGACTATAGATGGTTGTAGAGAAGAAGTCAAATGACCAAGGCACGACACTTTCAAAAGGAAACAAAGGTGATCATTTATTGATCAATCGTGAGTCACCACATAAACCCTCTTGCTCGCCAAATAAGATAACCAAGAGTAGGAGTCTACTCTCAACAAGACTAATTTATGTTAAGACTATTCTCAGAAACATGTCTCTATTAAAAGAAATTAAACCACTAGGCATAGAATTCAAATTTGGTTTCTCTACTCCTACTTTATATAGTTATTGTTTTATGTTTCAGACTAATTCCTCTTCCTATCTTTGAGGGAGATTTGACGGTTGTTTCATGAGTTTGTTTTCAATCCATGAATAATGAAACTCCTCACAAACCCTATATAGTGGGATCTTTTATCGAGGAAGAAATCTAGTTGCTAGTTAGTTGTTTATCTATTTTTCATTATTAATTAGTAGTTGCAGCAATAGAATGTGTGTTATTGAATAAAATAACTTCAATAGATTCCTATTGGATTTTATGAAAGAGTTTAGTGTTAAAATGAAATAAAGGAAATTGGTCAGATATCATGATTTTTTGAGTAAGTAAGTGAGTGTTTGAATTTTTTTGTGGAAGTAGTGACTCAAGCAAGGGCCACTTGAGGTACTGATAATCCACTTCAGTTTCTATTATTAGATTATATAATGCATTGTTTTTTATTACATAAGCAGGGAAGGGCCCTGATCCCATGGTTACAACAACAACAAAAAGGAAACAAAAAAAAGGTGGGAAACAACACCACCAACAAACCAAAAAACAACAACAATATTAGCTCGGAGGCCAATTTTTATCATAGTAACCATAGTCCATCCAGTACTAATAAAAAATAGTAAGTTTCTAGAAGCATACTTAGATCTATATAAACCATTAATTAAGTCCACAGTGTCCCAAGTGGTATTCCACCTAATCATAGCCATAATAACATAGCAGTCCAAGAGATTAAAACAAAAGGACAAAAAACTCATCAAAAAAAACCGAGCAACGACACAAAGCCATTAATTGGATTTCTTTAATATGTCCCCATACTCTCCCATGAGAGCAATGTATTCTCTCCACTCTAGTCCCTCTGTCTCATCTAGCATCTTCAAGACATCTAGTTTCCCCTATTTCCTCAGCTTCTTGGTGATTTTGGATTCTCCAAAAGCAGCTCCTAGCATCGCCCTCCTCATTAGTATGTTAGTTACCTTCATGAGAGTAACTAAAGCCTTCTCCATATCTTCAAACTTAACTTGTAGAAAAGTTAGTCTACTCTTTAAAACTTCATTTTCAGAGTCCTCAGTTTTATTTTCCATACCCAAATCCCCAACTTCCTACACATTTTCATCCTCCTTCTTTTCATCCTCAAATTGTTAAAAAATTTCTTCCTCTTCCTCATCCTTATCCTCCTCTGATCCTTCTTCCCCCATATCATAAGTCGAGTCCTCAAAATCCATATCCTCTTAATCATCTTCCTCCCGGGCTTCAAATTCTTCGTACCCCAGATCCTCCTCTTCACTCACAGTCAGTTTTTGTTTCTTTTTTGTCCTTCAAGGCTGCTTTTGCAAGGTGGGATGACCTTCTCTCGCCACTCCCTCCACTCCCTTTCCCCTATAGATACTCCTTCTCCTCCTCATTTTGATTCCCTTCCTCAGTAATATTGATGGCATCCCTAAGGTTTAAGTCTCTTTTGGGTTTCTTCGCCTTGGGAAGTTCCAACAAAAAAGGCAAATGTTTTCTTTTTTCATGTGTGGCTCTGATGAGCTCAATTTCAAATGTTATTTTTTCCTCACTCTTCTGCAACATAGGAGTAGAGGTGTTGGACACATTGGCCACAGGGAACTAGATTTTAGTAGTAAGAAGCACTCTCCTAGTAGCAATAATAGGAGGTAGGTGGGGGTTAGGTTCCACAACTGAGATTTCAATAGCGGTAGGGTTTTCATCCATAGGTTGTTCCTCATTTACCTCTTCAAAATGACCAAGGTTTTCATTTCTTCCCACCAAAGGGTTTCCATGGGGATTCGACACCAGAGCATACTTGTACAGGGTTAGCATTAGACCTTGGTAAAGGGGAGGATTGGCTCCCTTCTCAATATTGAGTTATGGGGAGGACAATAGATAAAAAGGAAAATTAACTCTCTCACCATGTCGAATGTGGTTAAGCAGGGGAAAATGGTACGCATGTACCGACATATACCTTCCCTCGAGAATAAAGTACTGCATAACAAATAGGCTAAGTAAAGCAAAGGGAGGAGGGAGTTCGAATCTTGCATACCCATTTTGAAATCTTTTGAAATTCTCCCCTTCATGCATGAATTTTTTGACAAACCTCTGGTAGTCCACCCCACTTTTCTTAGCAACCTTAATCCCTTGATTTTTCATCCCTGTAGCTTCTACAATGAATCTATTTGTTACCTCAAACTTCACCGCTCCAATTGTAACGTTACCCTTCCTCCAGGAGTTGGTAAACTTAGTTGTAAGGTTCTCATTGTATCCCTTTAGGGATTGGAAGAACAGAACCATACCAAAATTTTCAAACATTCTCCCTAAATCTATATTTGTTCCAAGGCTTGACAACTTGGCAACTTCGTTCTCTTCCTTGGTCCTCCCATTTTTATTTTCTACAAATTCTTCAGTTACAGCGGAATTTTCTTCATAATCTCCCACACCTTCTTCTTTCTTTCCAGAATGCAGCAACCACTCTTAGGCCAATTACACAGAGATTCGATAAAGACTGGTGAATCAAGAAGTTTCTTTTTGTTAAGTCCAGTTTCACATTCCCCAAAATAAAAAACCCATCATTTTCCTTACAAGTATTAAACTCCCCATTGATTTTCATACCTTTCTCCGCTTTAGAAATGTTAGAATAATTGACACAATGCAAATTAGCACAAATAGAAATGACAGCCCTTAACAACCTGATAATCTTCATGTGATTTTTGGTCACCTTCATAGCAAAATAGTAATAAATAATACTATCAGCCAAGATCATTCAACACAACCCCGTACTTCCAATGTCATCATTACATGAAAAGCCAAAAAGAACTACTTGGTACTCATTTTTCCCGCATAACATCAATCTTTCATTTTTGCATATGGTACTCATTTTCAAATTTTTCATTTAGGATTAAGTCTCTTAAAGACTTCGGCATATTACCATGAGTCCACCGAGTCCAACCCCTACAACTCAGTGCCATGTTGGTGGCACAGTTGGTTGCTTTATTTCCCTCTCTATAAACATGTTGCACCTTGTAATTGGTAAAAGACTTCTTAATGACTTGGAATTTATCAATTATTATTTTTAATTCCCGTGGTGGTGCAACCTCTTCATTTAGGATGTCCACTATAAGCTTAGAGTCCCCTTCTATTATGACATTTTGATAACCAAGCTCCTTCAGATTCTTGAAGCCCCCCAAAGCTTCCATAGCTTCAGCTTTATTATTGGAGCAGACCCCCATATTCACGCCAAAGCACACAATACATTATCCTTTATGGCTCCTTAACACACCCCCAACACTAGCTTGTCTCGGGTTGGCTTTTGAGCACCCATCAAAATTAGACTTTACAAAATCTTTCTATGGTGGGCTCCACATAGTAGTCATTATGGTTAACATATTTGACCAATTAATTTTAGTTAAATCCTTCCTGATTCCCCAATTTTGCTTAATCCTCATTTATTTGTAGTTAGGCCAGGTTTTGGAGAAGCCATAATTTCCAGCCTCAATGTTTTCCTTAATCTGAGTTTTTATGATCAAGCTAACCTCCCAACTACTTCTCTCCACATCCCTAAATATTCTATTATTCCTTTCCTTCCATAAACCCCAAGTAACAAAAGGAGGAACTTGGTTCCAGATCAAAAATAACATTATGGGAAAAAGGGCAATTTGACTAGCTTTCTATAAATACTTTCATTGAATTAGGAAACACCCAATCAAAAGATAGCAACGAGAGAAAGTAGGACCACACTTCCCTCACAAATTGGCAATGAAATAAAATGTAAATAATTGACTCCTCTTCCTGTTTATAGAGAGAGCATCAATTAAACCAGTTGGAAGCCCCTCCTAACTAGGTTATCAACAGTGAGAATTTTACCATGAGCCGCAGTCCACGAAAAACAATTAATTTTGGGAATCAAGTTCTTTAGCCACACCTTATCCCATAAATGGTCTGAAGCAACACCCTACACCTTCATCAATTCTTCATAATCCTTTTTGATTGAGAAACAGCCAAAAGGGCTACCTTTCCAAAGCCACTCATCTTCCCTTTCTCTATCAAACCACTTTGCCTCCCCAATCAAACTATGCAGTCTTGTAAGGATAGGATCCCAGTTCACCAATCACTGGCCTCTCATATTGTCCCTCCTTAGTAACAAATTAGACTCCTTCCATTTTGGTTCCTCCAACTCCCAGTTAATATAGTCAGAAACCTTTTTACCACAGATCCCGTTAAGGATTTGTTTAAGAGGATTAAGATCTTATAAAGAGGACAAAGTTGATGTCTCTATCCAAGGGTCCTTCAAAAAGTCAGTATTATTTTCATTCCCAATTCTCTTTCTAACCCCCAGCTTCAACACATTTCTCAGTTTAACAAGATGATTCCATAATGTTGTGCCACTAGGCAAATCAAAAACTGAGAGAAAACAGCTAGGATTCTTATTCCTCAAGTATTTAGCTTGGAAAATTTTAACCCGGTCTTTAGAGCCTTCAAGAATATTCCAAACAATTTTAGCTGTTAGGGATTTTTTAAGCATATATATTCTTATTAATCCGAGACCCCCTCTCCTTTTAGGAGTACACACTTTTTCCCAGCAAACCAGGGACAGTATGTTTTTTTCTTCAGTTCTTGACCGAAAGAATTTTCTCTAAATGTATTTCATCTTCTCCCCTATAGAGGTAGGGATTTTGAAGAGGGATAGATAGAATACAGGAATAATTTGAAGGGAGGCATTAAGGAGTTGATTCTTGCTAGCCAAGCTAAGAAGCTTCCCCTTCCATCTCACAAGTTTTTTTTGAGTCCTTTCAATCAGCTGATTCTAGTAATTTTTTTCTAGCTTCTTAGAGATCAATGATAGGCCCAGATAGGCATTAGGTAAATTAGCTTCCTGACAACCCAAGATTTTTATCACTCTCTCCTTAATTTGTTGGTCAGCTTTAAAGAAGTAAATTTTGTTTTTTTCATAATTGATACACTATCCAGAAACAACAGTATAGTCATTGAGAACCTATTTCTAGAGATCGGCTTCCCCCACTGAGGCTTCCCCAAACATTAGGGCATCATCAACAAACTATTGATGGGAATCTGGCATAAGAGATGAGGTGGCTTTAACACCTTTGAGAGCTTTTGAGTCCAATAATTTTTGGAAATTCCTACCAAGAACTTCAACAACAATGATAAAGAGGTAGGGAGAGAGGGGGTCACCTTGCCTAAGACCACAACCACAAGAGAAAAAACCTTGGGGGACTCCATTAACCAAAAAAAAACACATGGGGGGGGTAACACAAGCAGAGAACATCTTTAGGAATCTACCATCTATCCCAAAATTCCTAAGAACATCAAAAAGGAAACGCCAAGAAACTCTATCGCAGGCCTTAGAAATGTCAATTTTGAAGGCCATCCCAGGCTTCTTAGAGTGATCCATTGAATGAATAATTTCATGTGTGGAAATAACAGCATCGAGAATATTTCTTCCCTGGACAAAACCTTTCTGGTTTGAGGCAATCATTTTACCCAACATCGGTTTAAGTCTAAACACCAAAATTTTAGAGAATTTTATAGACTGTGTTGCAAGGACTATTAGCTCTATAATATTTCATGGCTAAGGCATCAACATTTTTGGGAATAAGGTCTATAAAAGTAGCATTCAGTTGATTCAGCAATCTACCCAATCTAAAGAAATCCCTACCAGCATTGAAAATATCATTTCTAACTATATCCCAAAAGGTTTGGAAAAAAATAGGAGGGAACCCATCAGGGCCAGAAGCTTTAAAAGCTCCAAAGGAAAACACAACCTTCTTTACTTCATCCATAGAAATAGCATTATTCATCTTTAAATCAACATCAGAAATTACTTTAGGGATCACTTCAATAAAGTCAGCATTTACCTGATGAACATTGCCAGGGGCCCTATGGTGAGTAGATAAGAAGTTAACAGCTTCCCTCGCAATATATTTTTCATTGGTCACAATAGATCCATCCTCTTTCATAAGCGATCTGATTTTATTTATGCTTCTATGTTTCAAGGTGGATTGGTGGAAAAAAATTGTGTTCCTATCCCCTTCCTTTAGCCATTGAACCCTTGACTTTTGTTTCCAATAGATTTCCTCCTTTTTGTTTATCTTATACCATTGGGATCTGAGGTCTCTTTCCTTAGCACATATCTCTTCATCCACTTGACCAGCCTCCATAATATCCTGAACCTCTTTTATGATTTTTCCTAGAGAATTATTTATCTCAAAGGTATTTCCAAAAGTCAACTTATTCCACCCTTTCACTCTTTTCTTTATTCTACTTAACTTTTTTGCCAGGCAATACATCGGTGTTCCAATTATAGGTTCCTCCCACCAGGATTTAACCAGAGCAGGAAAATTCGGGTGGAGACTCCACATAGATTCAAATCTAAAAGGGAAAGGTCCCCTATTATGGTCCGCATTTCTTTTGAGTAGCAAGGCATTATGATCAGAACTAGACCTAGGAAGAGCCGAAAGAGAAAGGAATTGTGAGATATTCCAATTAGCAAAGATCAAAAACCTATCTAATTTGACTTGGATTAGGTGGTTTTCATTCCTTCTATTTGACCAAGTATACTTAGTTCCTTGTAGGGGGATATCAATAAGACTTGTTGAATTTAAGAACTCAGCCAACTCCATCATATTGTCAAAATAATCATCCTGCCCTCCAGACTTTTTTGAAGGAAGGAGAGGAGAATTAAAATCTCCTCCAAGCATGTAGTGGTCATCTTTCCTAAAAGTAATAGCATCACTTAATTGTTCCCAAAGTAGAACTATGTCCCTACTCATATTTGGAGCATAGATGTTTATAAGATTCCATTTCTCCTAGGAAACAATGTCTTCAAGTGTAATCATTAGATTATTCTTATAAGTAGAACACATAGTGCCTTTTAGTTTAGAAGGATTCCAAAGGGTAGCAATACCACTTGAAGCTCCTTCCACCTCACTAACAAGATAATTCACATCAGGCTAGATACTCAAGATAGCTTTATCAAAATTCTCCTTCTTCATCTTTGTTTCCTATAGGAATCCACTTTATTGTCAAGAATATAGGATTTCACCAAAAATTGTCTGTACGGGCTATTAAGTCCCCTTATATTCTAGGAGAGGTACTTCATTGGTAAAGAAATTAGCAATGCCACCTCCACCCCGAAGAAGCAATTAAAGCTACTTCTTCTTGGACTTTAACCCTGCGATTGAGTCCAAGGTTCTTTATTTTCTAGCTGCCACATCCCTTACAGTGTCTTTGGTTCTGGAATCCTTTTAGGAAGGCCTTCCCACCTTATTTCCTCCTCCCACATCCAATTTATTTTGTATTTTGGGGTTTAGTAGGAGCTTGGGACCATCCCTCATCATCCTCTTTATCACTAGACCCTTGAGGGAAGCCTAGAAGAGCCAAAGAGTCACTCAGGTTTCTTGCTCCAATTTGAGATAAGGAGTGCATGTCCTCCAAAGATAGGTTAGTCTCGGCCATAACATACTCACCTTCATCAAGATCATCACCCGTGCCTTGAGTCTGAACCTTCACACCGGGATCCAACACATTATCCTCCATCAAGGGTTCCCCCAATGGTACATTGTCCATGTTTACATTCCCCCCCATATCCACCTTTTTTGGGAAGCTCGAGGTTGGAAAGGTGGAAGTAGGGGCAGCCACACCAAGGTTCAGACATTCTGAATCATTAACTTCAACAAAAGGATTAGAAACAGACATAGTCTGGGTTATCCTTCAGAAGGGGGATAGACACCTCCTGAACAAGAATAGTAAAAGATTGTGCTCTAGAAGCCATATCAGTACTAGAGTGAACCTCCTCTAGAAATTTATCCTTAGCCTTTGAACCCTCACCAACCTTTTTCCCACAAGAATCTATGAGATGACCAAACTTCTTGCACAACTGGAAAAAGAGGCAGGGATTTTCATATTCTATGGGTTGAGTCCAGTTACCAAACTTAGACTTAAGAAGGATTGAAGAAGGAAGGACCGTACTCACAGCCACATTTACATAGATACTGGCATACACTAGTCTATATCTCTCTTGAGTAATCTTATAAATAGCCAACAGACTCCCAAAGGAGTTGGTGATGCCTTTTAAGATTCCCTTCTCCCAAAATTCTAGTGGAAGGCCCAAAAGGTGAACCTAGGTTGGAGTCGAAGCACTCAAATCTGTCAACGGTTCAAAACCTGGCTTCCATTTGCAGAGGGAAAGAAAGTTTTTGAATCCTAAGTCAAAAGCCCAGGGACCACCAGTTAGAACCTTCAACATATCTTCATACACCACAAAGGAAAAAAAATACCTCTGGGCATAACATTTATGGTGACGCTGCCTTTGAGATTCTAAGTGGAAGCAGCCCATTGATGAACTAGTTCAATATTTGTCCTGTACACCAAATACTTTCCAACAAGAGCCATTTTGAGGTTGTCCATCACCTTCAGCATCAGAACCTCTGGGACATCTACTTCCCAACCAGTCACTGAGCAGGAAGAAGATTCCAATAGCTTTTTACTCAAAGCTGGTGAGTCATACCCCACCAGTTTGTCCACATAGGAAGCTGGTGCTTCCTCAAAGAAGAAAGAGTTAAGCCCTAGAGATGGTGAAATGGGCAATTTTCTAGAGAATCCCTCCATCTTTTCCCCAGGGGAAAGGATTGAAGTACGAGGAGGGGACGTCAGATTAGGAGTAGCCAGACTGGTCACTGCAACCACAGGCTCAGCGCTAGACAAGATGACAACTTCCTTGGAATGGGGAGCCTTCCCAGGCCCCCCTCCTGACCAACCCATGAGGTAGTCAAATCACAACAATGGCCGAAAATTCAAAAAATAAGCCCGAGTGAGAAACTTTCAAAGCAAAGCAGAGAGTTCTAGCAAAAACAACTTTTCTTCAGATAATGCCTTTTTGAATTCAATTATTAGTTTCTAATTATATGCATGTGTTGAAATTCATGAATTGAATTTTGTAGTTTTAAATTGAATTTTGTAGCTTCATGTTTGGTTTCATACTCCATAGGAATTAGCTAGGGTAGGACACTGCAGTTTTAACAGTTGATAGTTATAGTCTCAAGTATTAGGTACTTGTAGCATAAGGTAATAGTTTATATTCATTTCCCTTATTTTGTGAATTAGTAATTTACTTCACTTTTTAGCTTTTAAGTTGTCTTTTGTACATGTGTATTTTCCTATACTCCATTGATGTAGGATGCATCTAGAATCTGTGAATGCATATATTTTCCCAACACTATTTGAAGTTTACGACTCCTTGGTTGATAATTAAATGTAGGTCTCTTGTGAAATATTAATTATTCAGTTAGAGATTCTTAGGTCCTCTAATTTGTGTGTATACCTAGTAAAACCAAGTCAATTAGACATTAGAGAGGCTCTATAGGTGGTTTATGGGAATTAGGTAAAATTGAATTGAAAAGGTAGATTTGTGTATAGGTGGTGTGGATTGTCAAATGATTAAGGATCAATGAAGGGGAAATTAGGGTTTTATATGGTATGATGTGTTTCTAGGTTGAGGTTAAAAATCATGTATAGGTGGGGGAAACGCAAGTGACGAGAAGCAAAATAACTCATTTTTCTTGTTGTACGCATGGTGGGTGCAATCATTTATTATCACAAGAGCGACATCGAGATGCACTTAGATTGAGATGACATCTTACTGATGATGGACGAGTAGTTTTAGGAGTTGTTGATCTATATTAGTGTATACATGAAAATAATCCTAACTAACATCATGCATCTAATCATGCTTCAATTAACATCATTTCCTCTATTAATTAAATAAATTAATTTAATTAATTCACTAAGCTTCATCACACTTAATTAAATAAATCAAATTATTTAATCTCCTAAAGTTCCTCCATTTAATTAAATAAATCCAAATATTTAATTAAATCTCTAAATGTTCTTTATCTTCTCATTCAATTTAAATAAATCCAAATATTTAAGTTGAATATCACAATCACCTAACATCAGCTTAATTAATCAAATCCTAATTAATGCTAACTCTAATCCATGTCCCATCCTCTAGCTTTTTCCACTTGCACAATAAATCATTTGTTTGACTTTCTTTTCCAAACAAATTTCCCCCCAAATCTCTCAACCATATGCATTTAATGCTATTTTTCAAATATCAAACTCACCTAATAAGCATTTACTTGCACAAAGACCAAAATGCGCTCACCCTTCATCCTCTCACATTTTGACAAGTGGCATGAATCCATTGGTTGAAGATTAGTCCCACATTCTTCCACTTTGCTTCTTCTTTTCTCAATCTCATCTATAAATTCAAGGCTTTTCTCCTTCATTTCCATCCACAATTTGAGTAAACTCACTATACTCAATTTCATCTTCAAGCATATCCATTTTCATCCATTTTTATCAAGTTCTTAGCTAGGTTATGCAGGAATTCAACCAAAGTGGATCAAATCTTCATCAAATCATCATAAATCTTACAAAGGAGTTGGGAAAGGGCCAATTTCTACGCATAATTGGCACTAATTCCCCCATGGGATTGAGGATTTGCATGCTTAATTAGGATTTAATTGCTTTATTGTCTTGTTCTTCATTCTTTCCTATTCTTGAGCATTGTAAATGAATTTCATGGGGAATCCTTGTTCTTACTTGCATATGAATCTAATTGTGTGTTTGTTTGCTATGTTTGTGCAGGTCTAGGATTGGGGTTCACAATTAGGTTACTTTTATGTCAGAGATCTGAGCTCATAGGGTGATGATGATAGTATTGGTAGAGAGATAGTATAGCAAGCGTAGCTCATTTTATTACCGATGAGGGAGGCAATGATCACCGTCAAGGATGTGTGGTGTATTCTACGAATCTTAATCCATGGTGAGCGGGTGGTATATGACATTGATGGTGAGGAAATGGAACTCAGTCAATTATTTATGATAGATGACCTTAAGATAGAGGATTATGATATCAGTCTAAGATACATGGAGACTCATTTTGACACTCTCCTTGTGTTATTGGCAGTAATTAGTAGTGGTGTACTGGTCCCTAATAAGAGGAGTTGAGGCTTCCATATTATGTATAGGACTGTTATAGAGCAAATGATGGAGGATGGTGTGTCATATGCATGGGTTATGTGCATATAATGATGACTATATCATCAATTGCGTTAGGTGGTGTATGTATATATATCTAGATATATGTGTATGTCTATATATATATATGTGTGTGTGTGTGTGTACGTGTGTGTGTATAGATGTATGCGTATGTGTATATATTTATTTGTGAATATCTATAAGTACAATGAAAATGTAAGTTGATAAGTAAAGAATAAAAGTTACAAAGTTTTTTTATATATGTATGGTTCTCTATTGTATGTGCAATGGAAAGTAGAAAAATTCTAACATAGTTTACATAAAATATATGGTACTATGTTCTTATGGACAATGAAAGGAGATTATATTTAAACCAAGCAAAAAGAATATAAAAAATGAAGATGTATGTTGTGTTTTTTTAGCAATCCAAACTTGAGAGATACATTCACAGTTATATATATATATATGTATATCATGATATGTATATATACATATATATATGTATGTATACATACATATATATATGTGAGTGTGTGTGTGTATAGATAGATATATATCTTTCTATGATTATATATAAGTACAATGAGAATATAACCTGATAAGTTAAGAATAAAAGTTACAAAGTTCGTCTGATATATGTATGCTGCTCTATTGTATGTGCAATGGGAAAGTAGACAAATACTAACACAATTTATATAAAATGTATGGTATTGTGCTCTCATGAACACCGAAAGGAGAGTAATTTAAACACAAGCAAGATGGATATTAAAAATGATGATTTAATACCCAATTAAGCGAAACTTGACAAATATATACACAGTTTCCTTAATATAAAATTTATGAACTAACTATCAAGCCATTAAAAATATACAAAATTTCTTGAATTCGTATAGGGGGTTTGTAAGATTTAACCCACCATATTGAAAATAAACCCTCATTTTAAAAATTATAAATAGACACTTCATGAATATGGACATGGGTTTTCAGATATATACCCAAAAAACAAGGGCTTTTCAGAAAAAAGCCCATACAAGTTTAGGGTTTCATTATAATAATTCATTAATTAGAGAAATACATGTATTTTTGTAGACATGGGGTCAAAATTGCATGTGAAATAATTCTTTAATCAAAAAAAAGCATGATTACAAATGGGGGTTTTAAAATACAACCAAAAAAGTTGAATGTATGTAGATTATACAACCTAGTAGAGTATTTCACTGTATTAAGTCAATGGGTTCATGATAATGTAACCCTTGGCAGTTTGCACAATGATGCAAGAAAGACAGGAGTACTTGGCCAAAATATATTCACGAGTACCAATTTGTGCAAAATGAAAGGAGAAATGATAGGTTGATGGAGACAACATGATAAGAAATGATGAAATCAATCAAAAAGGTGTCTCAAATTAACACATAATCAAACAACCAAGAAACCCTTCATAGTTCCAAAAAAATGCCCAATAACCAGACTCATGAGTACCATTGTTTGTATTATGAAAGGAGAAATGATAGTTTTATGTTACTTGAAACCATGGTGGGCAACTAGAAAGCATCCATTGAGGGTTTAGCAACACCTGTCAAAACTATGGAGCACATGATGACAATGGAGACCATGGCGAGAGATATCAAATGGAGGGTGATAAAATGAAAAAATCAAGGGAAAAGACAACACCAGACCCATCTTGACTATTAATTGGGTTAAAAGGTCACCAAAGTCTAGGACATGGTCAACGAAGCGCGTGGCATTACAGACAATCAACATCACTAAAGTGAACTTTAAACATTATAATATGAATTTATAAGTTCAAAAGTGAGTGGTTATTTTAAATATATAAATGTAATTGCACCCTAATATTATCACTAATTGAATTTTTTTAATATTTATTGGTGGTGAAAGCGAGTAGCTATTGGGACATTAGAGGGCACATTTTGGACATCAAGTCTAACTGGTCACTTTTGACCCTCTTGCATTCGTCGGAAGCCCCCAAAATCCAAAAAAATAGCTATAAGCTATTAATTCAAATTTGAATAAAACCCAAAAGATCAAGTCAATCCAATGCACCATTTAGGAGCTTAGGGTGTGAAAAGTTAGCTATAATGCATATTGGTCCCCTTCCTCTAGATCTAGACATATACTTCATATCATTTTTATGGATGAATTTTCTCTCTCTTTAAATCTCTACATACCCTCTTTTGGTCTTAAATAACAATCATTTTCTCTAGAAAGATTATCTACCTCATCTAAGTTGAGAAATCATGTAACCATGACCTCCCTACCACCTCGAATTGATAGGCCATTATATCTACATTTGTAAAAGGAATTCTAGACAATTCTCGAGTTGCTACACCTTTACCAATGGAAAGAGAAGTATATTGATTTGGTTCAAATGTTGTCATATCCATACTAGAGTACTATCCCAATTATATGGATCCTTTACTAGAGGATCATATGCACATATTGAATGAAAATGAGGTACACCTAAATTTTCAGGCCAAAGAAAAGTAGCTCTCAGTCCATTTGTATGTGTTAGCGATTTTGCAAGTACCTCAACTACCTCGCCAACTGCATCAACATTTTATAAAGAAAACCTCATAACTTATTTTATCTAAATTTTTTCTAAAGTTAAATCGTGTATCATGTATTTAGATTCGTCTCTCTAGCTATCTATTAAGGTGAGCTCCTAACCCAATATTTTGCTTCTTCCAGCCGCGTAAGATTTAACTAAGGATTTCTCAGGTTCTAGACTCTTTTTAAGTGTTTGTTGCAATAAATGTGGTGGTACCCATCTCCCACTTCCAATAATCATGATGAAAGGTTATGTTCACCACTTTTAAAGAGTATCCCCTTTTTCCATAATTCCTTGCTTAAAAGGACAACCGTCATCAAGTATCGATTACATGATGCAAAGGCTCATTTTTAGGAGGGATCACCTCTATGTTTAGAACATTGGGAGTTTCCACTTAAGTGGCCTAACTTGAGATAACAAAAGTTAGAGCACCAAAACCTAACTAATCCATTGTACCACCCTCTTTACAAAATTTCTAAAACCATTTGATCTAGAAGATCTTGAGATGGAAGTGACACAAATTTATATCAACTAATTCTTAGTTTGTATGTTACAACACCAAGATTTTGTTGCAAGAATGAAAATATTGAAGGTGTTGTCATTGATGCTAACTGGTCAATTGGTTATCTACTAATTACTATTGGTTGTATATGTCGAGGATATTGAGAATATTGTAATGAATATATGTTGCAAGTATTCAGTGGTTGCTCTAAGTTTTGGTTCAAATTTTCTCCTATGTTTGTGTAGTTCATATATGATGTTCATGGTTTTTAGTAGATGTTATATCCATATTTTTGGTTGTTGATTCATTGTACAGTGCAAGTTGTGTTCACCAATTGTGAACTATGTTTTTTATGTGGTTTTGGTTGAGGTCCAGGAGAAATGTTGTTGGTCCGGATTTCTCTTTGATGAAGTCTTATGACTTGTGGTTATAGATTTGTGTTTCCCTAATTCCATTGAAGATAGTTTTGGCATCTGGAAGGTTTGTGCTTAATGGTTCTGTGTGTTTTACACTGGTTTGGCCGACCTTGTGTGAAATACTACTTTCGAGGATGATGGAGCATGTTGGATCTATTTGGGTCCTTATGAAGTGTGTGTTTGGGTTGCCCTCATTCTAATTCTACCTTAGGATGTTTTTGCACCGACCTAATTTGAATTTAAAATTTGGATGGCCGACTTTGGATATGTTTCAAAGTTGAAGATGGTATAAATGCAAGACGAGTTAATGATGAAACATGATACAAGAGTGAAGAAGAAGAGTGATAAGAGAAAAGAGTAAGTGCAGTTTTATGCAACATTTATTATATTCAATGAGTGTGTGTGTGGTACGAGTGAGACAAATCAGTGTGAAGCTTAATACTGAGTTTTTGGATGCAATGAGTAGAAGGTGAATTCTATCATTCATGCATGTGTGTGAGTAATTATGGTGGAATCCTTTGTTGCATTAGGATTATAGTCTCTCTGTAACAAGTCTTTTTTATATATTTGTGGTAGTGAGCCCTTTGAGTTGTAGCCCTGTTGGACAATGAGTCCTTGTTCTAGACAGTGAGTCCTTATTTCAGGTAGTGAGCCTTGTTTCAAGCAATGAGCCTTTTGTAATCGGTTTTGATATTCTCTATAGTGTGAGTTAATCCTTGTTGTGGTTTTTCCCTTATTGTATTTTCCACGTAAATCTGGTGTTATTGTGTTTATGTGTTGGATTTAAGTTCCTGCATTGGCATTTGATGATTAATCATTTAAGTAGTATCAAGAATTAGTTCTGGTGATTGAATTAAAGGTTTAATTCTGTGACAACTGATTCACCCCCCTCTTAGTTGTCCTATTCAACAAAATCCTTAAATGAGGGGAGGTATTATAATGTTCTTGGTAAAATTTGGCACTTTGTATTGGGTAGGGTATCAAAATAATGAAATTACAAGTTCCATTGGGCTCAAGGGACAAACACAGAAAAATGGAAATACACTATGTTGTTGCTATAATTTATTGAAGACAACCACACACTACAAGCCAAAACTGAGACAACACAAAACTATAAAAGGGAACAACCTAAGACACCTATGTACCTCTAAGACTAGGTACAACCTAGCAAAACAAATTCACAAAATTATGCAAAGCCATTCATAGGTTCAGAGAAATAAATACTAGTGTGAAAAAGAGATAGTCTGCCATGAAGTGTGTACAACTTCAAAATTCCTTTTTCAATGATGAGAAAACTAGTATGAATGAAATGTTAGAATTCCTTGAGTAGCATAGCAAGCAACCATCTCTCATCATAATTATCTCAATCATTATAAATCACATTAGTATTGCCCGTGTAGTATTGATCATGCTTTCCTATATCATCTTGAGAAAACCAATACTCATTGTCTCTTCTAATTTATGACTATTGTTGATTACAAGATCTCTATTTGTTATATAAGGATTGAGTGATAGAGTGTAGAATGATGTCTCATTTTCTAGTTGAAGGCAAAAATATTTGAGGCTTTTTGGAGAAGCTATTTCATTATTTCCCATATTTCCATTGCTAAGGCTATCATACATAGAGTAGTTTTTGGTATCATGATTCATTTCCTTAGCCAACTTGGGATGACTAATAACTTCATAAAACATGGGATCTTCCTTGATTAAATAGGATTCATCCCTGTTTATTGCAATTAACTTAGAAAATTCATTATCTAAAAATAAGGAAGAAATGAGAGATAAATCAATACCTTCATTTTTAATAGTTGAATATTCTTCTTCGATAAAAGATAAAGGAGAAAGAGTAATATGTTCTCCATAAATAAAATCATCGTCTAAAGATTATAAACACCTTTTTGAAATTTATGCTTCTTGAGGCTTTAAACTATTGCAAACTTTCGTAAGTTCAACCATTTGTGTATTAAATCTTTCATTCCTTTCTTTATTATCATCATGATGAAGGACATGAACCTAAAAATTATCTTTAAAACAAAGAGAATCTAGAGTAGGGTCACTTATCATCTCCCCTTGCAACATTTCCTTCTTACGATTTTCATCAAGAAACTTAAACATTTCATATTTTGATTGCATGCATGTCAAGGTGTGAACATTTGATTGTTCGCCTTCATTTACCCCATGTTGAGCTTGAATAGTATCATAAGTAGAAGTTTCCATTTTTGAAGAAGAGAGTGATATAGGATTCACCTTTGGAATCCAAAATTTAAGCTATGAAGGCTAAGTGTAATGTAGTTTCCTCATTTTGAAAGTAATGGTAATTGCTTTCTTCCCAAGGTATGAGAAGAACATTCCTTCTTTGGTCAAGAACAAATTCACTACTTTGAAATTGACCTAGGTGTCATTTTTGTGAACACAAAAAAATCATTTGGAGAACTAATCTGCAACTTTTCAGCACATGTGATTTTCTTTTTGAGTTGAACCCATAATTTTATAACTTCGCTATCATTTGATGCAAGGATTTTATTAACTATACACATGTCGTGTTGCTTATTTCTTCCTTGTTTCTTCAATAGATATAATCTATCACAAAGAATTTTAATCAAAAAATTAGTTTTATAATCTTGTGAAGGGTCTAACCTTGTTCTTTTAGCATCATAAATGTTATCTTTAATGTAATTCCAAAAGGATAGAAGCACCTCATCATTCATTGCTAAGATTTATGAGATTGTTGGCATGGGTTGCTCCCTGATTCTTTGGTTTTGCTAATACTCCATCATTATTATGTGCTTGTTATTTAAATAGAGTCACCAACCTCCTTTCTTGGGGAGGTGCCTTCAAATTTTTGAGGAATGAAAGCACCACTACTTCAATTTGATCCCCAACAAAATCACCAAAAACTGTTGGTAAACAATTTTTTTGCTACAAAAGTTATTTATCTTTCCTAATGGGAAACGATAAATTGCACCAATAAATGGATAAATCATTGTGAGATTAGAAATTCTTCTTTACATTTGAGAGGGGTAGCTCCCTTGTATGATGCATTTTGAAATTTTTAATGGATGTGATTTTGACCAGAACATGGGAAAGGTAGAACAATAAAGAGAAAAGAAAAGGATTCATAAGAAATGAAATAATATCTAATTTGAGACAAGTAGCAACTCAAAGTTTTATTATTTCTAGGATTATGAATAGGTATATATAATACTTCAAGATTTTTAGTTTCAAAATAGTAGTCAACTCATAGATTAATATACTATTCTAAAACCAACTAAATCTCAAGTAAATTTAAAATATAATCGAACACTAAAAATACTCATTACACACGGGAATAATAACATAATCATTCACAACACATAGAATCCCAAAATAGATCCTTTAATTTCAAAAAATTCATAAATTCACAAGTTTACAGGCTTGCAAATTCTCGTGCCAAAAAGCTCTACTCTCCTTTGAAAAAAATAAAAAAATCTCCCCCCTCCATTTTCCACAATGGACCAAGCATATGTTTATATCTACTATTTTTCATGGAACATCAACCATTTCTCCTCTAAAAATGACGAAATGTGAAGAGTCTTGACTGTCTTCTTCATATTCAATCATTCTCTGGCACTCCCCTTCCAAGATGGAAACAAAAACAATTCCAAAAATATTCATTTCCACTGCCTCCATTGTTTATGACCTTCCATGTGTCAAAATAATTATAAACATAATGGAAATTCCCAATTCTTCATTCAATACCAAAATACCTCATGAGAATCGGTTCATCATATATTTTTTCATAACAAATTGCCTCTAATTTTGCACGACACAGTTTGCCTACTTTAAAACAACCGGAGGACATTGCATGTTGACATATCAGAATAGCTTGATAAGATCCTCTTAATCATGCAAGGGAACAATGTGTAATAATTTCAACGCAATTTGTGTCAAAGTATGAATATAACTAATGATCAAGACTCCATTATCACGACGTTGATCTCTTCTCCATTCAATTTTCTTTTTTACTTCTACACCATTCCCAGTTTCAATTTCCACATTTTGTTGAAAAAAGAGATCCAACTAAAGTGGGAAAATAAGAAAACACAGACCAAATAAAATAGAGACAGCAAGACAAGGAGGCATAAATATTTGCTATTTCATTCAACTATCCAAAAATATTACATTCCAAAATGATTACACACAGAAAACTCAGAGCAAAGCTCTATATATTCTTTCATACAAAAATTATGCACATTCCAGCGCATTGGAGCAAACTAGATGGTGTTGCGTACTGGAGATATTTCGAAGCACTGGTCTCTGTCACAAACTTCTGTGACTGCAGGTTCTCCTGAAAATGCCTTCTCTTGTCTTATGTTGTTGCTCTGTAATTCTCAGTCTATTTTCTTACAGGAAAAACATTCTATTCCTTCCTTTTGTCTATCCTTCTTTCTCTCCAAAACTGGCGCTCATTTTCAAATCTACCTACCAGTAATTAATTTACTGCCAAAAATTGATTGGCCAGCATATTTGTTAGACACGGCAGAGGGTGGAGAATCCCAAAGGATTATTTTTGGTAGTGCATTAAATGCACTTTTCCGTTGCTGCTCAAGATTAGATATTCTGACACCCCCCCTTAATCTTGAGTATTTTTGCTTTTCATCACCATTCAAAAGTTCTGGCATAAAATTTATGGAGCAAAGGTTTTCGATGCAATCATGTTTTCCATTACTCTGTGAAACTTTCGGTGCAACAGACCAAAAGTTTTGAAGCACCGGAGCAAATTTTCTAGCACAAACTTGTTTGCACTTGTTCTGATTTCTTGCACTATCTTGAACCGAAGTTTTGGCGCATCTGCGCTTCTCTGTGTTTTTCTGAACCAAGGTGTCAACGCATCGGCGCTTTTTTGTGTTTTCTAGAACCAAAGTTCTGGTGCATTCCTACATACCAAGCCTATCTCTTAGGCATTCAAAGGAGTCTTTTGACAATGCCTTTGTAAAATTATTAGTGAGCTGCTGCTTAGATCTGCAGTACTGAAGTTCAATCTCTCCATGCTCCACCAACTCCCTTATGAAATGGTAGCGGATTTCTATGTGCTTACTTCATCCATGAAAGATGAGATTTTTGGTCAAGGCGATAGAAGACACGTTGTCACAAAATATGGTTGTGCCATCTTCTTGTTGCTTATTCAAATTTGCAAGGATTCTTCTAAGCCAAATAGCTTGGCATGTTGTTGCATTTGTTGCAATGTATTTCACTTCAGCCATAGAGAGAGAAACTATGGGTTGCTTCTTTGATGCCCATGATATTGCTCCTAAACCCATGTGGAACAAGTATCCCGAGGTGCTCTTTATGTCATCTACATTTCCTACCCAATCACTGTCTATGTATCCAACCAGCTGAAACTCATTGGAGGCAGTGTACATAATGTCATAGCCTTTCGTGCCATTGACATACCTTAGTATTCATTTTCTTGCTTTCCAGTGGGCATCCTTAGGCTGCTCTAAGAACCTAAAAATTAGGCTTACCACGTACATCAAATTGGGTCTTTTTGTTGTCAAATACATGAGACTTCCAACCATGCTCTTGTAGAGGGTTGGATTAACATCACTGTTGTTGTCCTCTTTGCTTAATTTTAGACCTATAGCTATTGGGGTTGGGGCTAGTTTGCTGTCCAACATTCTAAATCTCTTCAAGATTTGATTAGCACAATTTATTTGTGAAATAAAGATTCCATCATCTGTTTGTTGGACCTGTATGCCTAAGAAATATTTTATAAAACCTAGGTTTGTCATTTCAAACTCATTTTTCATTGCCTCTTTGAAATCAGCAATGAAAAGATTACTATTCCCTATGAAAATTAAATCATCTACATACAAAACAACAATAAGAATCTCACCATTGGTTGCCTTGATGTATAGTGTGGGATCACTGCCAATTTTGTTGAAGCTATTGCTCAGAAGGTACAAATCAATTCTATTGTACCATGCTCATGGTACTTGTTTCAACCTGTAGAGAGCTTTCTAGAGCCTGTAGACTTTGTTTTCTTTCCCTAGAACTTCGTAGCTAGGTGGTTGCTCCACATACACCTCTTCTTTCAGCACTCCATTCAAGAAGGTTGACTTTACATCCATTTGTAGTACTTTCCATTTCTACTAGGCTGCAATTGCTAGCATTGCCCGCATTGTTTCGAGCCTTGCAACTGGTGCAAATGTCTCATCATAGTCTCTTCCAGGCTATTGTTTGTATCCCTTAACAACTAGCCTTGCTTTATGCCTCTCAATTTTACCATTAGTAGTGCATTTGGTCTTATAGACCCACTTAACTCCAATGGTTGATTTCCTTTTGGGTAAATAAGTGAGCTCCCATGTCTTGTTTCTCACAATGGCATCTAGCTCTTCATCCATGGCATTAAACCATTTTTCTTCTTTCACGGCTTCTTCAAAATACATTGGATCATTGTGAGAAAACAAAGCAAAATCTAAGTTTTCATGAAAATATTCATACCTTGTGTTGTCATAAATTTCCCTCAAACTTCTTGTCATTCGTGGCATCAATGATGCAAGCGTAGGGTCTGAATTTTTGAAGTTGATTGACTGTTGGTTTGATGAAGAAGATTGTTGCTGTAAAATTTCAGTGCATTTTCCCTACTGAGAAGTTTTGACACCTTTGTTGTATTGATGTGAACTTCCGGTGCATCTACCCTGATGAAGGGTTTCAACACATCTGCCCTACTGAAAAGTTCTGGAGCAACTGTTCTGCTGAAAGTTTTCAGAGCTGTTGCTACTGTTTTCTGAACTATTACCTTGTTGTAAAGTTTTGGCACATCTACCTTCTACAGCTTCTTCATCCTCAAAGGGTATTGAGACAAAAATACCCATGTTGCTATCAACTGTTCCATCCCATGACTCATTTTCAATGAACTCAATGTCCCTACTGATCACCACTTTCTTGGTGATGGGATTGTACAATCTATAGGCTTTGGATTCTTCACTAGAGCCTATGAAAATGCATTTTTCACCTTTGTCATCAAATTTCTGCCTTTTCTCTTTAGGCACAAGAGCATATGCCACGCATCCAAATATTTTCAAATTCTCAACACTCCATTTACATTTTGTCCATGCTTCTTGTGGAATCCTATCACGAATGGCCTTCGTGGGGCATCTATTCAAAATGTAGACTATTGTTGCTACAAAATCACCCCAATATTCATTTGACAAGCCTTTTGCCTTCAACATGCTTGCTGCCATCTCCATGATTGTTCTATTTTTTCTTTTAGTCACTCCATTTTGTTGTGGAGTATATCGGGCTATGAGTTGTCTTTGAATACCTTGAGACTTGCAAAAATTCATAAACTCTTGAGAGATATAATCTCCCCCTATGTTTGTTCTGAGGAATTTGATATAATGGTCGCTTTACTTTTCAACCAAGGCCTTAAACTCCTTGAACTTATCAAATGCATTTGACTTGTTCTTCAAAAAATACACCCAATTTTTTCTACTATAATCATCTGAGTGTCATGAAATAAACATTTCCTCCTAGGGTTGGGGTCTTCATGGGACCACACAAATCTGAATGCACCAGCTCTAATGGTGCTCTAGCTCTCCTAGAATTCCCTGATTGAAAGGGTTGCCTATGTTGTTTGCCTAGGATGCATGCTTCACACTTACCATCAGGATCTACAATTGTTGGTAGGCCTGTAACCATGCCTTTTTTAGCTAAAAGACTTAAACTAGAATAACTTAAATGCCCATACCTCAAATGCCAAAGCTTGGATGGGTCTTGGATGACCATTTTGAAGGTTGAATGTTGCGAGCTTGTTGAATGTGTTGAGATTTTCATTTTGAGGGGAAACATTTGGTTCTTTGTCATTTGAATCGCTGCCATAACTCTCTTTCTTCCATCTTTGCCATAGATAATGCATTCCCCTTTCTCCATTAGCACCCTATAGCCATTTTGGACCATATGTCCAATGCTCAAGAGATTGTGTTTCATGCCTGGGGCATAGAATATGTCATGGATTTGTCTTTCTTCACCATGCTTGGTTTGTAGGCGCACTATGCCCTTTCCCATGACTGGAACCTTCTCATTGTTGCCCATTTTAATTTCAAACTTAATGCTGCTATGAATGGAGGAAAATATTTTTTTGTTACCACTCATGTGGTTGCTATAGCCATTGTCTGAGTACCAAACTTCAGCATTGCCTTGTTCTGCAAGATTGCATGGAATAAACACTTGTGATTCTTTTTCATTTTCAGCCTTGTTCTCATTCACCATATTTGCATTTTGACTCCCTTGGTCATGCTAGCTCTTCCTGCATTCGCTTGCATAGTGACCATACTTGTGATAGTAGTAACACTGCACATTGCTCTTATCTTTCCTCTAATTTGAGTTGCTATTCCTTGTGTTTTGGAAGTCAGATTGGGAGGTGCCAACCTCCTCTTGATTGTTTGAGCCTCCTCTTCTGGAGTTGCTTTTTCCTCTACCTCTGCCTCTTTGACCTCTTCATCTACCATTTCTTCCTCTTCCTTTGCCTCTTACATTGGCTTGAGCTTTGAAAGCTTGCTCTTGGGAAGAACTTGCAGACCTATTCAAGTGCTTCTCATGGGTTTGAAGTGAACCCACTAACTCATCAACTGACAATGTAGAGAGGTCCTTTGCCTCTTCTATGGCAATAACCACCAGGTCAAATTTTGTGGGTAAGCTTTTGAGAATCTTCTCCACAATATTTTGTTCTTCCATAGTTTCTCCATTTACCCTCAACTAATTAATCAAGGTGGAAGCTCTTGTATGAAAATCTAAGATGGACTCATTGTCCTTCATCTGCATGGTCTCAAATTCTCTCCTTTGCAGTTGGAGTTTCACAGACCTAACTTTCTCAGTCCCTTTGTAGGTGGTTTGAAGTATATCCCATGCTTCCTTTGCATAACTAGCTACTGCTATTCGAGGGAAAATAGCCTCTATCAAGGCTACCTCAATCAAATTGAGGGCTTTAGCATCATTTTTCCTTATCTCCTTCAACTAGTTCTTTTGGCGATTGGTCAATGTTGCATATGCATTTGGGTCAGTCACATCTGTGAACCCATTTGCTACTAACTCGTACAAATCATTTGCTACTAAAATGGTTTTCATTTTCTTTGCCCAAACGTCATAATTTTTACCATAAAAAATAGGTGGTTGCTACCAACTCCTATTGTCTCCTCCAACCATTTTTCTAAATGGTGAAACCTATAAATACCAAAAAAAACCAAAGGGTTTTTCTTCACTTCCTAGAAAACTAGGGCTTTCCCAAATACCTAGAAGCAAAGATTTTGTCACTGCACGCCTATGACTACAACTAGGGCTTTAAAAACTAAATGCCCATAAAACTTAGGGCTCTGATACCAATCTATTGAAAAAAGAGATCCAACTAAAGTGGGCAAAGAAGAAAACACAAAACAAATAAAATAGAGACAACAAGACAAGGAGGCAGAAATATTTTCTATTTCATTCAACTATCCAAAAAGATTACATTCCCAAATGATTACACACAAAAAACTCAGAGCAAAGCTCTGTATATTATTTCATACAAAAACTACGCACATTCTAGTGCATTGGAGCAAACTGGATGGTGTTGCATGTTGGAGATATTCCAGAGCACTGGTCTCTATCACAAACTTCAGTTGCTACAGGTTCTCTTGAAAATGCCTTCTCTTGTCTTCTATTGTTGCTCTGTAATTCTCATTCTATTTTCTTACAAGGAAAACATTATATTCCTTCCTTTTGTCTTTCCTTCTTTCTCTCCAAAACTGGCACATTTTCAAATCTACCTACCAATAATTAATTGGCCAACATATTTTCCAGACACAACAGAGGGTGGAGGATCCCAACCATTTATGGTTGTGCATTAAATGCACTTTTTTGTTGCTGCTCAAGATTAGATATTCTGACACATTTGCCTTAGCTACATTGTTGAGCCATTTATTAAATTTTTCTATGAGGCATTTGATTACTACAAACCAAATCTTCCTTTTGAATAGGCTTGTATTTGTTTCTCCTTCTATGTGGAGTATTTGCAAATGGGAGTTACACCCATTTTGTAACTTCAACACTAAACATTTATCTTTTTCCTTCCCATTTTTTATCTCTTTGGGACATATTATTAAATAGCCTATATGCTATATTTTGTAGTTTCTATGACCCGTGGCTTCTAACAAAGAAATAGAAGGATATTTTTTATGTGTAGGAATCGTTGCAGTCAATGGCTATTCTTTAGTCAATCTCTTATTTTTTGTGTAACCTATTATCTTGTATACAAGATGACCTATTATTTATGTATAATAGTTCTCATACCTTGTTTATGGCTCTATACTTTGCATACATGTCTCACAAATTTTACAAATAAAAGAGCCTGAAGCTCCCATCTCTAGTTTTTTCCTTCCTCATTTTTATATTTTCATGATAAATCAAGCTTAGTAGTTGTGTTGGAACTATTTTTTGTAGTTACTATCCCATCTTTCTTACTCTATGATACAAAATTTAACGATGAAGATAATTTTTGATGAATGATGAGTGACAAGTTACTCGCAATTACTCTTGCTATTTGTATCAGTATCTTTAGTTGACCTTTTATTGTCAATTGGGGAACAGCATTAAGTTTGGATTATCACCCTTCTTCACCATATCAATTTGGACAATGCTTCAACATATTCTTTGATATCCATTTCAAATACATAAACTTTTCTTGAATCTTCATGTAAAATATGTTTCTTCTTATTTCAATGTCCATCTCAATGAGCATGTCCACCACTGCCATAAATATCATGCTACCAAGATTGTATATACATTCAACCTTGTCTCTTGAAGGGTAACCAAGATGCATCAAAGGACCATCAAATGTTACCAACAATTACATGTTGAATCAAATTTTGAGCATGGTTGAATGAACAATCAATTGTATTACATTAAAGGATAGAAAAAGTTTGTAGATGGAAAGACCCTGTCCTTGGAAAACAATTTATACAATATGGTAAATAATCATAATATTGACCCATTCCCATACGAGACTTATCTGATCACCACAATTAATAGTTTTGATCTTCATCAGTTCATTTATTTCTCTAATTTCTTGAACAACTCTAGAAACAATTTCAATGTTGGAATCATAAAAATAGGTTTCAGTAGCAAATGAATGGTGTCTCAATGGTTTCATATGGATTTTCCTACCTTGATACTTCAAAAGATGATTCTAAATGTTTGAATGAGCTACTAGGATAGTATTGTATTGGTTTATTCAACATTCGCATCTATGGGAACATCATTTTGACCATCAGACTGAGTTACCATGACAATATTATGTTACTTTTCATTTTAAGCATCCACATCATCTGCAATAGGAATGTGACCACTAGGTCACTTTGATGATGTTAAATGACTTGTTCAAAATAGTAATTTGTCCATCTATATCTACTACTCCCTTGGTCTTATTAGTGTTCAAAAAAGTAGGCAACAATATTTCATTGAGCAAAGGTGCATATTTTAAGAATGACGATGTCCATGATTGTTAAGGTGTGTCTTATATTAATTATCACCATACAAAAACACATATCTTAGGCACACATGAAGAATTAAAACGTAATATGAGATGTTTGTAATCTACTTGGCTTAGAGAGGATGATGTTCAAGTATTAATTATCAATATTATATTTTCATCCATTTATATACAGGACATCAATACACATTAGGCTATAGGGAAAATAGTTTATGATGTCATATCTTCCTCTACGCCACACAATATTTCCCATTAATTGGACACCATAATGGGAAAATTAAAAATAAAATAGAGAATTATATCAATGATTTACATAAATCTCTAAAGAATGATTACACAAGTAAGACACTAATATTCCATTGATAGATGACATACTGTCTTATCCTTTACCAATTATGTTTTTGTAACTTAGTTTCATTTACCAATTATGTTTTTGTAACTTAGTTTCATAATGTATGGTAATAGAGGTGATCAATAGATTCATATACATTCCTTCAAAATGACATGATTAAAGTACTTTTATGAGGATATACTACATGTAAGGTTATTTCAACAAGACATGAGTAATTATGGACACACTTGGTTTATTTTGTATCTTATTTTTCCATTATTATTTTTGAGACTTATTCAATTCCTTTATAAATCATTTAAAACATGTAACATTGAGCTTAAAGTAAAAATTGGAAACCTAGTGCAAAGTAAACAAGAAAAAAAATTGGCAATAAATGAGTAACTCCTTCAATTTCAAACTATGATAGCTAAAATGATTTTTTCACTACGAAACAACAATCTTCAATATTATTCAAAATTTGTCTAATCAAAATTGTGTTTAATACTTAGCATTCATTTCATGAGTTATACATGTTATTATATATTGTTGGTATGAACATGATGTTTTAGCTAACAAGATCATCACCTAAGTCTTACTCACACTAGCTACTTAAGTTT
Source organism: Sequoiadendron giganteum (assembly GCA_007115665.2). Lineage (NCBI taxonomy): Eukaryota > Viridiplantae > Streptophyta > Pinopsida > Cupressales > Cupressaceae > Sequoiadendron > Sequoiadendron giganteum. The sequence continues at coordinate 189,483,284 of CM021105.1, read as the reverse complement.
ATTTAGGCTATCATAGGATACTTATCACTTTATGTCTCAACTCATAAGATTAATATGTATGTCATAATATTATGCGATCCTATATATCACATTGGTCTATATAACCAAGGGATTCTCTTTGTATCCTTAATTTGATCATCATTGTATATATACATCCATTGATAGAATAGAATTATTCTCTCATATTTGATCTCTCTTGTGCTTTAATTAAGGCCACTAGATCTCAAATGGCTACAACTTCAGCCAAATCTTGCATGGTATAGATCACTCTATACCAACTCATACATAGTACCAGAGCTTGTGGGATTGCTTCTTGTTAGTCTTTATTGAGGTATCTAAGTTGTAAATTTTGGTTGATCTTGAAAATTTGAGTATGCTCTTCTCATGTATCAACTGATGACTTATAGAAACAAAGAAACTTGATAATAAAAACTAGATTTTGAGGGGTTCCTCTTTGTGGCTTTGTATTGTAGGTCCATTTTGGAGCATGTTGGTGCAAATATGAGCTCGTCGTTGAGTTTAGGGTGTCTAATAAAGTTATTTTACCCTTTTGATTTGTCCAAATTGGACATGTGAGGTTAGATATACAAGAGTTTGAAGTTGGGAGATGATTGCTAGATCCAAAATGTAGCTACAATTTTAGAGCATTTTGGGTCAAATTTGACACTGCCATCATATCCAAAAGGCCCAAAACATAAGGATTGACTGTTAGTTTTTCAAATTTTGAACTTTACTTTGGGCTATCAAATAAAATTTTCCCCACCTCAACCATACAAATCATACCATTGAAATATTCATATAATATTCCCTGTACAATGTTGGTGTCATCTTGTGCAGGGCTTGCATACAAAGGTTCATATAAAAAATTATTTTTAATTTACTTTTTAGATTTTCAAAAAAATGTAGGTCATATATGCACTATAGACTTGCATAGAGTATTAGAATATATAGATCCCTACGGGGAAACACATGGTGCTCCATATTGATATAGCTCCACCATGATCCCTACTGGCCACCAATGATAACACATGTAGTTGACTACTAATCAATGGCAACACCTACTGCTTGGAACTAAGGAAATTCACCAATAAATAACTACCATGAAATAGATTTATCTACTTGAAACCACCACATATACCAATCAAAAGGAATTTTATGCTAGAAAATAAGTCATTTTCTCCTACAATTTGTGGTATTCAATGTACAATGATGGTTCCATACCCCTGATGGTAGTTTTGATGATCCAGGGAATATTTCAATAGGGGAAGATCATATTCTCCAAATTTCTAATAACATTATTGTGACATCAATAGGTCAACCTCCCCCAACCTACCCCCTCTCCATCTACATTTTTTATTTAACATTCAAACTTCGGAGGCTCAATTCTCATTCATCAAGGCTCCTTTTTGCAATGTTTTATTTGGGGCCAAATTTCATGAGATTCATAGTGGTGTAGATAGTTTTTATTTTGATATCTATTTTTTTTAGAAATTTTAGATTCCCACAAGTGTTATTGAGAAGTTCCCAAAATAAGAAATTTTTAAGGCTCCATTTGGGCTCATACAGTAACAATTTTTAGTAAAAAAAAAATTAAGTATATAATTTTTGGTGTAATTTATAACTTGATGTGATCAAATTTGTCTCATTCTATCAAAAAAATTACTTTAACTATATATCCAAATTTGGTATTTTCATGCACTAAATCAAGATCACTTTACCTTTTTTAGCAAATGGCACCTATAATCGAACTATGTATAAAGTGCCAAGATTATATATTGATAGGGGATCATTGATTGAATAATTTATGGGGTAACCTTGTGGTGCTTAATTGCTTTTACTTCTTTTTTGTGTGTTTTGGTAATTAAAAAAAGTTAAATTGAAATCCTAACTCCATATAATTATGCTTCATGGAGAAAATCAATATGGAACTATCTAATGGGAAAATATTATCTAGGATATCTAAGAGAATATATTTTTGAACCTATTAACGCTAACAAAGGAAATATGAGAGATAAATGATGAGAAAATATTGGATACATTTTTCATTAGTCTCTTTTGATTTACAATTTCATCTTGAATTATGCAAAACATCTAAGGAGGCTTAGGATAGTTTTGATGAATTTTATGGTTTATTTAAATTGATAAGATTAGGGGATATCAAATTGATATTGATTTAATGAATCTTGATCCTAAATATTTTGACCACATACAAGAATACATCTCCAAGATCAAACATCTAAGAACACAAATAAAGGATAGAAATATTAAGGATGATTTACAATTGATTCCAAATGTGTTATCCAAGCTTTATCCTAAGTATTTAGCATTTGTTTATGGCTTTCATACCCATCACCTTTCTATGGGAGCGAAATATGTTGAGCCTAATTTTGATGTATTTTCAAATATTCTAATCTAAGAGGAATTGAAACTAATTCAAATGGGTCTCATCAATTCTTCTAGACCACAAACATTGGTGGCTAGTGAGCCTAAGGTGTAGAAAGAATTAGGAATTTTAAAAAGAAAAAAAAGAAGAAAAATAACAAGCTACACAAAGTTTCTTAACCATCTCCCTCTCAATGGAATCATCTGATAAAGATGTTAGAACATGTTTTTCATTGAACTAAAATATTGTCTTTTTAATGCCTAATACAAACACCAGAGATAAATGGATTCACAGGAGGCGATTAGTCCATGTCACGAATCCGAAGGGAGACACTAGAAATTAGTCCAACAAAAGAGAATCCAAAGTGTGAATATTGAAATAAATTAGGGCATGATGTTCACAATAATGTTATTCAAAATAGATCGATGAGTTGAAGCATATTCTTAAGAAGAATCAAATCAATTTTCCTTCAATAATGTTAGTGGATTCATCTTCTTCTTATTCAAAGTCAAAGAGACAAAAATGATAAGCACTTGTTATAATTTGATGCAGGGGTATCGAATTTTGTTTTGCATACTTTTGTTGTTGATGTTTTTTTTTAATCCTTGGATGTTGGATATGCATAAAACCAATTTTTTTATGAAATCATGGGATAGAAGCTTTGACATAGCACACAACCTATGTAGCGATTGCAAGAAACAGTTAGGGGTGGTTAGAGGCACATGAATAAGGAATAAAGATTGGGGCAAAGGGAACAACGTGAAGAGAGATGAATATAGTGCACCATTGTTGAGCTGAGAAAGAAATTTTAGAAGCTTGAATTTAAAAGGAAGATTTGGGTGCATAGGGGAGAGATTGAAGAAGGTGTTACATAATAGGGATAGAAATCGACGATCAAAAAAGAAGCCATGAGCAGCAGGAAATAGTGAATGAATGTGGAGGAAAGAATTAGAACAGTTTGTAACTGTTGCCCAGGGGTTTGAATTCATAGAGGAGAGTAATTCGAGATTGAAAGCTAGATAAATCAAGAGCAGCATTGGAAGATCAGTAGGGCATATTATCATTGCAAACTAAAGTTAAATTTGAACCTGTGAAGGGATGCGTAGCAAGAACAAGGGGTGAAATTCTTTAAAAGTGCAGATAGGCAAGGAAGGTGGAGGGTGAGTATGTATGAGTGGAGTAGAGGAATAGAAGGCATGAATGTCAGGGAAAAAAATTTAATGGGGTGTAGGAACATCAGAGGTAGTTCTAAGAGAGGGTAGTGAATGGGTTTGGGCATTGAATGTTTTAGAATCTTTGTACTCAATTTTAGCTTAAGTTTAAATATATGAAAACTTTCTTTCTTTTCACTAGTAACTATGAACTTTGAATTATATTGCATTGAAAGAGGAAGTGAGTTTGTATTGTTTTTGTCACCCTAGTCCATGGATTGGTCCAATAGTTAGAGCCATCATTCTATGAGAAGCTTCCTTATCATTTCATAACTCATGTAGAGTGTATCACTTAACATTATAGATTATTTGAATTTAATCTAGGTTGTCATCATCTTGGTATTAGTGCAGATAGGTGTGGAAGTTGAGTCAACATTTTGGTATCAAAGCAAGAAAGATCTGGGAGAGTCTAAAAAAGATCTGGAAAGAATGCTCATGGGTTTTTGAGAAGTATGTGTGTGTGTGGAAGTGTTGATAGGTTAAAAGGAAGAACCTGGGTACCAAGAGACTGGGCAGAGGAAAAGGAGAGAAGCCCTAGGTGAGGCATCATGAAGTGGAGAAGAGAAAATAAAAGATGCAGCAGCAAGAAAGCCTCGAAAAGAAAGAAAAGTTTAAGGTCAATAAGATAAGATAGGATGTAGAGTCTGATCAAGAAATAGAAAAGTTGAGAAGGGATTTAGAGAGGTGTAAGCTAATGGTGTAGCAATGGCTTGAGGAAATAAGTCACGAATGTGATTGGTATTGGCCCATGAAAAGAGGTTGAAGTGGCCGCTAAAGTTGATTGTAGAGAAAGGAAGTAGGCAGGGTTTGGATGCCTTGAGAAGAGAAGACAAAAGTGTAAGGAAAACCTGTAGAGATTTGGAGTTTCCAAGTGAGCAACATGTACAGGAAGTGATGAAGGAAGTTCTCATTGTAGAGGACTTCAAGAAAGATAGAAAAGAATGGAGAAGAGAAGACATGCAGAAAGTAGCACTTGAAAAAGGAAAAGAAAAGTTAGAAAATTTAGAAGCAGATATTATTGCAGTGGAGATTACAAATGATGAAGGAAAGCATATTCATGATGGGAACATGATAGAGGTGGAATTAGAAAGAGGAGCAGTAAACAATAATAGTGTAGATGATTTGTGGGCACAATTTTTTAAGATAGAACAAGAGTGGAGGGTGAAGATTGCTAATGAAGATATGAATACAAGTAGGACGATGAAGGGTATAGAAAGGAAGGTTGCAGTTGTTAACAAATAAGTTGGTGCAGTGATTAAAACAGAGGTAAATATGTGTGTCTTCCATAAGAATTTCGTTATGTATTCTTTTGCTATGTTGAATGAAGGAGTTTGTGCAAGATTTTGGAACATTATATGAAGATTTTAGCGGAGACATTTGGGTTTATGTTGAGAATGGAGGAGTCACAAATGATTTGTTGTTGTGTAATTTGGTTATTGCCAAAGAATCTACATATTTTAATTCAAAAACTATAATGTATCATTCATAATCACATGAACTAAAAAAATATCAATTAAACTCACAATGCATAATCTAATCTATCAATCTAAATTAAAGTGGTTCAATAGTACCTCAATTGGACCTTGCTTGAGTTTTTGTGTCCAAAATATCTTGTTAATCACACTTCCTCAGAAAAACATGTTATCAAATTGCTTCTTCTTTATTGCATTCTAAACATACACAAAATTGTTGAATAGAATCTAACAGAAAATATTATTCAATATAACACACATATGATCTAGATTACATCCTTGACAAGGTACCCCCACTATATAGGGTCCACGAGGGAGTCTAATTATATGTGAAATGAAAATGAACTTAAAATAGATTTCAACTCTTCCTCAAGAATAGGAAGAGGATTGAGTTTCAAAATAGAAATTAATAACCATCAGAACAAGAGTATAGAAATAAAACAAGGACTAGATGTACTCAATAAGTTTAACCATTATAATAGAAAATATGCCCAGGTAGAGAAGTTTCTATTATAATTCATAGTCCTATTGGGAATAGACTTCTTCTCCTGCTTGTCTTATTAAAAGGTAAAAGTAATGCTCAGTGATCCACAACCTGATCCTTAAATAACCACCTTCAATTTCTTTTGAAAATGTTCACACTGCAATAAATTGACTCCTTTGCATCAAACTATAATCCTTATGCTATGGGTTGAGAAGCCCATTGTTGCAGGTTGACAGATATCTTGCTGCAAATGTTAGTCTTTATTTTTAAGGTATTTTCATTATTTTTGATTAGGGGATAAAGTAGGTTTTGATGGGACCTGAAACCCATTACAAACTAGTTTTGAAGGGCCCTATAACCTTGTCAAAGAAAAGCATGTTGTATACAATATAATACGGATACCAATAGTAGCCCAACAACAACAATAACTAAAAAAACATGACTGCACAAGCTACATCAGATAAGAAAACAAGGGACTAAGATACCTATACAACCAAGTTTTAACCAAGACCTGGAACCCTTAGGTAAACAAGTACCTCACCTGCATCAGTCAGGCATCAAAAAACTAGCCGCTCAGGAAAAACACCATTGATCCCATAAAAATAATCATCTTAATGGTGTAAAACACCATAAAACCCCAAACCAATGTTGAGCCAAAGAGAATAATGAACTTAATGTCAAATAACATCAAAAAATTCCTACATCTCAAAAGGGTTAGCACATCCAAATAATCCACCTCAAAAGGGGTTTCGAAATGCACAACAGAACTTAGCGAAGTATCAGCAAACCATCCCAACCTCTGCCTCTAAGGGAAACGGCTCCCATCTATAGGAGAGGATGAAGTGAGACCCCTTACCACAAAAACCACCTCTCTTCATCCCATACCAACAACACCTCAATAGGGACCAACATAAGAACATAGAACTTCCCACCAACTCAGCAACAACCACCTCTACCTCTATAAGAGAGGGCTCCACCTCTATAGGAGCAGTCTCCACCTCAAAAGAAGACCACAACTGAAGATCCAAGTAGAAAGAAGAATCGGTGGGAAGGGCAGTCATAGCATACCATGGCAACATGAGATTCTGGAACCTAAAGGAAGAAAATGAAACTTGGAATGGGTAGGGACTTGGTAGCCACTGAAGATAATGCAATTTAGCTCCTAAAGCTCACACCAGACTCTTGCATCTCTATTTGACCCTCATCTTAGCACAGATACTCCAAAAATGTAATAGAATGTTTTAGAAAGTGCTCACACCAGTCAGGGGGAAGCCAAAATGCCTTTGTTTCCAGTCAAGAGACCCACTACTTGTCTTGGGAAAGCTACTTGTTGGCCTATTATTTTCATTGTTAACAACCATGATTTAAACATAAAATCCTACTAAAATTCATGGACATTCATAACTCATACATACACATATTAATATAACATTTTCAATTCTAAATGCTTTAAACAACTTAAAGTTATATGAAAGGTCTACTAATGTCTCAAATTTTAGCAAAAAATAAAGATAAAAGTATGAAATTCCAATAGGAAACTTGTTAATTCTATGGCTCATCATTTCCCCCAAATTAAGCTCTTTCTTGTCCTTAAGAAATTTTAGTGCTGAAGGTTATATTGCAATGCAGTTTCTTTGTAATCCACTGTATTGGTCACTCCTGTCCCCTGCTTCAAGTAAAAACCTTGTTGGTCTGATATTTTTTCTCACCCATTGTCTTCTACTGCATCTATCTCCCATTTCCTTCATGTCCAATGTGGGATAGGAAACAAAAGGAGAGGAGGATGAAAGGTGAGAGGAAGCCAAGCAATTCTATTTTTCAGGGTGACTATGATATACTTAATTGTTTTTCAAATGTTGCCACATAGTCGAAAATGGAATGGGGTTCCTTAATGCAGGAGCATCCGGGTGCATGAGCAATCCTGCACACCTTTCATATTTTAATTTTGGAATTTTTTATTTTTTTTGTTTTGGTTTGATTTGTGGTGTCTTGCAGGCAAGAATTTCATCTATTTTAAAATTCCTCAAATTTAAAAACTCACAAGTAATTTTGAATTTGATTCCAATTTCAAATTGGAGTGGTTGGAGATGGAAAATTAATGATAATTTAGGAGTTACAAAATCCAATGCCTAGGCTTGAGGGAGCTATTCCTAGGATGCGTAACTCCACTTTTATAATTTGAAAATTATGCATTGAATGGTGGATATGGTGGCAGGTGCCTAGGAGAAGGAGTAGTGGAGTTGAATTGTTTCAAAGAATTTTTAGAAAAATAGATTAATGTTGTTAAGAGAACTTGCAAGAGAGTTTTTCCAATGCCCAAGAAGAGAGAAAATTTTGAAAAATTCAACTAGGGGAGAGAGCGAAAATCCAACACCCAGCTTGGAGGAGGAAGCCACCAGTTGAAAAATCAAAAAAATGAAAGAAGTTTAAAAGGAAAAACTTGCATGTAAGTGTATGGGGCATCCAAGTGTGAAGGTGGAGAATTTAGAGTTGATTATTGTTCTTGTTGTTTTATCTTGGAGTGGTATTGTTGTTGCAATTTTGTTGTTGAAGGAAATCAGCTTGCCTGTAGGTGCATTTATGTGTTTGGCTTGTCTCTAAAATCTCCCATTTCAATTCTTTGAGAGTGTGGTGAATGTAATCAGTAGATGTTTATTTGAAAATTCATATTAATATCAATGCTAGAGAATTATTTTTGAGTTTGTATAATTTTTTTTTTCTCTTTGTTATCAATTTTATTGCCTATGAAAGTAAAAGAGTTGTAATAACCAACAATCCCATGGGATTCTTGGTTATTTCCATGCATCAATTAGTATCAGAGTCTGTTGAGAAGAAGAAAAGAAGTCATGGTACATAAAGGACATGGGAGAGGGAGAGCACCATGAGGAGAAGACAATAGCATAGCTATGGAGATGTTGAGAGGGATGATAACATGTCAGGAGGCCATAGAAACCTTACAATGAAGAGGGGTTCATATAGAGGATGTTAGTAAAGAAGAGGAAGATGTTGTAGAAGTTATAGAAGTGGAAAGAGGAGATGCACAGGAAGAGAGATTCCTACAAGTGTTATCCAATTTGGGTAGTAATCCAAGTATGGACTCATCAAGCTATAGTGGAAGCCTAAATCCAGAAGAACTCATTGATTGGATTGCGGAAATGGAAAAGTATTTTGACTTAGAGACCACCGAAGACAATAGGAAAGTGAAGTATGCTTGCACAAGGTTGAAAGGGCATGCATCCCTATGGTGGGATCAAGTGCAGATTGAAAGACAGAGGAGAGGAAAATAAAAGATTAAATCATGGGACAAGATGGTTACAAAGTTGAAGGCTAAATTCTTGCCTGTAGACTATCACTTTAGTTTGTTTAAGAAACTTAAAAATCTTAAATAAAGAGATTTAAATGGCATGGAGTACATGGAAGAATTCTACAAGTTGGGCATTCATGGTAGACATGTTGAAGATGGTGAAGAAGAGGTTGCAAGGTATGTGAATGGGTTGCAGATTGCTATCCAGGATGAGCTTAGTATGGTGTTGATAAGAACAATGGAGGAAGCTTGCCAATATACTCTCAAGGTAGAGGCAAATTTGGCAAGAAGGCAGCAAGGTAATTCCAGAAGTAGAGGAGAAAATTTTAGAGGTAGAGAACAAACAAATAGTGGAAGAGGGCGGACAATAAAGGAAGGAGAGGCAAGTTGGTCTCGAACAAATTATGGCTCAAATTTGAGAGGAAGAGGATATTCCTTCATAGGAAGTGGTGAAACTTCAAGGAAAAGGGGAGACTATGGAAGGGGAAGAGAATTTTCAAGAGTTTGTTTCAATTATGGAGAGGCTGGTCACAAGGCATTTGAATGCCCTCAAGTGTAACAAGAGGATGGGAAGAGTAAGACTAGGAGAATGTTTACCACAGAGGATGCAGAATAAAATGAAATAGCAGACCTAGAAAATGGAGAGGCTCTTATGTTGAGGAGAGTGATCTTAAAGCCAAAAAAGGAGCAACAAGAACCCATACATAGAAGGAATTTATTCAAAACCATTTGCAAAGCAAGGGGAAAGGGTTGCACCATGATTGTGGACAACAGTAACATGGATAATTTGGTATCCCAAGAAATGGTAGGGAAGCTAATTTTGGAGAAAACAAAGCATCGAAACCCCTACAAGGTTACGTGGTTGCAAAAGGGCCATCAGCCTTTGGCAAATGAACAATGTCTGGTAAGTTTTCATATTGGTAATTATAGCGATGAGATTATTTGTGATGTGATTCCTATGGATTCTTGTCATATTATTTTGGGTGGACATGGCAGTATGAAAAGAAGGCCATAAATGATGGTGAAGCTAACACTTATACAATAACCAAAGATGCAAAGAAATATGTTATGACATCAGTGAAGGAGAAACATAAGGAAGTGAGCAGTGATACTAAAGTATGTGTAGTCCTGGAAAAACAACTTCTAAAGGAGATGTCAATGGAAGAGATGTGTTATGCCTTGGTTTATCATCCAAAATAAGTTGGGACAGCAAAAGAAGAGCAAGAAATACCCATGGATATTAAAGGTATGGTGGAGGATGAAGTATAGAAACCACTCCTTGATAAGTTTGAAATTATTTTAGATGAAATTTTGGATCATTTGAAACATGTTAGAGATATTTTACAATGGATAAAGGAAGAGAAGTTGCTGGTCAAATTTAATAAAGTGAATTTTATGAAAGAGAAGTCACAAACAAGCACCAAGAGACACAAAGAGAATTTTGATTGTAGAAGGAGAAGACAAGAATTTAAGGAGGAAGACCTGATTTTAGCTCATCAACGAAAGGAGAGTTTTCCAAAATGAAATAGTGGGAAAAGTGGGAGTGTTCCAAATTTCCTTAACATAATATGAAGGGTGCAACAATTACCTGAAAGGAATAATAAGGAAATTGATGAAGTGATGAATTCAAGAACAAACAGGAAGACACCAAGCAAAGAAAACAAGGAATATTTGAATAGATGGAAAGGAAGGAAGATGGAAGGGGCAACATGAGTTGGGAAGCCCAAAATCAGATGAATATTCATGATCTCCCACTCATGAAACATTATTTCTTACTTGAGATGTTTGACGTAGGAGCATCCAAGTGCATGGGAAATCATGCACACCTTTCATATTTTAATTTTGGTCTTTTGATTTTTTTGTTTTGGTTTGATTGGTGGTGTCTTGCACGCAAGAATTTCATCTATTTTAAAATTCCTCAAATTTAAAACTCATAGGTGATTATGAATTTGATTCCAATTTTAAATTTGAGTGGTTGGAGATGGAAAAATTAAAAAAAAATGAGAGTTACAAAATTCAATGCCCAGGCATGAGGGAGCTATTCCTGGAATATGTAACTCCACTTTTACAATTTGAAAATTATACATTGAATGGTGGATATGGTGGCACGTTCCTCAGAGAAGGAGTGGTGGAGTTGAATTGTTTCGGGGATTTTTTGGCAAAATGAATTAGTGTTGCCAAGAGAACTTGTAGGAGAGGTTTTCTAACACCCAAGAAGAGGAAAAATTCTGAAAAATGCAATTGGGAGAGAGAAAATTTAATGCCTAGCTTGAAGGAGGAAGCCAAAGGTTGAAAAATTAGAAAAATGAAAGAAGTTTAAAAGGAAAAACTTGCTTGTAAGTGTAGGGGGCGTCCAGGTGTCAAGGTGGAGAATTTAAAGTTGATTTGTGTTGTAGTTTTGTCTTGGAGTGGTCTTGTTGCTGCAATTTTATTATTGAAGGAAATCAACTTGTTTGTAGGTGTATTTCTATGTTTGGCTTGTATCAAAAATATATCCCATTTCAATTCTTGGGGAGTGTGGTGAATGTAATCAGCAGATGTTTATTTGAAAATTCATATTAATATCAATGTTGGAGAATTCGTTTTGAGTTTACATAAAAAAAAAATTATCTTTCTTATCAATGTTATTGCATGTGAAAGTAAAAGAGCTAAAATAACCAACAATCCCATAGGATTCTTGGTTATTGACCTACATCATTCCTTCTTTTTGAGTTCTAGGGTAAGCTCCCTCCATCTATCCTAGGAAAAGTTAAGTGCCTGCTTAATTTTTACTATTATCAATTCTTGAAATCTTTGGTAGTCTTTCTCTCTAGATTCCATTAATTTCACTGTCACTCCCTCCTTTTCTATGAGATCTATCTACTGATGCACCACTACATCTGGATCTTCTAACTCTTCCCTCAACTGAAGAGGGGATGATTTTTCTTTTTCCTAGTATTCTTGATGTAATTTTCCCCTCAAATGTTCATTCCTGATATAGGAAGCTAACGCTTTGAGTTGAACATCCCCCAAAAACATAAGTGGATTTAATTTAGTTTCATAGGGGAGAATCAAGTTGTGCAAATATAATTCACATAACTTATCCTGCATTTCTGGTATGGATTGCTGAAATACTTTTTAAAATAGTGTTTTTGAATTTACTGCAAGATGGAGGTCACTAATTATTTGGCTAAATTGAAAAATTAAGAATTTTTTCTTGGAGAAACAGAGAATACACCTTGGCCAGAGGTCTATACCTCAATAGTTGGATTATTTTATCTTCCAATTCTTCTATCTTTACTTTCAATTTCTTATTCTTTGTTTCTTTTTTTTCAACCACTCTAGCATGAGTTGCCAATAATTCTGATTTTCCTTTTCCCAATCTTTTTGCTTCTAAGAAAGTTCTTTTGTTTTGTTCCACAACTCTATACCAAGTGTTAATATAGTGGGAGCATTAGGTTTCCTTTGGTATTCAATTGGGTTTATAGGGTGTTGAGTCCTTTTTCTCATTTCAACTATAGCCAGTTGTGTCAATGTTTCCAATCTTGACCCTTGCTCAGATTTTTACAATTTATCTTCCAGTTCCCTTATTTTGGCATCCCTATTACTCTCCCTCTACTGGTATGTTTTGAGTTTCTCTTCTAAGTCCTTTATTCTTTGCAAGGCCTCTTGCAACTCCTTGCTTGTATCATTTCCTTTTAAAATAAATTCTTCTTCTTTTTCTAAAAAAAATCTTCTTCTACCTCTTCTAATGGTACAAACCATTCTTCAAAAATAGGACTTCTTGGAGGTTTGTTTTTCTTCTTAGCCATGAATAAGTCTTTTGAATCTGAATTAGAGTTTCTACTCATATATAAAGGCTATAAAATTGGATTTTTTGTGTCACTATCAATAATTTTTTCTTCATCAAAATCTATTTCAGTTTTCAACATAATAATTTGTTGGACACATAGTTTTTGTTGCATCAAAAGATTGATCTGTTAATGCCCGACACAACTGTGAGAGTTAATGAATCCATAGGAGGCAGAAAATCCATGTCATGAACCTGAGCATTGTGTTTCATAGCACAAGGATACCAAGGGCACACACCTTACAACAATCCCCCAACGCAAACTAGGGGTTTGAATCCATGACCCAAACTTTGATACCAATTGTTGGACACAGTTGTTGTTGCGCCAAAAGATTGACCTATTAATGACCAATACAATTGTGAGAGTTAATGAATCCATGGGAGATAATCAAGCCATATCATGAACCTGAGTTTTGTGTTGCATAGCACAAGAAGACCAAGGGCGCACACCTTGCAACATTTATTTTCTTCTTCTTTTTTAGCCTTTGCTTTTAGAGGCCCTTTTCTTCTTAGGTGATGTGATCACCTCCTTGGTTGTGTGGGACTCTTTTGTTTCTTCTTAGGTTCAAAATTAGAGGTGACACATTTTCTTTTCTTTGGCTTAGAAGGGCTCTTGACAGATATAAGGGTTTTTGCAGTTCCTTCTACTATGGGTACTCCCTGGAAGTTGCAGGTTGAGTTTCCTTCTCTTCCTATTCTGCATGTTCCTCAATGTTGCAAGTAGGTGAGGCAATAGGGGAACCATAGGGAATTCTTCCCTTTGTTGCATTCATAGAAGGTTCTCCTTTTTCTTGTTCTCTACCCATCTCCTCTACATTTTTCCTTAGAAGAATATTATTGACATTATTGTAGGCTAGGAAATCTTTTGAAAGATATGTTGGGAAATTGGATTCTTAGGCTTCTTTTAATCAATAGAGTGACCAAACAAAAATGTGATAGGGTAAACTTGTTTCTTTTGTTTTTGTATTCAACTGACATTATTTTTAAAAGATTGTACAAGAAATTGGGTACATTCACAATCCTTTGATGGCATAAATGGCTAAGAAGTTTAAAATGTATAGTATATGGAAGTGATTGCTTGCCATCATAGGTCAAGTATTTAATAATGTAAGAGGCAACTGAAGCCCAAATCCATGGTAAAGAGAGGTTTTTTGTACCTTAGGATGTAGAATCTAGATTTTCTCCATACATTAAGAACTCATTCCTAGTAGAAATTGCATCTACCATTACAGGAAATTCCTCCCTTATTTGTGGAAGCCCTAACACTTTTTCTATAGCTGCCTCTGAAGCATCAACCCTTAATCCTCTTATAATGGCTTCATCATTCTGCAAATTGAATTATCAACTCATTGTATTTTGTAAGTCAGAGAAAGTAATTGAACCATCCTGCCTATTGAAAAATTGGAAAACATTGCCTATCTTCCAATAAAAAATTCTTTATTGTAGGTTATCTCCTTATAATGTCTCCTCCCATTGCTACAATTCAAACACCTCTATCAATTTCTAATTTTATACTCTATTCTTGTATATTCTCTTCTCACCACTATTGCTCTTATAAATCTACACTTGTTGCTACCATTTCTTTGTAACCAATAGAAGGAAGTGAAGGAAATTATGTTTGGTTTATAAAAGGTTGTGTGATAACAAAAAACATTTTGTGCTCCCCCAACTTAATTATGTTATTTATCCTCAAATATCAAGTATGAGAATGTCGAGAAGGATAAGTGTAAACCATTTGAATTATGATACATGAAATTTGAAATGTGTGCATGAATTTAAATGCATATGAAATAAACAATCTTAAATGTTAATTATAGCTAGTTAACATGAAGACTACTTGTGATCATGGAGTGAGTGGAAAGTTGGTGCATGTGAAGATGACTGAACAATGCCATGTAGCTTGGTGAAAAATATTTGAAATGATAGGACTTTATGGTGAATTTTTGCAAGTTATCATGTGTGAAAAAGTAACTTAGCATGAGGTATAGCACGTGTCTAAGAATGGCGAGTAGTGAATGAAAAGCTAGGAAATTATGTGCTAGGAAGAGTGGAATTTATTATTGCTTGTACGTGTGATAGGATGAATAGGCTACATGATATGAAGGTAAGTGGTGGTGACTATGGGTACGGATGAAATTTAATGTGGTAAGTATTATGGGTAGCTGAACAATCAGGTCCCATGTAGATGTTGTGCCTTGAGGCTTGTTGCTAGAAGTCCTGTGAGCTTTCCTTGTAGATCCAGAAAAATAAAGGTTAGTGATTGTAACTTGTGCATGTGTGTGCATGTGATAAGTGTTGGATAATATGTAATTATACCTAGGAAATATTAATAGGTGAGTTATGTAGCTCATCTGATGAGACTTTACCTGATGAAGTGGCTTGCATCTATTGATGGGTCATGTGATTTTGTCTCAAATTGATGTTGTAGAGTGCATAAGAATTCATCCTTTTGTAGTAGCTTCTTGTAAAGCTTTAGTCTATGGATATTTACTAAGAGTGATAATCTTACTACATCAATGGTTGTTAGTTGAGTTTCCCCATTGGGAAAACATGTTGAATTTCATATGGACTGAGCCATCTTCTTTGTAATTTCCCCTTATGGTCTTTATATTTAGAATCATAAAACAAGGCCCAATCACCTATGTTGAATTGTTTAGTCTTTATGAATTTATCATGCCATCACATCCTTTGTTTTTGTATGATCTCAATATGATGAATTGCTTCCATGTGTATCTCATCTAAAGCATCGAGATTATGCAACCTCTTTTTCTATGTTGCAAATATATCCATTCCCAATTGTGTTGGTGTTTAAAGAGTCTTATATTCAAAATCAATGGGAAGGATAGCCTTCTTTCCATACACCAATTCATATGGTGTGAATCTTGTTGTAGTCTTCTAGGTTATCCTGTAAGCCCAAACTTCTTCAAGTAGCCTTGTTGCCCAATCCTTCTTGTGGAGTTGTACTATTTTTGAGAGAATACTCTCTATTTCCCTATTGGTAACTTCCACTTGACCATTATCTTGGGGGTGGTAGGGTGTATATTTCTTTTGTTTGATCCAATATTCTTGTACTAATTTTTTGATCAGATCTGAAGTAAATTGAGGCCCTTGGTCTATTACTATTTCTCTAGGAACATCATACCTTGTAAAGATATATTCATAGAAAAACTTAGCAACATTTCCATCCCTTGCAAATTGTAAAGCTTTTACCTCTGCCCATTTTGTAAGATAATTTGTATAGACCAAGATATATTCCTTGTTATTTGATGCTAGGGATATGGGACCAATAAAATCTAGTCCCCACTTGTCAAATGGTGCAATGATTAGTTGGTGTTGGAGTGGAATTTCATCAATCTTAGTAGGCCATCCCATCTTTTGGCATCTATCACACCTTCTTTTGTACTTTATTGCATCCTTGTGAAGTGTAGGCCAATAGTAACCAGTGTTCAAAATTTTGGCAGTTGTCCTTTTAGTTGGAAAATGTCCCCCGCAAGGTTCATCATGTCATGCCTTCAAAATTTCATAGACTTCATCCTCCCTGATGCATCTTCTCATTATGTTATCAGGCCTTGTATCAAATAGATATCTAGCTACCCATGAATAAGGAAAACTTCTCTCAACTAGATGTCTCTTTTCCCTTGGTGAGAGATGTGGTGGTGTTTTCCTTGCAACTAGATAATTGGCTATACATGCATACTAAAGTGTATGCATAGAGAGCTAAAATAAGTGTTCATCATGGAATGAGTCATCCACAATGTCCTCTATTGATTTTTTTGGAAAACTTGAGAGAAAGTATTCTACTACATTGGCCTTCCCTGGTTTATCCACAATTGTGATATCAAATTCTTGTAGTAGTAATAACCATCTTACAAGTCTGCCTCCAGCCACTAGTTTATTCATCAAATATCTTATTTTCATATGGTCAATTTGAATAAAGATAGAGTATCCTATGATGTAGTGTACAAAATTATTGATGGCATAGACTACTTCCAACATTTTCTTTTTAGCGACTATGTAATTGAGCTTTGCACCTTGAAGATTCTTATTGATATAATATATGGCATAGTCTAAATTCCCTTCTTTTGTCCTAAAATAGCTCCTATTGCAAAATCAGATGCATCAATGTATATATGAAAAGGTATTGTCTAGTTTGTTCCTCTCAAGACTGGAGTCTTAGTAAGTGTTGCTTTAAGGGCTTCAAAGGCATTTTGGCAAGCAAAGGTCTGATAAAATTCCATGTCTTTAGATAGGAGGATAAATAGTGGTGTTGTAATCTTATTGAAGTCTTGAATAAACCTCTTATGGTAATCATCATGACCAAGAAATATTATGAAATCCTTTTTCTTTTGAGGAACAAGTAGGGTGGAGATCACTTCAATCTTATTTGGGTCTACTTGTATTCCCTTGTTAGACACAAAGTGTCCCAAGACTACTACTTCAATCATCATCATGAAACATTTTTTATGACTCAAGGAAAGGTTGTGATCTTGACACCTTTGTAATACTTTCTCCAAATTATTCAATGCTTCCTCATAAGTATTCCCATAGGTAGTAAAGTCATCCATGTAAATTTCCATGGAATCATGTACAAAGTCTGAGAATATACTTAAGACTGTCCTTTGAAATATGGTAGGAGTATTACATAACCCAAATGGGAAGAAATAATAGGCATACGTACCCCATGGATAGGTAAAAGTTGTTGTTTCATAGTCCTCTGGAGCTATCTGATTAGATTATACCCACTGAACCCATCTAAGAAGGAAAAATATTGTTTCCATGCTAATGATTCCAACACTTGATCAATAAAAGGAAGGGGAAAGTGGTCTCTTTTGGTTGTTGCATTCAATTCTTTGTAATCAACACATACCCTCCATTTTCCTCCCTTTTTAGGCACAATCACTAATGGGGACACCCATTGGCTGTCAGATATTGGATAAATGAACCTTGTATCTAGTAACTTTTGTAATTTTTCCTTGACTATATCATGTATAATTGGGTTCATTCTTCTTTGAGGTTGCCTCACCAGTTTGTAACTTTCATTAATGTAAATTTTGTGCATGCATAAGTTAGGATCTATTCCTTTCATTTCATGATAGTCTCATGTAAATGCGGTTGCATTTTCTTGTAGCATGGTTAATTTTGAAGACTATTGTGTATCTGTCAATTGACTATTGGCATTTAATGTTCTACCCAGTGTAATTTCTATTATCAAGGTTGATGTATTCATAGAGGCAATGTCAAGCTTGATAAATTGGGACTGCAATTATGGGGTAATAATATATGAAAAATATGAGAAATAGACTTGGATGCATTTGCAGGTATTATGTTATGCAAAGGGTCATGTAAGAATGTTACATAATTGTATTGTTGTGGGTCCCTGCCATATGAGTTATGCATAATGTTTTCAAGGACTTCATCTTCATCTTGGGCTTCCAACATTGGACTACGTTCAATGGTCATTAGTGCTTGTAATGAATATTGATCATCCTCATCTAGGGTAGGCCATACAATTTGGTCCAAATCTATATGTAGTTGTGCAAGTGGGTAAAGGACTAGTTTTTTTTGTTACGTTTCTATTAGAAATGATCATATTACTAGACCTACAGCCAATGAATGCATATGTAGTGTCCAACCAAGGTCTCCCTAAGATTAAGGGGTATTCTACAAGGTTTGCTTTAGGTTGTAACACTATAAATCATGTAGGGTATTCCCATGAGTCCAATGTGATAACCAAGTCTTCTATAATACCCTTTGGTTTAACAATTAACCTATATGCTAGTTGTAAAACAATAGGTATAGGTTGGAGATCCATTAACTGAAGTTGTTTCATGGTTTCCTTTAGATCAATTAAGGTATTTTTGATGAGATGATTCGAACATCTACTATAGGGCTCCCAGGGTTTACATATTTAGGAACAACCATATTTCCTAGCATGATGTCAACAAGTTGCCCTAAAAGATGCACAGTCTAAGGGTCCTTCCATTTTCTTCTCGGCTTCTTAAGGCATAACTCTCTCACATTCTTTGTGTATATTGGTACTTCCTTAATTTCTTAAATCAGGGGTATTTTTATGCAAACATTTTTGAGTTGGCCTAATAGGTCAAATTCAGCTTCAAAATGATGCTTTTGCATAGTTAGCGTTTTAGGGAATGGTGGTTATGGACTTATATTTGTTGGTTTAACCTGTTTTTTTTAGGTTCCTTAGGTTTTCTATCTATAATTTCCTCTAGGAGTTCCTCATCAGTCAATTATGTGATGTGAGGAGATGAAGGCCTAGCTAGAATTTTCCCTAAACAGAGGTGGACATCACTCACCTCAGCCCCATAGGTTGGGTATTGGATGGTGTCATTAGAATAAGCCTACTAAAAAGGCTTATTGTTAGGTTTAGGTGCAAGTTGTGTTGTCAGTTGAGGTACTCTTGATTGTGATGGTGTAGCCATGGTTGAATTTGGTATTATGGTAGGTTTTTGTGGTTGCAAGGTTTGTTATGGTTGTGGGTAGTTTGTGTTTTGGTTTTTCCATTGTTGACCTTTGTACCACTATGATGACCATTGGTTTTTCTAGGGTGGCCATAGGGAATTTTAGTTTGGGACCTAGTAATGTTGTGGTGGCCATATCCCTTGTTTTTGTTGAGTCCAATTGAATGCTTGGGTTATTATCCATGGTGGATTTTGTACATTAGTCCAAGGCTGAGGGTTCCAATTTGAGAAGTTTGAATAACTAATTGGAAATGGCATATCGTTGGTCAAGGGATCTTGAGGTATACCTTGTCTTGGTTTCCATGGTTTTACTGAATAATATAAAACACTTGGCCTTCTTCATCCTCTAGGGCATGAAAGATGATAGCCAACTTTTTGCATTTGTAATTGATCCTCTTTTGGTGGTAGTGTGGACAAAATTTTGTTAGGGTTGCCTCTGCTTCTTCCTACTTCTTTTTGATATGGAGGGTGTCTAATTTGGTAGCCAAGTGGCTAATGATGTCCTCCATATTGGATAGGAGATTGCTAAGTTCCACCATTGAAACTCAAGTGGATGTTTTATTGAGAGAAGAGGTTTTATCACCACTGGTCTTTTTGATGAATGATTTGGAGTAGTTACGAATCTCATCAAAAGGTAGTTGAGAGATGTCTCCTGCTCCTATGAGATTTAGAGCATCCATAAAATCTTCATAGACTCCCCTTAAAAATACTAATTTTAAGGATTCAAAAGAGAGTATATTTTGAGGTGATTTATTGAGATAGAACTAAAATCTCTCAACATAATATTCTAATGGCTCATCTTCTCTCTGTGATATCCCCAAGATGTCATCCCTTTTTTCGTCTATATCTCTATAGCAATCCTGATATTTCTCCAAGAATAATTTCTTTATTATCTCCCAATTGGGAGCGACATTCCTTCCCAACCCCATAAACCAACATAGAGCAACATTCTTTAGTACGGTTAGAAATAATTTGAGTTAGTGAGGAGCATCTATGGTATAGTCATAGCTCCAACACAACACATCAAACTCAAAAAGAAATGTGTCTGCATCCTATGTAACTAGTCCATAGAAAATGGGTAATACTTAAGGAGGTATATTTTTAAGAGCAACAACCCTTTCTTGGTTGGTTATCGAGGATTCAATTGTCACATGCTCTCCTGGTTTGTCCATAGATTCTTTGGCCATGATGTAAAAATGCATTCTGAAAGTATCCTCCGTGTTTGGGATAGCTACTAGTGTGAGGGAGGGTTCTTCTTCATTAACTCCCTCAAAATGTTTTGTGTTTGCACCAATACCTTTAAATTATTCATGTACTGAGGGGAGAAATCTTCCCAAAGCATCTCTCTTCCTCTATATGCAATAATTTTGGCTCTTTAATCAGTAGTTCCTCTGCATTGTTAGTAAATAGTTTTTCTATTGATTCTTAAATACCTATTGGTCCTAATACTTAAACACAAATTGTTATTCTATGAAAGCTTAGAAATAATATAAAACACATAAAAATCCTAAACTTAGCACCATCCTTAATAATGGCACAAAAAATGTCAAGATTCCTCTAATGCCTAATTAACTAGTGCTAATAATTATGCACATGGCTTAGTGGACGTGAGGATCCCTAGACTAATTAGTTAATCACTCAAGAGAGGGCTTCCATTAAATCATCAACCAGGGAGTCGTAAACTTCATATAGTATTATAAATATATGCATTCATGGATTCTAAACATCCTACATCAACTGAGTATAGGTGAATGAAACACATATAAATATAGTAAAAGATTTTAATCGGAATAAACTTTTATTTCTCAAAATAGAGTAAAGGAATACAAACAACTACCTTTTACTAGGTGTACTTAATGCTTATGAATGTAACCAATTAATCATTATACTATAGTATGTCCTAACTTTATTGACATTCAAAGTACTGAACAAAGTATCAATCTATAGATTCTAATTCAAAACCTATAATGCATCATTCATAATCACATGAATTAAAAACTATCAATTAAACTCATAATGCATAATCTAATCTATCAATCTAAATTAAAGTGGTTTATCAATACCTCAAGTGGCCCTTGCTTGAGTTGTTGCATCCACAAGATCTTGTTAATCACTCACTTACTCTGAAAAATATGTTATCAAAGTGTTTCTTTTTTATTGCATTCCGAACATACACAAAATTGTTGAACAAAATCTAACAGGAAATCTTAAAAAATCTTATTCAATATAACACAAATACAATCTAGATATCTTCCTTGACTAGGTAAACCCACTATATAGGATTTGCAAGGGAGTCCAATTATATATGAACTAAAAACAAACTAAAAATAGATGCCAACTCTTCCTGAAGATTAAGAAGATGACTGAGTTTCAAAACAAAAATTAATAACTATCAGAATAGGAGTATAGAAATCAACAAGGACTCTGTACTCAACAAATTTAACTGTTATAATAGAAAGCATTCCCAATCAGATCAGTTTCTATTATAACTCATAGTCTTTTGGGAATAAACTTCTTCTCCTGGTTGTCTTATTAAAAGGTAAAATTAATGCTTAGTGACCCACAACCTGATCCTTAAATGACTACCTCCAAATTCTTCTAAAAGTGGTCGTGTTGTAGTAGATTGAATCCTTTGCATCAAACTATAATCCTTATGTTATAGGTTGAGAATCTCGTTGTTGTGAGTTGACAGGTATCTTGTTGCAAATGTTAGTCTTTATTTTTCAAGGTATTTTCATTGTTAACAACCATAATTTAAACATAAAATCCTACTAAACTTCATGGGAATTCATAACTCATACATACACATATTAATATAGCATGTTCAATTCCAAATGCTTTAAACTACTTAAAGTTATATGAAAGGTTTGGTAATGTGTCAAAGTTTAGGATAAAATAAAGATAAAAGTATGAAATTGCAATAGGAAACTTGTCAATTCTATGGCTCATCACACAATATAAATATTTTGATAGGGAATGAACATCTATAAATCCAAATACATTAGAATTATTAATATCCAACAACCTAGAAGATTAATGGGAACTATAATATAACTAAATGTGAATTTTCTTTTTGTAAATGCAATGTTCACAAAAATTAAAATCAAGAGAGCAATCAATAATCCCTCTAAAATATTTTTATTATCAAGTCTTATAGACCTTTCTCACTATTCCATAACATTATCTTTTTGAAACATAACTAGCTCTATAGGGTAAGATTATTCTTAGTTTCCCATAGTACATGGTGATCAAAACTAAGTATAATTTATCTCTTTGTTGCATGTTCTAATAATTAAGGTGTAGATATTGTAGATCTCTTCACGACGTATGTTGAAGAACTATTGCACTATATGTAAGTACATATATCAAGGTAAAAGTATCAACTCAAAGCCCCATCATGATCACCATATCTCCTTGAACCATCTTAAACCTCCATTTCCAAAGACTAACTACACACCCACATAATTCATTTACCTATATGATATAAGTTATGTATCAATATAGGGATGTGTAGGACCCTAGTAATCCATTTGATCATGTCACCAATTAGTTGATCTTGACCCTCCATTAGATAATTATGCTAAGATATATAAGTTTTCATCAAGGTATAGCTTTTCACCATCATATTTTTTGTAAATTAGAGGTTGTTGTTGATGGAGAGTCACGTGGAAAGAAGCTTCAAAGTTTATCATACATGAATCCTCACATGTATGTATTATCAAGCCCGTGACAAAGACACCTCTTGCATCCTCTTGAGAATAAATATGAAAAAAATCATTAGATTCAACCTTTTTCTTTTCCTTGTAGTCTCTTCTAAAGTGACTCATTTTTTTGTAGTTCCAATATTTTCCCTTGGACGTTTTAGGAGACTTAGATATCCCATGAGATTTAGGTTTTCCCTTCTCCTTCTTTCATTTTCTTTATATTTCCCATAAATATTCAAGGCCTCCTTGGTGGATTTGGTAGCCTTTCTCTTCATCTCCTTTGAGAGAAGAGAAAATGTGATCTCATCAAGCATCAATTTTAATACAATGCTTCCAATAAGCATTACTAGGTTATCCCATGAGTCTAGTAAAGAACATAGAAGGGTCTTGCATTGATTTTCCCCTTCCATCTTCATACCCATAGATTATAATGGGTTATAATCATGTTAAATGTAATCAAATGCTCGATAATAGAATCACTATCCCTCATCCTCAAAGTGTATAGCTTATTTTGTATAAAAAAATCTTATTAATTAGGGATTTAGCTTGGTATAGTTTCCCCAACTTTTCCTAGAGGGGTCCTTTGGTGAATTCTTAACAAAAATTAAATAACATAGAATCTACGAAGTAAATATTGATAGAGTTTATTTCCTTTCTGTTCAACACTACCAATCATCTAATGTCTTTGGAATTAGTTTATATCCAAATATTGTAGACCATAGATCTCAACCTATGATAAAATTATCCATATTGAGCTTTGAAAGGAAGCAAATTTGTGGAATATTCTTCCTGCACTAATTTATGAGAGGTGATATGCAAAAAAATTAAATTGGCTATATAGTTACAAGGGCATAAACAAAAAAATAATATTTTATAATATAATGATTTATATGAGGAAAACCCCTTCAAGAGAAGAACCTCACACTCCAAAATAACTTAATGTATCATTTAATAATCAATGATTACAATACACTTGTAGAGTATGAGCCTTTACAGAATCACCACTAACAAGAGACTTTGGAACAATTCATAATAGTACCTACAAAATTTACTATGAAATATCTATCTTTAGCATCAAATAAAGAATAAAATATCAAACTAAGAACCAAGTGTGGTTTCCTAAAACCATGTGTCAAAACTATGACCAAAATTTATGGTGTATTTACACCAAATTTTAATGGCCAAGTTGTTCTTACAACTATCACAACCTAACATAATAAAATCTATCATATTTAACTCTCAATTTGGGTACTTCATTTTGGCATATCCAAACCCATAAAATTATGTATTACAATATTTGTCAGACTTCCATAATTTTTGTCCATTCTAATGTAACTCCACTATAATTATGCTCTTCACATCATATAATTTTTTTAATTAACTTGTATCTTATAGTGTCATAATATGCTCTTACATATTGTACACACTTACTAAAGTATTTGAAACTTGGCAAAGAGTGTCACCTCAAAGTGGGGTGGCCTCTTCTCCATACAATAATAAAATAATAATAAAAATATAAATAATTTTAGTGTCAAAAAATGTACTCCACATTTTCACACTGTTTGGGCCCCTTAATTAATTGTACTCAATTAAGCCTCTAATTGCCTGAATTTTGCATTTACAAGCCTAATTAATTACAATTTTCAAAAGGGGAATTATGATTTAATTAATACATTTATCATTATTAACAGCAAGAAATGAATAGGTCCTGATTATTTAGGCCAGGACCCATCCACCGTTGGGCAAATGGGTCCCCCTTAAGATCATAATTTCAAATTTTAAACATGTTTTTTTTGTGAAATCTTAAGGTCCTAAATTCAAGTTTTAAGTGTCAGCTTGTAATGTTTAATTTTTGGGAAATTAGAGAATTACCTATAAAAGCAAGGTCTTTTTATCAATTCAAATTCTAGAAACAAACTAGAACTTTATGCAAGCATTCACAAGAGCTAATATTATTGTCAAGAGTGTTCAAGAGTAGATTTATTAAGCATTTTTTCTAGCATTCAAGATCTCAAGCATCATGCATATTTTTGGAGCTAACATTGTGATGTAGGTTTCAAGTTTCAAATCAAGATTCAAGCATCAAGATCACATCGACAATCAAGCCATTTCATGCAAGATCAAGACCTTGGAGAGATCTACTAGGTTGCAATCCTTCAAGGGTTTTAAATCAAGGGCTTGTTGAGTTACAACATAGCACTTGTTCATTCATCATTCCTTTCATGTTTCATTTTATTTCAAGGTTTAATTACCAAAACAGGGTTTGACCAAGGCAAGCCCCCATTCACCAAAAACAAATAATTTTTCCCTCTCGTGTGTTTTCTAGATCTTAGGTTGAAGGAGGATTGAAGATCTCTTAAAGTTCAAAATTGGAAAAGTTGTCAAAGTTGTCATCAAGCCATGAAAACTCACTTTCAGAATTTATTTTTGAACTTCTGATTGTGAAATCTAGAGAATTCAGGAGTGCAGACATAGGATTAGAGGAGGTCCAAAAATTGATTTTAGAAAGCCCTACAAAGACCCATTCGCCCTTGGCTGAATGAGTCCTAGAGGACACTTAGCAACATCATTTTGATGATAGGTGCAAAAATACTAAACCTTCTCTGATCTTTCCGAAAGTTGTAGGTTCTGTTAGATTAAGGTTTAATCTTCTAATTTCATGTGTTGCATTGCATTTTTGGGTTTATTTATTATTTTTAATCTTTCTCCCAAAAGTGTTGTTTCAGCAGATCTGCCCCATCCTAGATCATAAGGAAAACAACAAGATCTCCTTCAAGATTGACTCATCTACGAGCTGAAAGTCAACCTTGGATCAAGGAATCTATTTTTCCTAATGAGATAGTGGGATATAGGTGCTTGATACCCCATTTTACCCTTTCTATTTATAGTAAATTATTGGTGAACCCATGTTTTAATAAAGAGCACCCAGATCTCCACCATTTCAATATTTAATAAATATAAATATTATGATGCAAGGTTGATGCATCTTTCCCAAATTTTCCCACTTGCTTAATACCTTACAAATAATAAATGGGAACTCCAAGACTAAAATCTAATTTCATGGGTCATGAGGCCCATAAACTCATTGTGCCACCTAAAATTCTTTATGCTCACCAGTTTCATTAATGCATTTTCGACATTCTATAAAGTTTCAATTATTGGAGTTGATTGTTGAACCCCACAAAAAAGTACTTGTCACAATAGAGAGAAGAAGCAATGAATTTTTCTATGCAACTTGAGATTTATATTGATACAATAATCTCTTGAATGAATACAAATTACAATGATTCCTTATGAAAAGGAAAAAAACACAAAGAAACCTAAATAAAACCTTGGGTGGGGATTAAATTAGATGATGAAAAGTGCTCTCATTGTATGCTATGAGACAAAAAGTACATAACCTAATAATAAAAAACACTCCTAAGTTTAGCTTGTTTAATCAAATAAAAGAGAACCTAATAAATAATTAATGATTAATTAATTATTAGGTGATTACCTATTTAATCTAACACCCCCTTAAGTATAAAATAGGGATAAGATAAAAACCTAATGATGAATGCATGTATGGTTCATAGCTCTAAGGCTTGATGAGGTACCCATGTACAAATATACAAATATCTCATAACTAGAGAAAAGGAAGAAACCTCATGAGAAAAACTCCTCTCTAAAAGAGAGAAAATGAAATAAATACATATATGTGACAAAAGAATGTAGGAATCAACGTGTCCTCCCAGGTATTTCTTTGGTCACATAAGTATAATCAAGATCACCATAGGAGAGAAAAGAAGAGATGATGGATTCCCCCACAAAGAAGTAACTCATGTGTCAAAAGTGAATGCTCAAAGAAGAATACCAAAGATCATCCAAAATCAACAAATAATGTTCCTCCCTTTAGGAAGAAACAAATTTAATGGAAAATGGAGAATTAACTCAATGAAAATATATGGGAGAAAATGTCTCATGATGTGTGCCTCATAAAGTTTCTCAAGAGTCCACATGTTTGAATCAAAAGATGTCATATTAGATGAAGAAAATCTAAACAAATGTGAAGATCCTTATAGAAAAACCTCCAAGAGAAATGATAATGTGTGATAGGTGGGTTGTGAAGGGCACACAATCTACTAAGAGGGGGGGTGAATCGGTAGATCAAATCTATTTAAAACTCTTAACTCAAATGCATATATCAGAACTGAAACATGAATCAAAGCATAAACTAATGATCAAGGAACAACATAAGCACACACATCTGCACATGAGAACACTAGACATATGTGGAAACCAAAGATGGTAAAAACCATGGTGAGAATAGCTTCTTAGATCTACTATCCAAATCTAGCCTCACAAAGCAAAAATATACAAGTGAATTTTTCAATATGAAGTAGGCACCAACCTACTAGAGACACCAATCCCCTATTATGTTTGTAGGCAACGGCCTATTGGAGACACTAATCCCCAATTGAATTAGTACAATAGGTAGAACACTAGTCCTACTAGATTACAAAGATAAAGCTTGTGGATCTTCAATTGTAGCCTAAGAAACCTCATACATTTTTGTACTAGCTACAATCACTCTCCACACTTCTTATGATCTTCTAATAATGGCGCACACTTTGAAATACAACTCGCATTGAATAACTCTAGCTTCATGATCTTATACTTATATTTTCACTTACTGTGCTTCATCTAATTCACTCAATTCACATTGTGCATCCATAAAATTGATGAATATATACCTGAAATAATATTAACACACCTTCTTTATCAGCTAAGGGTCCGTAAATAACCAGGACGACATAAGGTGGACCTAAATTCAAATTTCATGAAACATGTAACAGGTCGATCCAAAAACATATGATGTCGTGCACTAACACAAGAACCTTAATCAGATCCTATCTTAACATCACACACATGATTTGAATTTTGCATGCTACTAGTTGTTACCACACAGGCCTTGAACACCAACTGGTTGACAGACAAGCACAAAGAACCTTTTATCACTACAACCTTTTTGCATGATGAACATATCCTTTGGAAACTCAGGAATATGGTAGAACTAGTGTAGACATACTCTTCTCTAAAATCATAGAGAAAAACTACATTTTTGAAATAAATGTTGACCATAATTATATTGCCAAAAAAATCTCTCTACCCTAAGAATTGAACTGAAACATTTTGGTACAGACTTTCAAACTACTATTGTCATAATGAATAGATGAATGCACGATATTGCAAGCATATAGTAGTCACACACACTCCTAGAACTATAACTAGTAACATATATTTCTACAAATCTCTACAACTCAATATGGTAAGTTGAGGGGAATATAATGATAATTTGAGTACTCCTTGACACAATGACAACCTTTGACATTAATGACAGCTTATGTTCAGTAGGTTGTAGTTGTCATCAAAGAGGAAGCGAATATCCTCAATATTTGCAATGTGTGACTCAATAAATAATTATGTAATGTCTAGCAAAAAATAATCCCATAAAACTAAAATTAAAAGACAAGGAACATCACATTAAACTAAATTGATCTCTAAAGATATAGGGGGTGGAGGATATGAAATTTTGACACAAGTATGATAAACCAAGTTGTATAGAAGTACACATAGGTTCAATACCAAAATTTTTCTCAAATATTTGATCCACTCTAATGCATGAGAGTGTAAACCAATTCATAGTACTATAGGATCATCTAGAGAAAAATGTGAGAAGGTATACAATCAAAATGCATGATCAAATATCTCAACTAAAATAATATGTCTACTCTCCAAGTCTCTGATAATCACAAAATCAGGTGTGAACTCGATAATATTCCCTACTCCACTATGTGCAATCTAATAGATGGAATAAATATTGGAGGATAGTGAAGGAACATAAAGTACATCATGGAAGTTTCCATCATAAATATCAATATATCCTTTTCTATAAAATTGGTATAAGTGTTGTTCCCCATCACTATGTGCGGTGAACTACAAGTCTCAAATGAAGAGAACATACCCTAAGATGAAGCCACGTGATGTGAGGCTCCTAAATCAAGTAGCCATCATCTTGACTATATACTACTAGATATAAAGAGTGAATATCCTTTCTTTTGTCTTCTCTATTGGCCATGCTAGTTGACCTTGATTTTGCAGGTGATAATGTGGAAGAAGAGATGTATCAGATGGAATAGATGAAGGCAACTGATTATGATTATTTTGTAGAAGGTGTTTCAACTCATAAATCTATTTTGCATAACACCAATGCTCATCATGTTCTAAATTTTTGCAATATGCATATTTTAGTCTCTCCTTCTTAGATTATTCCCCATTAGAAGAGGAAGAGGAATTAGAGGTACCTTATGAATGTGATTCCTTTTCTTGATCATTATTCTTGGAATCCTTGTGTTTTTATTTCTTACCATTTCTATTTGAATCCTTCTAATATTTTGTGCCTTGTGTTGCAATAAGATCCTACGGTTTGGAAAACTTTAATGTGCCCATTTGTACCAACTTTACCTTTACCCTAGTGAGTGATGTAGTAAAATCAAGTGAAGGAATATAAAATATAGTACCAAGTGCATCTCTAGTAGCATAAAAGGTAGAAACATACACTAAATAACCAAGACCAAGCTTGGCAAGGATATAAAGAGTTAATTGGGATTCATGTTTCTCAATACCACATTGTAATAATTG
Organism: Sequoiadendron giganteum; assembly: GCA_007115665.2. Lineage (NCBI taxonomy): Eukaryota > Viridiplantae > Streptophyta > Pinopsida > Cupressales > Cupressaceae > Sequoiadendron > Sequoiadendron giganteum. The sequence continues at coordinate 189,453,737 of CM021105.1, read as the reverse complement.
TAATTCAAGAGACTTGAGTTTGGTGAAAAAGTATTGGATGCTATAAAATAATATAGAATTTAGACCAATAAGTTCACTCTCTAACTAAAAACCTCTCAAAGTATCCTACTTCCCAAACAAGGGCTTTAATTGATTCCAAATCTAATTGGGTGTAGTGCAAGACTCAACATGAAATAGGAGATCAAGTTACATAGACATGCATAATGTACCAAAAGATCTTTTATAGATGTTTTGCCACTTTCTCTTCTCTGCAATTTCTATTATTTCAAGTTCTATGCCCATGGTCACTCTATACAATCATTATTTTTTTAGATTGATCACCATTTTATTTTTCCACCATGGTAATTATATGGAGTGAGTGAATTTATGTGGGTCGATTTTTGTTTAAAATATATAAATTTGAAAGAGAAATAATAATATGACCCTCACAAGGTAAGAAAATTACCCTTGTTCAAAAAAATAATCAACCTTATTTGTATGTTCTCCAAAAAAATAATCATTAGGGAAAACCTAATATTTAATGAAAATGATAGGTAATTGGTAAATATTCTATAAAAATTGGTCTAATATATGTGTAGAGGGTTGAAACAACTTTCTAGTACTACAAGAAGCATAAAAACTAAAGCTCTAAGTCAAAATTTATGAGCTTGGGAGTGAAAACGGGTAGATTTGGCTTCAACGTGCAATAAACTTCATCAAAAGTAAAATCTAGAAAAATTACTAGCACCATTAGATAAATCATGGAACCATCTTTTCGACAACATTGTCATGCCCAAAAAATTTTGCAAGAAAAACCTAACAATTTTTTTTTTTAAAGATGTTACAAAACACTCACTAAAAGTCTTATCACATATTACTATGTTCACATTGTTTCACCATGAAGCCTAAGATCGGTCGTTTATATCAATTGTTACTTCTGATTCAATTATCAATGTCATTAATTAAGATTATACCAAATTTTTTTACATTAATATCGCTCCCATTATTGTAATACTAAATAGATACATTTATATAAATAATTACCATAACAACTATAATTCTTAATAGTCCATTCAAAACTCACAAGTGTTTGCTCATTGACATTAACGTGCCTCACATTTGCTCTAACACTACTCCTATTACTACTACTGAGAGGATTATTGATTCTAATACCCTTTAGTCTTAAAAATGTGACAAATTATTAATATTTTATTTATTTTCCTTGACTATTAATCATTTATTTCTTTGTTGCTTTCACTGTATAACGCTTTCAGTGCATATATATATATATATATATATATATGTTTTAACATTGAATATTTTTACGAATTATCTTTATTTTGAGAAGAAAAAATGAAATCATTTAATATTTCTCTCTAGAATTAATATTATTTAAAAATATATATATATATATACATTATTTTTTAATTACTTAATAATTAATTATTTAGAGTTTTTTTTTTTAGTTTTAATACATTGTAAACTAAAAAAGTTAATTGCATTTTATATTTTTAAAAATATCAAAAAGTTTTGTTTTTTAAATTATATTTCAAATTTAAGGACAATGTTAAATAAAGAAAAAATATTAATTATAAAAAATTTAAAATTAATAATTTTATAACATGTAATCTTTATTTACGCCGAAGGCATATCCAATATGAAATGGACCAACCTGAAATGTTAAATCAACGGCTGATTACATTCCATAGACCTGGCCAACGATTAAACTGATCCTGGGCGTCGACTCTTTTATCTCGTTTTTCAAAAATAAAACGATAGTGTGATTGTCGCTGGTCTTACGCACTATGTGGTTGTATCACACGACTATCATACTGAAATGCAACTTGCATCTTAGGTAGGCTCTGGCAGCAAGCTGGTGTTTAGTACGAAATAGCTATAGCATTAAATATTGTAAGATGATTTGACAAGTTTTCATATTCCCTCTCACTCGTTTAATAATATCTGCAACTGGGTCTTTCTGAAGGGGCATGGCTACGTTTCTTAAGGATTTCTGGTACTCATCGTCGGAGGGCATTCTCCGGCCAACACTCTCCTCACAACTACGGTCGCCATCTCTACAATAAATACATGAAACTATTAGAAGGATATATCATTAAACAAGTTCTACCATCCTTGAGAAAAAATGTGTATTGGTTTGTGCTGACAGAAGCTGTAAAACAGTGGTAAAATTACAAATTAATGCTCTTTCGTCTTTATTCTTTGTTTAGTTCTTTGCATCTTTTGGTCAAGTGTAACAAACTTTTGACATTAAATAAAGTGGGTATGAGATGTTTCCATAATCTGGTCTACAAGAAATTCATGTTTCATAGCTTAAGGGATGCACTGATGCACTATTGTCAGATTAATAGAGAAAGAGAAGGAGAGGAAATTGTTGACCCAACTTTACTGAAAAAATTTGTGGGTATTTATTTGGAGTTCGATATGGAGTGTTATGAATTTAGAAAAGGGCGAAATTGCTGTGTATTACCCTCATTTTCGGCCATTAAAATTTTCAAAGTTCCCCTCGCAAAATACCAATTAAAATGGTGATTTATGTGCAAATGTATTACTCCACTACCTATGGATCATGTTGATCATAGAGGCGTTTCTAAGAAAAGAGGAAAATATATATGAGAGCCTTCATTCTGTACCTACATGGTGGTTCAAGCAAACTGCAAAATCACTTGTCCCTTACCTTAGTATTCAGAGCTTCGATGATCTTCATGTTGCATATTCAATTTGACACGATAATGCATCGAAGTTTGACATTAATAGGTTTGTTCGCATGCATAAGTCATAGCCATTATTTATATTTGAGCAGCAAGAAGCAGGTCATGTCATTGTCTGAAGAGTTTAAGGTGCCTTAAAAGTTTTTGATTCGAGAGAATACTCCATAATTTCGTAACCTCTTTGGTTACATACAGGTGAAATGTAATGGCAATAAATGAATCAGATATGATGTCTTAACGTATGCATAGGTATATTATGATGCTGGTGACAATAAGAGCATGGTAAGCATTGCATATGCTTATAAGCTTAACAGGACATCATGCAGGCTCACGCTTTAATGAAGCATAATATCGACTTTGCAAATGGATGTAGTCTCCGTGTCGCAGGAAAGAGCCTTTCAAAATATGAAGAACACGATGGCAATGAAAAAGCTTTCGCCAAAGCATAACATCAAGCACCCTGTCAGATATACTTGCGTAAAGGTTGAAAGCCAACTATGAAATCACGTTTGTAAATGGTGATCAAGCTTGTGGACAGGCATAGTGAAGTGAATATTTGAAGGTTGTTGGTGTTTTAAGAGGTTCTCAGAACTTCTTTAATTTCCGCTGTTGGGAGGTTAGCATAACCATAGAAAAGACCGTCGGGCCATTTAAAAACGTTATAAGCCGTGATTTTGTAAAATGGTGTAACTTTCCGCTTCAAGTTATAGATCTTCTCTATTTCACCGCCCACATAGAAAGGCCGCTTGAAGGCTATATTATTAATAGAGATGGAAGCACAAAGAACAAACACAACATGGAATGAAGTCGCTATATCTAATCTGGATAGCTCGATATAATGTCAAGAAAGGAAGCCTGATTAATTTAGTCAACTTTATGAATGGGTTCTATGAATTTTAACAAGGTTTATCTAAGCTTGGCACTACACACATTTATAAATGACTAAATTTTAAAGAATAGATGCAATGTGTGTATCATGTGACATTGTTTGTGAAAGTCTCAAAACTTTCTAATCGGTATCTACACCTCACATCAACAATTTTATATATATATATATATATATATATATATATATATATATATATCTTTCTCCCTCTATCTCTATCTTTGCATCTCTCTCTCACTCGCAAACACACACTCTTTGTTTCCCCCTGCCCCTTCCTATCTCTATATCTCCCTCACTCTCTCTCACACACACAATCCCCCCCTTTCTCGCCCTCTCTAATTATCTATATATCTATCTCCATCTCTATCTCTCCCTCTCTCCATATCTCTCTATCTCTATCTTTATATTTCCCCCCTCTCCCTATAACTCTATATTGCTTGTCTCTGTCACCTTCTTTCTCTCTCACTCTTGCCCTATTTATGTCTATCTACCTATCTCTCCATCCTCCTCTCTCTCCCTCTCGCTCCTCTCTCTATCTCTTTCTATCCATATCTCTCTACCTCTATCTCCCAATGACTTCTATCTCTCCCTATCCTTATCTATCTCTGCATTTCTCCCTCTATATATCACTCCATCTCTTCCTCTCTCTTTATTGGCCTATCTCTCCCTCTCTCCCTCTCTCCTCTTTCACTCTCTCCTCTTTCACTCTCTCTGTTATTCACTCCATCTCTCTCTCTCTCTATCTCTCTCTCTCTCTCTCTCTATATATATATATATATATATATATCCCTCTCCTCTATCTCCCTCCTCTTCCCTCTCTCTCTCACTCCTCCTCTATCTCCTCCTCTATCTCCATCTCTATCTCCTTGTCTATCTCTCCTTACCCTTATCTCTCTCTCTTATCCCCTCTATCTCTCCCTCTTCCTATCCATCTCTCTCCATATTTCAAACACAACATGAACTTGTTTGTAATGAAACCTAATTATCTTCCCGTTTCAAAGGTTTTATTTCAGTTGTGTTTGGATCCCTCTAAGTGGATGTGTTGTTGATTTGAAGCCATTAATTCTCTATTGAGATCTTTGTTGCACAAACAAAATTATTTTCTAAATGACATACCAATTGACCTCATATATTGAACTAATGTATGCAAAAAAAATAGACCAAAAATTACCCCAATTGACTTTCGAAACCTCTTCGGCATACCCATTGCACACCAAGGTGCGATTGCTAGTTTAATAATGTTAATGAAGATGTAAGCATTTTTCCTCAAGAAACACCTGAATAATGATAACTTTTAGCGTTTTTTACATATATTATGAATTAATATATGTATGCTAGTTTATTTTTTGTTTATAAACTTCTATAAACATCTATATACCCTATTCACTTTAAAAGTAAGTAAAAAAATATATAACAATAATAATTATCACTTCCAACCTAATATATTATTTTCTTTATATTTTATTTTCCCAAAAAAACAAACTTAAAATAACCAAAAAATAAAAAATAAATTCCTTTCTTTAAAATTCCTAATCTTTATTATTTTCTTTACATATATCCTTACCCTAAATATGTTCTCTCTTCTTTAAAAAAGAATAAGAGCATATATTCTCCATTCCTCTATTTAAGGGGCCTAGAAACATGGAGAATACGTAGGAACTATGAATAATTTTAAGGAAACTTATCTCCTCCTTTTTAACTTATTACTTTGGTTTTAAGCCGTTCCTTATCCATAGGAAACACTAAAATAAATGGAGCAGTAAATCTGTCATCTTGATGCGTAAATTATGGTGGGAGTTCCTTGCGTCTACCACCAATTAATGTCTGCTCCTTAATCTAATATGATATTATTAAATTTATATTGTTGAATAATACGAAGGTTATAGTTTGGGTTAGAAAAATTGGTTGTATATTTAGTTAGGTGTTAGCAAGTGGACTAGATAAATCTGAATTAAAGCCACTGATATTATTAATCAACTCACAATTAAAGTAATATCATCTATCTTTATTTTTATGTTTATTTTCTATTTGTACATGCAAATAAATCTGCAACAACACAGTATTATCACTGTCAAGCTAAATAAAATGTTATTACGAGATTAAGAAATATGAACTATAATAACGTTTATTAAATCTGCAAAATTCAGTGATATAATTGTCTAATTAATAACTGTACACTCTATCGCTTACACTATATACTTACTTTCTTATCTTTAATTATTTAACTTAAACAAAAACTTATAATCTTGATATACTTATCAACTACTTTTATGGTAATTAGGTTAATTATAATAATAATATTATTGATATTCTGTTTACTTATGCCTCGTCAACAGTAATATAAATGTTATTCATTAATACGTCTTTCAATATTATAACTAATTTTGTTAATAACATTATTACCAAGATTGACCTTAATCTTAAGATCTGCTTTTTGCTTACTATTGAATAACGATTAATAAAAATAAATTTCAAACAATATTATACGAATACCCTCGTTTTTTTTTTTGAGCTCCGAGATTTTAGGCAGCTATTACCTACAAAAGAATCACCGTAAAAACCAAGAAAGAATTTATGTGATTAAATGCAATTCCGCTAATTACAAATTTTTATTATTTTTTTAGTTATAAGCTTTAGCATAAGAAGAATTTATCATTGTGACTTTAACTGCCAAAAGAAGACAGTGAGATTTAATATTTAAGTAGATTCACTTCCAATTTTATATTGAGTCTGTACGTAGAGGTTACTTCCATTGATCCGCCACTTCTACGAGTTGGACATTTCATTTCAAGCAACAATATATTTACAGCCGCAGATATTAAAGTATTATGACAGCCTATGCAGGAGAAGGCTAGTGGGGCATTAGACATTAACTTCAAGAAAGATAATATTATCTCAATATATTTTACTTCAGTCAGAGAGTGGATGGTGGCAGTGATTTAGCCTAGCGTACAAAATTTTATTTAAAGTGCTATCATTCCTATTTGATACTGACATCTTTCTACAACTTGGGGGCTTCGATGTCTGAGAGGTTTCCCTATTCTTGCGTGAATTAATCAAATTGACAAACACATGCCCTATTGGTCCGCACTAATCATATTTTAACGTGATTTCAAATTCAAAAAATCTCAGTAATCTAATCTACCCAAAAATTGTTGGCCATCAAGGAAACGCCACCTACAACTTATGTAAAGGACGTAGAGAAGAAGGCGCATTTAATGTGATTGTATTGATCTAGCTGACAGTTGCCTGCAAAGTTCTAGGCGTTGATTGACAAAAGCATTCCTATCCACCAATAAAGTTCGATGGGGCTGACATATGAGTTGAAGTTTGGTCAGAAGAGATGTATCGATCAACAACCAACCAACGAAGTTGCTATGAGGTTGGTCTCAAAGGAGATCAACTTTTTGAGAGTGATACATATAGGCCTTGCTCAGGACACTACTACGCATTTAATGTGCATCTCAGGCTAATCGATCTTCTCAAATCCAGATGGCTGACTACAGAGTAAGTAGGGTGAGTTGGAATCGGCACGCAACTACCCTTTTGTCTTCTTTATTATTATTAATATTTTAGGTTTTCCAAAATAACTATCAATGCCAAAGGGTTGTGTTGCCTGGGTTGAACAATAATAAAAGGAGCAGAAAGAATTAAGTATGTTGTAGGGGGGCGGCTGAAGAGGTACACACACAGAACATATAGAAGAGGGATCCCGAGGAAGATGGAGGCATAAAGTTTCTCTTCCCCATTGATTTCTTTACTTATTTTGCTTAACTAACTTCTGGTAATGACAGGGTTTAGTGCAGGTTTGCAAATGGATACTCAGGCACACATGCAAGAAATGTGACTGCATAGATAAAGCATGTTGCCTACATTACAGATTGCTCCCCCCCTCAAAAAATGGTTGCATGGGTTGCCATGAATGTGGAATGTGAAACCTTAGATCAGGCATATGTATTGTAACATTCCTTGTAATATATTTATTTTAAGTAGTTCAGGCCTGCGTTGTAAGTAAGAGAATAAAAATTGATTAAGATGCTCTATAGTCTATGCAAATTAGTAGTTTATCTTCATTGACTGCCCCGGTCTTATAAGTGCACCCAGATGATATTAAAACCCTTTTTTTTTCTTTCAATCATAAAATTTGCAGTCAATAATTCAACTTTATACTGAAAGGAGTAATTTGCCACTGAGCAACTCCTTAGCATACTATGGGTAAGTAGTTTTTGTCAAGTCCCTTAGAGAATATTAGATACCTACTTACTAATTTTCTTTTTCTTTTCTTTATCATATTTATTCTGGTCACGTATATACACATACTTCAAAATGAGAATATCTGAAAAGATTATAATTCCAATCCAGTCTGTAAGTAAGAGAAATACATGTTAATTTAATGCAAAAATATTACTTTTCTATTGTCTCTTAAACACACATCTTAGATATATTTATACTCATTGTTATGTTTGCATGCCATCATAATAGTAGGAGAAAGTACTCATTTCCATCCCAATATATGTCATTTATTTGTCTTATTTTACCTTTATTTCAAAAATACAAGGTATAGGCAATCATGCATCTAAAACTTCTATAATATCTTCCACAAGAATTTATATTAATTTCATTTCTATATTACAACCAAATTCAAAGAAAAATAATGAAGGACACACAAATAAATAAGGCTTGCCCTTCCATTTTATATTAATCGATATGAAACTCATCTATTTGAAAGCTATAGTCTTATCACAATATTTATGAGAACAAATAACTTACACACCTATGAACAAGGTCTTGCTCTCCACCCTACTGTAATGGCGTCATGGAGCCTCGTGGGCTCTAGCCATACCCCTAAGCAAGGAAGTTTCTTAGCTCCAAGATGATGCATGGAGTCCTTTTAAATTATTTTTTTACAAGAGAATAAGGATAACATAGCACCCATTTTCATGTAACTAGATTCTCTACTCTTTGTTTTAACCATGATCCATGCAACATACCACTTTCTCACAACAATCAAACAACAGGAAAATGGAAGTAAAAGAAAACTTATCTCTTTTCTTTAGGTGAAGGGATTTAACTCTTTTATCCATCCTTCCCCTCCAAGCCAAGCCATCTTGATCACTATCTTCCCAAAGAGGTGGGCTCATCTTCTCTTCTCCTTCTTTCTACCATCTCCATTCAAGTTCTCCAAGAGGAGAAGTGGGCAATGCTCCAATCTTCCATCTTCTTGAGGTATATAGGAATCCTCCAAACCTTCACTCTTTCCCACAAGTGCTCACACATGTGTGAGCCTTGTGCTAATTCCAAGAACTTTTGGGGAGTAGGAGGTTGAGAGTGACAAGTCACTCTTCCCAAGCCCCAACACTTTTGAATTCGTCACATTCATGAATGTGGACTTTTGAGGGGTCTTTTCACACTCCAAGGACAAGCTCTCATGTCAAAAAGGTTCCAAACCCATAGGTATAGGTCCTAGGGGTCTATTCTTGTTCAAAAACCCAAGAAATTGGCTCAATAATCCCTTTTTAAAACCCACACAAGAATCCATACGAATTTGGATCCTAACCAAGGGTTCCAACCCCAACCAAACTCACATCATGGATTCTACTCAAACAAAATCACCCAATCAATAATAAAACCTCAAACCCTTATAAGTCAAATAGAGCTACACTTAGAACTTCCCAAAGATGAATTTGATTTGATTCCAATATTTATCCATCCTCTTATTTGCATATTTGATTCCTGCACATTACCAACGTTAGCATGATTAGATCATATATCTCTTCATATTATTAGCTAATCCAATTCACATAATTTTCACTCATGAACTATTTACTCATTAATACATCAAATGAACCTAACGATTCAATTTTCATTATAATCAAAGGAAATATAAACTTACTCCAATACAGGAATATAGTCAATGAAATAGTCACTCCATCATTTTGTTTACCACCTTAGTAATTCATATTAAACTCTTATAACATTAACGATGAACCATTTACCAAAATTTAATATGCCAAATAACCCAGCTCTTTCAAGTTATATCCAAAAATTCACATGCGCATCTATCATAATTAAATCAAGGTTTATGCCCATGAATCCTTACTAGAGTTTTATCATTCGTTTCATCATAATTATCATCTAACTACTTGTTTGATTGAAATAAAAATGGGGCTTACGAAATGGGGTCTTACATTCATGGTAGCATAAATAAAATGTCAAAATGAAAAGCAGAATATTATCAAATGATCACACTATTTGTCATCCATAATACATCTTATCATCTATTTAGGATCACATAAAACATATTAGAGTTTTACTAATCACATTCAAGGTGGGGCCTTACAAACATTTTGTTTGCAAGAGATAAAGTTCATACCCATAAGTTATACCTAATTTTTAAAAAGTTGTCTGATCTAGCTTATAAAGGAGATATGAGGCTAAATAAGCTTGGCCCTGGCCTTATCAAGGATCTCCATTGGGAACAAGGGGATAGATAAATTTATAACCCCTAGACATCAATGTGACTATAGTGGGGGCTAAGGCACTAGGCCAAGTGGAGGGACAGTGGTTGTAGCTGATTGAGCAACAAAAATATGCCACCACTGGTGGCACCAGGATGTTGATCGAGAAATGAATAAGAGTGATGTTTTCCATGATGTCAAAACATTGATATTTAGTGTCAATATGTCATGATTATTCATCAAATATCATAAAAAAAATTAAAGTCATTCTTTTAACTAGTAAAAAAATCACTTAGCCTATTAGGTTTTTGCACCAACACCCTAAAAATTGCATAGATACTGACATAATTAATGGAATCCATGTATATTATGTTGTATGGAATATTTATCTACATGCCTATACAATTTTTTTACCTTGACTTATGTGCCCATAAAAAAATCACCAAAATTTTTCCTTGCTTAGATTTTCTCTAGGATGAATAATTTCTTTTTCATGGTTATATTTCTTAGAAAATGGAGAAGAAAATATAGATTTGGTGCTTTGATACCATGTTGGAGTTGATTTTTGAATCCCACAACTCCTAAAAATCACTTGCAACCAAAACACCTATCACAATAGAGAGAAGAAGCAATGGATTTTGCTATGCAACCTAAGAATTGCATTGATGCAATAATCTCCTCAATTACTACAAAGTACAATAATTCCTTATGAAAAGGAAAAATAAAAAAGAAACCTATATGAAACCCTAGGTGAGGATTAAATTATATTGTGACAATTTTCCTCATCCTATACTATGAGACAAAAATCACATAACCTAATAATAAAAAAATACTCCTAAGTTTAATTTAAGCGTAATAAACTAAAAGGGATCCTAATAATTAATTAATGATTAATTAAATATTAGTTGATTATCTATTTACTCTAACATCAATTTTTTATAGTATCACCCTCCAATTCCAAAAATAAAATGGTATTGGGAATCTATGAGCTTCACATTCACACATGAAAGGTTGGGTTCTTTACTAGAAATGCAACACTTTGACTACTACAAATAACTCCAATAGCTCTTTAACTTAGGCCCACATATTAACACAATCTCTTAAACCATGTCGCCTCCTTATAGGCATGTGCCACTATCGTGTACTTAGTATCTATAGTAGACAAATTGACTACACCCTATTGATTACTCATCTAATTGATAATACTACCAAATAAATTAAACAAATATAATTGGTAAATCTTCTATTGTTGAGAACTCCTACCTAATATGAATCTACAAATCTATAAATATTCATTGAGTGTTGGTCCTATAAAATCACCATGATTACAAATATAATATTTGGAGGCATTCAACAAATACTTGAAGACCCTCATAATTATATTGCAATGATCTCATTCAATATTAGCTAGAAAGCAACTCAAGATTCCCACTACTTGGACAATGTTTGATCTAATAGTAACCATATCATACATTAAACTCCCAAATATATTTGAATAAATAAAATGAGTCATATCCTCCATCTCTATGGATGTCATAGACTACTACTCAATTAAAGCTTAATTCCCTCAAAACTATAAACACTTACTATTTTTCTATCTACCCTGCTAAAACACTACAATACATAGTTCATATGGTTTCTTGAGCCTAATAAAAACAATTGTTCACTCTCTTTTGATCTCCATATCAAAGATATAATTAGTATCCCTTAAGTCCATCTCAAACTATGTTGACAGTTGAAACTTCAAATAACAAAGTACATCCTTACTGTTACCAAGAAATAATATATCATCTATGTACAATGATATAAAAGAATCAATTATTATCAAATTTATAGTAAACATGATGTTCAAATTTGGATCTCAAAAATCTTGATCTTAACAAAAAAATGAACTTTTTGTGCCACATCTTATCAAACTATTTGAGATCATACAAAGATTTTTAATTTACAAACCAAAGAATCCTTTTTTTTTTAAGATCGTGCTTTGCTTGTTTCATGTATATCTCTTCCTCCAAGGCACCATCTAGGAATGTTGTCTTCACATCCATCGGTAACGTTTCTAAATTAAAATCTATTACAATGATAGTAAGAACTTTACAAATGTTCATTTACAAAAAGTGGAAAATTAATGCTATTAAGGTCTATCCCTCAACCTAGGAATGTCCATTTGTAATGAATCTTGCCTTATACTTTTCAACACTAACATTTGAACCAATATTCTTTTGAACATTGTGTCATTGGGAATATTCATTAAGAATTAGTACTAATTCCCATGTGTCATTCTTTTTCAATGCAACAATCTCCTCATCCATTGTTACTCTCTAACATTGAGAATCATCAATATCCATCACCTCCTTCATAGTTATAGGCTCATTAATGTTGCTAATAAAAGAAAAAAGTGTATATCCAATTTATGAGGATTATACCTATCTAGTTGTTATAGCTATCGAGTAGACCTCCTTAAAATCAAAGGTGAAGGATCTACCTCCTCTTCAATACTATAAAAACAATATCCAAGCTTTCCTCCTCTTTGAGTCCTTCACAAGTTTCGAATTCAACCTTCTTAGTCTTTGGGGGCAACTAAGCCACACATTTCTTCTCATAATCTTATGGATACAACATCATTGAAGAAAGCTTAATCTTTCTAAAAATCACTTTAATAATACTAAAATCTCTTTGTTGTAGGGTCCAAAACAGTGTACCCTTTCAAATCAAGACTAAAGTCGATGGGGATACATTTTACCACCTTATTCTCCAACTATGATTACTTGACCGTAGACACATGTGCATATGCATCATAACTAAAAATATGATGTTTTAATGAGAGAATTTTTCAATTTGTTCCTTTATAGGGGTCTTTTCAACAAGAGTTGATGTAGGAGGGTTATTAATTAGGTATAAAGTCATAAAAATCATTTTTGTCTATAACTTCTATCTAAGTTGGATCTATTAAACCTAATACTAGCCCTCTCCATCAATTTTCTTGTTCTTTATTTATGTAACTCCATTCTACTTAAGGTTAAATGGATTTACATTATGTATCTCAATTTTGTGTTCCATATAGGAATTTATCAAAATTTACAAAAAAAGATCACCATTAATGTTAATCCTCAAAACCTTAATCTTCTTAGTAGTCTAATTTTTCAAAAGAGCCTTAAAATCCTTAAAATAACTAAAGACTTCAAAACTAATCCTAAGGAAATACATCCCATGTCCTAGAATAATCTATAAAATATATACTACAAAGAGAGAAATTGAAGGAACATTAACATAACTAAATATATTTGAATGAATCCAGTCTAATGCCCTAGGATATTTGTGACAAATAGAATAAAGCTAAATGTAATTATATTTTCTATGTACATAATGTTTACATAAACCAAATTCAATAGTATAATCATTCATCCCTTCAATAATATTTTATTTTTTAGGGTCTTTAAACCTTTCTCACCCATATGGCCCATTATTTGGTGTCATGGAATTATATTCTCCATAGGTAATTACCTCTCTAAAGAAGGAACTCACTTAGGTACCCATAAGCATGGTCATTTGAAGTAGATACAACACTCCTCTTTTCTATTGGTTCAAATAGTGCTATAAATTTTGTAGATCTCTTCACTACAGAAACACAAGGATTATTGCATTCAACAACACATGCATCTAGTTCAAATAAAGTGTTGATATGAACACCCTTAGTTATCATCATAGATCCTCACACCATATTACACCCTACATTGGAGAAAATAATCTACATACTTGTATCATTTAGTTTGCTAACTAATAAAAAATTCTATGTCAACTTGATATCTATAGAGTATCATTGATATCCCCTTCATTCATTCAATAGGGAATTTGGTCAAGAATCTAGCACAACCAATAATACATAGATGGGAACCATCACCGAGCCATTGTATTCTTCATACTTTGAAAACCACCATTGATGGGAGGTAATATGGAAGGAACCTATAGAGTGTATCAATCATGTACCTTTAGATGCATGTGTTTACAGGGTAATGAAAAAGGCATCTCCACCATCCTCTTGTGAAGATCTATCAAACTTACTATTAGGATTTCAAAGGGATCTTCTTTTGGTAGTATTTTTTGAAGTGCCCAATCTTGTTGTAATTTCCAACACAACCTCAGATTTTCTAGGAAATTCAAATCTCCTTTTAAGAGTTGGTAGTGAACTCTAATACCCTAGGATCACTTGTAAAACCAGAGATAACCTTCCACAAGAGAATAGAGAAAGAGGATATATTTCTTGATTATGGTGCAATAATGGTATAATAATTAATAATAGATCAATGTTCTACCTCTATAATATACATATGAGGCCTTGCTTATATAGGTAGGTTTGAGAGATGGGAGAAGATAAGATTGTGACAAGTGTCTTAATCCTTTTTCATGAGATAACTACAGATAAGATAAGATCAAATGTGTACTAGTGATTTTTAGAAGGATTCCTAAAGCCTTAAGTAATCTTAACATGTGAAAATATGTGAATAAGACCTTTTAGGTGAAGCAGTTAGGTAATATGCATTGTTCACACCAACACTCCCATGGTATTTGAATATGTAATTTTATTTCTTATTATCTTTCTTTTTACTTTTCTCCTTCAATCTTCCATTATTTGATATGACCTCTTTGATAGATTCAAAATATTTTTACCACATATCCTCAAAGAGTAAATCAACCACTACCTCATCCATGTGAATCTTTGAGGCAATGCTCTTGGTTGTCATCACCAAGTGATCCCATGGGTTTGTCAAGAACATAAGACTATCATACAAAAATCCTCCTCTTGTATCTTCACTCCAATAGGGTAAAATTGTGTTGTGATCATATTGAATGTATTCAGATGCTTGGCCACATAACAACCATCATCCATTCTCAAGGTATACAACTTCTTCCTTGAGAAAAGTTTGTTAACTAAGGATTTCAGTTTGTGTAAGTATCCCAAATTATTCCAAAGATCTTATGAGGTAGGTTGTTCACATATATATATAAGATCCTAATAAGGTCCTTCACCTTTTTGTCTAATAGATTTTGATTAAATTATGATATTTATAATAGTCTAGATCTAGATAGAACACCCCATATATCTCTATTTAGAAAATACCATCCATCTTGATATTCCACAACTCAAATTTAGTGTTCGTAAACTTATCTTTCTCTATTCTTGATGTGCTTATCACTTTCTTGTAACAAGATCTCCTTTGATGCAAGCTCCCACTCAAATCAAGACTAGATAGAAAACCTTGTCCCTATCACCTAGGAATCAAGATGATTAATCTCTAATACTAATCAAAAAGAAGTGTAGGTGCAAAATACACTTCCTACACTAATATTTGAGAGGAGATATATAAAAAATTTAAATTTATCAATATAGTTATAAGGAAATAAACACAAAAGCAATACATTGTAACACAATTATTAATGTAGAAAAGTCCTTTGAGGAGAAAAACCATAATTATAAAGTAACTCAAAGTATTATTTAGTAATCAACAATTATAATACAATTGTACAGTAGAAGCCTATATAGAGTTATCACGAACAAGATATTGTGGAGTAATTTTGGTAGCATAATTGCACCTACAAAACTCATTGTGAAACTTCCATCTCTAGAATCTAATAATTAGAAAAATATCAAACCAAAAACCAAGTGCAATTTTCCAAAACTATGTGCCAAAACTATGAACCAAAAGTAGCAACATAGTTAGCCCAAATTCTAATACCCAAGTCAGTCATGGCCTTCCATACTATGAAAATATGCTCTTACAATTGTCATAGAATTATCATATGTAACTCCTTAATTTGGGTGCTCCTTTTTTACATATTCAACCTATTCAAAGATGATTTATTACATGTGTCATATATAGTCATAATTTTGGTCAAGATTTTAATGTAGCTCAACAATAATCATGCTCTTACATGTCACATAATCCATCATAAATCACTCCCATATTACAATTTTTTAAGATGGTCTTACATGTACTTCCCAAATTATCTAACATTTGGCAACTAGTGCCACCTCAAAATGGATACCCTCTTTTGCATGTGAAGATAACATAATATACATATAAATTATTAATAAATATGAACATTAAGATGCAAGATTGAGGCACATTTCCCAACAAGTTCCCACAACTCAAAGTTAGTGCCACTAAATTTTTCCATCTACATTTTAGAGGTTCTTGCAACATTTTCCCAAAAAATATATTCTATGTGCATGTTCCCACTCAAACTAATATTAATATAAAAACCTTATTGTTAACACTTGAGACCTTAGTTGATTAGGCTCCAATACCAATTGAAATAAAGCTAAAGTGTGGAAACATTTCCTACACTAATCTTAGAGGATAGATGAATAGAAAATATGATTTAAAATAATTTATAGGAAATAAACAATACAATAAAATCACTCACTATAAGAGATTGAGGGGTGAACTCACAATAGTGAGTCCCAATTGTGTGCCACACATTTTTTAATTTGGATGGAGGTGAAAAGTGAAAAACACCTTCGTTCAAAGTTATTTGTTCGAATGAAGGTACCTTCGTTCAAAGATAAAAATAGACCTTCATTTAAAGGTCCCTTTCTATTCCTTTTACATAAATTACCAGAAAAGGAATAAAAAGGGACCTTCAAATGAAGGTATTTTTTCTATTTTTGGAAATTAACTTCATTCAAAGGTTTTTTTTCAAAAGAAAATTTGTGGAAATGGAACACCATTGAACAAACCTGCCTTAAAAGTGACCTTTCCACCTTAGGCCTAAGATTTTTTCTCAAAATGTTATGTTTCCAACCTTGGGTTGGACCAACAAATGGAATGAATATAAGAAGATAATTTGGCAAGCTCATAGTACTCAAAGTAAGCTTTCTAATGAGTATAATATTGAATATATTTAATTTGATTATTATATTTATTTTATATTTTCTAGTGAAGATAGGTTTTTCAACAATTGTGAAGGTCTCTATTATGTACACATGGAAAAATAGTAAAATAGATAATTTATAAAAAAATGTGTACACTAGGTATTGATGTTCTTATTTCAACAAAAAATGGTTAATTCAGATAAATACAAAAAAAAGTGTTATCGAAGTAAACTATGTCTATAGATAATCTCGCTTCAAACAATTATAAAAAAAATTATGAAAAATATCCATGCATTAGATATTGATGTTACAAATCTATATTTAAAAATTTATAATTTGATACTTTCTATAAATAAAATTATGCTTTACCGAAGTAACAACACTTTTTAAAAGTATTGTTAACTATAAAAAAAAAGTTATTAAAATTTACATAAAAACTCACAAATTATTTCTTAAAATTTAAAAAATATATATTTATAATCTATAGACAAAATCTCAAAAATACTACTTCACACCATCTTCAAATTCTTAATGGTTTGGTTGCTATAGATGTCAAAAAGTGAAATTTTGGTGAAAATTTCTGATTTCAATGTCCTACTTTGGCCAAAAAGTGGGACACACTATTGTGGGATCACCCTAAGGTATATTGGAAAAACAATTTTAGAAAAAAAACCATTCTCTATT
The DNA here is from genome assembly GCA_007115665.2 of Sequoiadendron giganteum. Lineage (NCBI taxonomy): Eukaryota > Viridiplantae > Streptophyta > Pinopsida > Cupressales > Cupressaceae > Sequoiadendron > Sequoiadendron giganteum. Next base: position 189,436,127 of record CM021105.1, on the reverse strand, counting down.
CTATGAACCAACATATTAATCAACAAAAATATCAATTATAATATAATTTGGGCAATGTGCCTTCACATGGGACAACACAAACACTTAGATTTGGAGTAATGCTCACAACATAACAATAACTACAATATATACTATATAAACTCTATCCAAAGCACCTAATAAATTGAGAAACCAATACATGAAACACTAAAGGAGAGTCACAAAACCATGAGCTAATACCACCCAAAAGTGGGACTCAAATCCCCTATTCAAAATTTAACATCCAAATCCAAAAAGAATTCTTATAAGAATCCATCGTAGAATGCCATAGTTACTCTCCTAACTTGGATGCTCCAATTTATCTCGTTCAAACCCACCAAAGAAGCTTTGTGTCAGAATAATATGTCATGCATTAGTGAATGCTCTTGATCAACATGTACGAATCCCTCTCACAATTATCTTATGTGTCATAGATTCTCTTACATTCCTAAAGTAAGAGATTAATTTTTGAAGGTCGTAACTTTTGATCTAGGAACTTGATTGAGCCCTTTTCAAATAAATGAAGATCTTAGAGAGATTTAAATTGCTATAACTTTCTTTAATTGATTAAAGCTCACTTCAATAATTTTTGGCCCAAAAAAGGACCTCTATAGCCTAAACATTATATTTGAACATCAAGATGCAAGGCTGAGACATGTTTCCTAATGAGCCATTCTCACAATCACAACCATTTCTCTCCCCTCATAGTAGAGTATGATATATTTTGTCGTAAGATTATTGTTGGGCCTTTAGAGTGAACATTATAGGTGGTGTCAATTTGAGCATTATTATGTTTGCACCACTTAACTTGGGGTGTTCATGCATATTGCTATTCAAGACGGCTCGGTGGCTCCATATCATCCTCTTGGTGAGCCCTTCATTTGGGCTAATCCTTATCCCTAAGATAATCTACCCCTTCTTCTATCTAGTACAACTAATTATACTTACTATTCTATGATTGTTTATAAATTTATGTCATTTTGTGAACTCTTAGACCATGTGTGTGCTAATTGATTGTGTCTCATTATAAAAAAATTGTGAACTCTATTTTTTTTAATTAATATAATATAATGAAGAATTTATACTAACAAGGCACTTAACATCCATAATTTTCTTAAAAGTTCATAGCAAAAGGGAAGCACCCAAAAGCATGCATATAAGTACATTCAAACAAAAGGAAACCAAAAAATATGCGTTTTACAATAGTTCTTTTGAAGTGTGAAATTGTATGATGAAATCTTGAGTACATACCTCTTATATCTCTTAATTGGAATAAGCAACCTTAGTGCCATAAAATTGCACCCCATGGCAATTTCACACTTGCGCATCTAGCCTGCCACATTCATGACAACCTGCCCTATTTATGATAAAAAAAACCTATAAGTCAAAATTTCACGATTCCAACTTCATAGGCGACAACGGTGAAGCACTAATAGCCCGGATGCCTCATTCTTCTAATTTTTTTAGTGGGACATGGTGTTTTTTCCAGCTATACCTTGAAAGCCCTCTAAAGGATAGCCAACCCTTATGCTTAAGAACTTCAAGATTAGTGGTCAATGAACGGGAGATTGATTTCACACTTTTCTCCCCTACACTTCAGGCTTTGCTAAACCTAGGAGGGTAATCCCTCATAATGTACCTATGAATTTATGTAGCCAAATGACCTTGTACATTACAAATAGCAGATGAATTCTAATGGAATTGCTTAATAAATGGAATATTTCAAAAGGATGGCTACTCCTTCACAACACTTAGTTCATTTAGAGTATGAGAATACAAAAGTGCATTGCACTTACAGAAATAAAACCTCAACTAAACTAGAAATTTGATAATTGAATTTGATTTGTTGCTAAATGATCAAAAAATCCATCATGAATATAAAACCCAGACCAGTGCATCTCAAGGCATCACGGTTACATTTTGAAGCATGGAGAACACATTGGGGATGAGCAATGGGTGAATTAGGGATATTTGATGGAATATTCCTCCCATCATTGGTTTCTTTTGCATTGCAAATCCATTCAGGGAGGCAAGGCACCAAACGATGATGGGTGATAAAGAGGGTGGCAATGGTTTTAAAGCACCAACATGGCAATTTCTAAGGGCATTTCTTGGTGGGGTTACATCACCAATTAATGTGGGTCGCCAGAAGCAAGAAGGCACGAGGTTAATGGAGAACCGTCAATGTTGTTTTAACTCGGATTTGATAAATGGTCATAATTCAAGAATGCAATTTTCCATTGGCTAGGAAATGAGGCATGATGTGAACGCGGGAAACAATAGTGAGTCAATACAGGAGAAAAATTGATTGTTGCAACTGCCTCAATTGTTCACATTGATGACTGAGGAGACTTTTGGAAGGTGGCAGAATCTTCATCAATGAAAGAAAATGATTTTTTGTCTTATGTGAAACTCTCCCTCACATTTGGGAAAATATAACCTCCTTTTGATTGTCAAATGAATACTTGACATGTGTATGTTATGGCCCGAGGCTTGTTTGCTCCTTCGTTTCTATAAGAAGGAATTCATGACCAAATGTATAGGGTTGTTGATTGATCACACATAAATTTTTTGTAATAAAAATACAAAGGACATTTTGAAGTTTTTTCTTAGGTTTTTGAGTTTAGTTGATATGCAATTGTAATTTTTGATAATAGTACTAGAATTTGAATAGAAAACGATGCAAATTCAAAGCCATTTCTCTCTTGGTGTATTCATTATATGAATTATGAATAAAATGATCAAGGGTTGTTTTATTAGTCTTCATTGTGTTCCAATGATGTATGTCTTTCATCTTTGTTTTAATTCAAGGAATTAATTAGATTACTCAAGTGAAGCTATATGTTCATATAATTTTAGTATTAGGATCTTTAGAAGAAGTTTTGGTTTAGGATACAATGGTATGATGTTGTAATGCGGTGTTGTAGAAGCTTTGTAATACTAAGTATTAATCTGTTATCCAATTATATCTATGTTGAGATTGACTCTATTTCCTAGGTTAAGGCATTGGTCTAGGTTTTGTATTCATGATGCATTTTTCGATCATTCAACAGCAAATCAAATTCAATTGTCAAATTTCTATTTTAGTCGAGGTTTTATTTTTGGAAGTGAAATGCACTTCCATATTCTCATGCTCTAAATGTTGAGTGTTGTGAAGGAGTATCCATCCTTTTGAAATATTCCATTTATTGAGAAATTCCATGAGAATTCATCTGTTATTTTTAATGTACAAGGTCATTTGGCTGCATAAATTCATAGGTACATTGTGTGGGATTACCCTCCTAGGTTTTGCAGAGCCTAAAGTGCAGGGGAAAAAAGTGTGAAATCCATCTCCCATTTGTTGGCGACTAGTCTTGAAGTTCTTAAGCATAAGGGTTTGCTATCCTTTAGAGGGATTTCAAGTTCTAGCTGGAAAAAACACCAACATGTCACTTGCGCAATGTGGTCACCCCAAACTTTTTGAGATTCAAATGAGAATATTTCACATCCTTTGCCTATGACACATGTCATTGTGGAAAAAACATGGATGTAACGACTCCTCCTACCCATTGCAACCTCAAAAAATTCCTCTTTTCACTCTCATTCTCCTTCATTCTCACTTTCTCTCACTCTATTCTCTCTTCTCCATCTTTTCTCATTCTCTCTTGCTCTTCATAGTGAAGCTCTACCAGATTTCTCTCAAGCAATATTCAAGGCTCTTTTGCACATAATATTATCACTTCTATCAAGCCAAGAGGGGAGCCATGGGTTTTTGGTATTGCTCTCTTGTCTTCTTTTCTTGTCTATTTAATGCTATCTATTTGATCTTGTCTACTTTATTCGTAAGAAGGGTTTTCCTCCCTTGTGGGGATTATTTCTATTACACATTTTTACAATTGTGATAGGGGTTCTCCTCATTTGTGGGGTTTGTTTCTATCATGCATATTTTACATTTTATTCATTTTTATCTATCTCAATCTATTTGGCTATTCATGGAGGTGGAAAAACCAAATGAGGGTTTGACTGAGGCAAGCCCTGAAACAACCCCAACATTTTTCCCTCTCTGTTTTATGTGTAGATGTACAGATTTGAGAAGCTGGATGTTGCAGATCTAAGGATTTTATTCTTTTTTTAACAAGGATGATAGTGCGAGGTGCAAATATCCCTACAACGCACTATTATCCGTGGCCAAGGCTTAACCCTCTTGGGGTAGAATTTGTGAGTTTTGCAATTTCTATTTTTGTAAACTATAGCTTGTAATCCTATTATCAGTTTTTGATTATTATGCAATCTTATTATTATTGTCCTTGATAGTTTAGCATTCATTTGACTAAGTTGTACAAATATTCTTTATTCTTCATCTAATTCACTTGAGCATTGATCCTTGAGGTAACCAAGGGCTATTTTCTCCTTGAAGACTCTCTTTTTCTTGAGTCTCAAGAGTAGCGAATCCCCTCCTTTACATTTTAGTGAACCCGACATGAATGAAATCATGTCAGATATTTTTCTTCAAAATTTTAATGCTTTTGATAATGCATTCTCTAAACAAGATTTCAATATGTTGGATGATGCCTTAGATGATTTCTTAGAGGCATCTCCTTCTACCTAAAAATATGATAAACAAACTCCTTCATCAAAACCTTCTTCACAAGTTGAAGAGCCCACAAATGTGGTTGTAGTCTATGCCACCCCCCAAAGGCCTAAGAGATAGGTCATTTACATGACTTCAGCTAGCCCATCTCCCAAAAAAAATCATTATACTTGTGAAGTTCTTGTCACAAACGACACATCAAACCTTTACATGAGATTCATATAATCTAAGGCTCCCTCTTATAGCGCGGTAGCCCAAAATTACAATACTATAAGGAATCAACAAAATCTTAATCAACCTACTTCTTTACCACCTTCTCAACCAAGCCTTCCTCAAACACCTAAACCTCCAGATAAGCCACCAAGTGAGTATGATCTTTTGAGTAACTTCGTGTTACTCCTACCAAGATCTCACTTTGGGATTTACTTTAAACTGCTCCAGTTTACCAAGGTATGCTTTAGGAATCCTTGTAAAAGATCCTATTTCCTTCTTCCACTTGGCTGATAGATGGTAATGTGTTGATAGATCAATATTTGTACGGATTCACTGAATATTATGTTCCATCCACATGAGCTCCCGCCTTCAGAAGTATAGAAGAAAGAAGATCCTTTAATGATAATAGTTTATATTAATAATGTAGGTATTAGGCATTCTCTCATTGATACCGATGGATCTCAATGTATGTAGCATCAACTTGTTACCTAAAATCAAAATTGATTCAACTTCTCTTGCTTCTTCTTCTTTATATATACGTGGTTTCGATAATATCGGTCAACAAGCTTTAGGCATGATAATCTTGCCTTTAAGGTTGGCACCCATTACCATACCCACCCTGGTTTATGTTATGCCATGACCATTAGCCTACAACATTCTCTTGGGAAGACCATGGGTTCATGCTTTGGGAGAAATCACTTCTACCTTGCATCGTTCTGTGAAATTTATTGCTAATATCAAATTAATCACAATCAAGGTTGAACTTGATGCTATACACTTATGTGAAATGACAATTATCGATCAAACCTTGATTGCTCCTCTTAAAAACCTTATCCCTTTGTTATCTTCTAATGCATTGAAATCCACTCCAATAGTACCTATTAAAAAGGCCACTCTTGAGATGGTGTCCCTAAGGAAGATTGTCCCAAAGAAGAGAATCCTAAGTCTATCCCTTATACTTCTTCTGAATCGAACTCATGTCTTGGTGATGATTGGGGATCCTTGAACTTTACCGAATCTTATATTGGGGAGTATAAAGTAGATCCTATCCACCTAGACATTTTGACAATCCCATTCACCTCAATTAAGGAAGAAGATTGTCCTCCTGCTAAGAGGGACAGTCACATTTTTGTTGAGGAGAGTGTTTGTATTCCCAATAAGAAGGATGGTTATGTTCCTATAAATGAGTGTGATACATATAGCATGGATTGCGCTCTTTACATTGATCCTCCTTTCCAAGAATTGTAAACATGTTATGGTCTAGGTTTCAATATCTTCTCTAAGCATAGTTATGGAGGTGAAGGTTGTGGGCATAACAAACAAGGTATTAAAGTCCCCTTAAAGTTTGACCCTCATAAGTATAATATTGGACTTGGATATTGCCACATGAAGTATAAGGTGAAACTATGGTTGAATGTCAACATGATTTCCATTGAACCTCCTTCTCTCAAATTGATTCATCCCGAGTTTATCAGAAGTAGATTAGACTCTAATGAAGTTCCTTTAGATGTTTTTTCCTCAGATTAAGCACTAGAAGACTTCTTAGGTGCTTATTCTAACTTACCTTCTTATCGCCAAAAATGATGATTCCCATATTGCTTGAATAAACAACCATATTTCGGAGAATCCGTTATGAGTATTGATGAGAAGGCCCCTTTATCTAATATAGATGATAACACTCCTATACCTCATCCTAAAGACCGTAGTACTCTCCTTAAAGGGGATACTTCCAATGTTTTCATGAATCCTAAATCTTCTGAGAAAGTGATTAAGATAGGAAAATGTCTTTCTTTGAAAGAATCTAAACAACATGTTGATTTGTTGCATTTTCATCTTGATATCTTTGCTTGTTCATATGAGGAAATGCCTAGTATTGATAAATTTGTGGTAGTTCACAATATCATCCTATGTACCAATGCCAAGGTCGTTAAACAAAAGATCCGCAAGATTAATCCCAAGGTTGCTCTTTTAGTCAAGACCGAGATAGAAAAAGTTCTAAAAGCCAGTTTTATCTGTCCTATTGAGTATTCACCTTGGATATTGAATATAGTCGTCGTGAGTAAACCTAATGGTTGTATTCACATTTGCATAAATTTTTGTGACCTCAGTAAGGCTTCTCTTAAGGATGATTTTCCATTTCTTAATATCGATATGATTGTGGACTTGACTACAGACCGTGCCTTATTATCCTTTATGGATGGCTTCTTGAGCTACAATCAAATTCATATTAACCTAGAAGATTAGTACAAAACAACCTTCACCACCCCTTGGGGTACCTTTTGTTACATAGTCATACTATTTGGGTTAAATAATGCTAAAGCAACTTACCAACGAGCGATGACTCTCATCTTTCATGATTTTATTCATAAGATTCTAGAAGATTATATCGATGACACCTTGGCTAAGTCTAGAACTTGTCAAGATCACGTTGAAAATATTCACCTTATCTTTGAAAGGCTTCGACTCTATAAGATGAGATTAAATCCTCTTAAGTGCATCTTTGGCGTAGATTCTGGTAAGCTTTTAGGATTTATCTTCTCTCGTCGTGGAATCAAAGTCAACATGAATAAAATTGATGCAATCGTTAACATGTCTCCACCATAAACTTTTCTCAACTATGTAGTTTGCAAGGGAATATTCAAGTGATTTGTAGATTCATATCTCAGTTGGTTGATCATACCCTTCCCTTCACACATCTGTTGAAGAAAGATGTCCATTTTCAATGGGATGATGAGTTTGACAAAGATTTTGAGTCAATCAAAAGTTATTTGGCCAATCCTTTGATCTTGATGCCGACTATGTAGGATAAACCCTTTTTACTTTATATTTTTGTATCACTTCATGCCTTAGCAACTTTATTAGCTCAACATGATGATGATGTTAAAGAAAGAGGGTTTATTACATTAGTCATATTTTGGTTGATTATGAGACTCAATATGTTGCTATAGAGAAACAATGTCTCACTCGCATTTTCGCAATGCAAAAGTTACGACACTATCTTCTCCATGTCAAAACCCATGTAATTGTGAAATATGATCTTCTTAAACACTTATTTACTAGAACTGATCTTTTTGGAAGATTAGAAAAATGGGTAATGTTGCTCTTTGAGTTCCACATTAAGTTTGTAACTTAGAAATCAATTAAAGGATAGGCAATTGTCAATCAATTGGTGGAACCTCCCTCATCTCACTCCTTCCCTAATCTAGATTTATTTTCGGATGAAAATTTATTCACATTGGACGATGAACCTATGTGGGCAATGTACTTTGATGGGTCGAGATGTCAAACCGACTCTGGGGTAGGTGTAGTTTTAATCTCACTCGAAGGGAAGTTGGTTCCTCTATCCTTTCAACAAAATTTCATTGTACTAATAACATCACTAAGTACGAAGCCCTTATTGCTAGCTTACGTGTCATGATGGTATTGAACATTAAACATATTCACATTCATGGTGATTATGAACCTATCATAAATCAAATCACAGGAACGTATCAAGCTAAGTAGAGTAAGCTATCTCAATATCGAGATTTGGCTTTATCCTTACTTGATTGATTCTCTTCCTTTACCATAGATAGTGTTCTTAGGAGAGAAAATCTCCACACATATGCAATGGCGAGCGCAACCTCCCTTGTACCCTTGAACAACAATGTAGAGGATTATAATTTTATGGTTTAGATTCTCCACTCTCCTGCTATCTCAAATCAAACTTAACTTGATAGTCTTGTGTGCACTCATGTAGACTCGTGGGAATGGTATTCTCATATTATAAATATTTGAAGACTGGAAATTTTCTCGACGATACGACTAAAAACGCCCACACTTGGATACAAAATATTTCAACTTGATATATTATCTTATTTGATATTCTTTATCAAGAACCCTATAATGATCTTCTTCTTCGATGTCTCACTAAGACTGAAATACCCCTTGCCCTTTAAGAAGCTCATTTGGGCTCTAGGGATGGACATTTTGTTGGTAAGTCCTTGGTACATAAATTGATTCATATGGGATATTATTGGAAAACAATGGAGCAAGATTCTTTTGCCTTTATAAAAAATGGTCCTTAATGTCAAAAACATAGTAATCTCATTTGAGCTCCTGCACAAAAGCTAAAATTAGACCTCTCCTTGGCCCTTTGCAAAATGGGGGTTGGATATTATCAGAAAAATATCACCTCCTTCTTCTAAAGTACATGTCTTCATCATTATTGCTACTAATTACTTTATGAAATGGGTCAAATCTATTTTGCTTCGATCCATTAATGCTGAAGCAATTTGTAGTTTTATTTTAAATAATATTATTGCTTGTTACGGATTGCCTTCTACCATTGTCTCTAATAATGGTCTTTAATTTAAGAACAAAGAGGTGAAGTAATTCCTAGAAAAAAATCACATTCAACATCAATTTTCTACACCATATTATCCTCAATCTAATGGCCAAGCCGAAGCGTCTAATAAAACTTTTGAGCTAATTCTCCAAAAAATAGTGAAAAAACATGGTAAAGACTGGCATACTCAATTGACATACGCCTTGTGGGAGTATCACATGAGGGTTTGTTCGCTACTAGTACAACCCCATATAACCTCATGTACGGTGCCGAGGCTATCGTGCCTTTAGAGTTGGAAATTCCATCTCTACGAGTTTCCCTTAAAGGGTTAATTGATGATGATAGTTACCATGCTAAACATCTAAACCAAATTGAGTTGCTCGATGAGTGATGATTGTAGGCCCTCGAACATATCCAAGCCTATCGAAGATCCATTTCTAAACATTACAATCAAGGTGTTCTTTCTCATACTTTCAAGGTAGGTGATCTCATTCTCTATGAGAATCAGAGAAACATAAATGCGCCACCTAATAAAAAGGGGAAATTTAACCCTAATTGGTTAGGTCCTTACATAATCACCTTAGTATATGGTTTTGGCGCATATGGATTATCATCTATGGATGGTATGCCTCTAAAAAATTGGTCAATGTAATGCATCTTCATCGATACTATGCATAAGGTCTGTGTGGCATGTGCATGACACTTGTCGGGCCTTTTCGGAGATTATAGTCCATTATGCTATGACATTTATTCATTAACACGTTATCTTTTTAGTCTGTGTTATGATGTAAAAATGTGTATGTAGTTAATTTCTTTAATTATGAATTATATACGCATGTGTTTTATTGTTGTGTATTCATACATTGTATTTGATTAACTCTTTTAGTTAGGTATTAGATCATCATTGTATTTAATTAAGAATTCATCCAATGTGTGTATTAAATCATGATAACATCTAATCTACACATACATCCATCACATAATCATACATAAAGAAAGCATACACATAAAGAACACATCATAATATTGATCCAAAATCTCATATATATATATATATATATCTCAAATATAATGTCATGTAAATGTATCATGCCACTGTGACAAAGTGTGGTGACTATATATCTATATATGAATCTATACATCAATGATATGGTATGACAAAAATAGGCATCTAACCCTCGGGTGCATAGTTCCTTGAGCCCTTTGGTGTTAGCACTTGTGGTGACAGAGGAGGATGTTGGATCGACGTATAGGAGTGCGATCGGTGCAACCATAACATAGACATGCTCCACACTCAAAGCCCTCAAATCTATCCTCGTAGCTCGGTGACATCCTCCCACAGCTGTGTGACACACTCCAGTAGTGAATCCTCCTGCTCTCAGGCGTGCCATAGCCCATTTTTGAGTTGCTACACCTAAGGATCCTAAGGGTTAGGGTGCCATCCTAGTAGCCTCTACCTACCTCCCGAGGTCATCGACATGGCTCTATAAGGCATCAATTTCCCACTTGACACTCTCAGCTCGTGTCACAACCTGACCTCTCTCGATAAGTGTGGTGAGGAGCTCTGTAGCCCACTAGTCCCTCTACCTAATCATCATAGTTAGCTCGATAGTCTGTTGGACCACCTTCACCTGGGCCTCCTCATAATCCATCCTAAGATGCATTACAAGCTCAAATAATAGGGCATGGTGCCCTATTGTAGGTGGTCTATAGGCGTCCAAGACTGCCCCCAGATCTGGACGATTGAGACCGCCTCTAATATGGAACACCCGAAGAAATCAAGCCACTCTTATGTGAAAACTACAACCACAAAGACAGTGGAAGATGTCAGTACCATATCATCAAAGTATACATGTATATATATGAGAAAATTGAAATGAAATAACATACACAATACTCGTACTTGGGTCCCCAGCTTGCCCGTGTGGGTCTGGAGGTAAAGCACCACTATTAGATGAGATGCTTGACCTTATTGTTTCTACTGAAGGATGAACAACCATTTGGATGGTAGGTGGAGCCACCGAGATAAGTGGGGTGTGCATTGGTGATGCCATACATCATCGCTACCTCAAACTCTACTCTACTCTTCTTCCCTCCACCTCGTCTCCCTCGTCGTCGCTCCTCTAACCTTGCCCTCTGACCCATAAGCACCAGTATCGCCCGTGGGGGCACCTACTGGGAAATTAGGGTGGGACCTATTGCCAGCCACTAGTCAGGAAATCCCATTGTGACATCGATGTCATCGGTCACTAGGGCCTTGGGTTGGTCCTCATCCAAACCATCGTTGTTGTTGAGTGTGACATCCATGATGGTCAAACAAGAACAGTCTCCCACTCATGCCACACACATGTGAGATCGTATGTACATGGGAGCAACTGATGGGATCGCCTGCACCTAACCGAATTAACGGGTGATTCGATGCCAATAGCATGGTATTATAATATGATATGATCACCCGACCATGAGTCGATCATGTTGTATCCTCCATAATTGCCTCCTATTAGATGGTCAAATCCCCATCTGCCAATAAGGTCACCATTTAATGTCCTGACTCCTTAGGACATTTGTCCTCTACCACCAAAATTGTAAGTCATCGTACCACCAGTTACTTATCAACAGGTATGCATGTGCTTGAGGGAATCTATGTGCTAGGCCTTGGGGATACCTGGTCAATTGCGTGCATTAGATGTGCTTGAATGCTTATACTTGAAGTAGTGTACAAGCGATAAGGCTATGATACTCGTAATGAATATATCCCCTGAGGTCGAATATAGGTGCACGAGCATATTGCAACCCTAATCAAATACTATATTTTCCTCCTCCATCACTCAAATGCAATAGATGAGGCCCCTATGGATGTGGGAGCCTCACTCGTCCATTGTGACTCATAGAGTGGCAATCATGATCATGACATGGCAAACCAATGGCATCACTACATGCCCCTGCTCCAGCGAGTGTAAGTAGATATGCTCAGATGTGTCCTTTAAGACTACGTAGTCGAGGAAATACCACTGCATGACTTGAGCATCCTAAGCTATCTTTCCCTCCTCGTACGTTATCTGCTCTTTGCAAATGGGTAGGCGCAAGATATGATAGACATCCTCTAAAGTCATTATCATCTCCTTGGTAGGGAGATGAAATGTAAATGTATCTGCATCCCACATCTCCATGAGGTCCATGAGCATGGGAGTGTGGAATCATATCTATGGTATCATATATACCTACTAGAGCCCGACGCATTACAACAACCCATAGTCATCGATGTCAATCTCATTGCTACGGTTGTACAATAATGACATAATGGCCTTACTACTATGCTCTCTAATATCAGGCCACTCCTACAAAAATATAACATGTCAGAATAATCTACATCATAAGAATCTTCTAACTCTACATCATTAAAAAAATTCTAAGTCTACTTCTTTGACTACGATGCATCGCACAAACGTTTATGCAACACATTGGCGTCCAAGGCCGAACAATAGATTGACGACAACACATAGGAAGGACACCAATGCAACCAACAAATGATGACATGTTGATGGGATGCCAATACATCTAATAGCCATCGTCACATTGGTTGGATGCTCACGATGTTCGAGAAAATTAAAATGCTAGAAAAATGTGCTAAAATGACAACTTGGGTAAAAAATCTTTGCATACCTCATCAGGTCGGTTGCCTCTAACGACATTGGCGCATAGTTGGTCAATCTATGGTAGCTTGAACTCTCATTTGCGAGGAATTTTTGTGACAACTCTCTCAAAAAGTCAACAAACTCTCATAGTGAATAGTGAAATGACCCTTAGGCCCATCCGGACATATATAGGCTTTTTTTTGCCAATTTTTTGCAGCAAAAATGTTCCTTCCATCCTTCCTATTTTCACCCCACTTAGCTGGGGGAAAAAATTGGAGGGGTTATATACTCACCTCTTTGTCATATTTTTCTTTTGATTCACCAAAATTTTCTTAAGCATTCTTCTCGCTTTGGTAGCTTCTTCTGATTTCGAAATTGACCCAATTTTGAGTTTTGCAAAACAAAACTTTACGTCAATTGTTGTAGTTTATTGCTGAGCTCAAATTCCAAAGGCATCATCAATATTCACCTGCGTGACCTCTATGGCCTCTACCATATCCTTTTTTTGCACGAATTTGTAAAATTTTAAAATATCCAATTTTAGTGTTTATGTCTTCTTAACTACTTTAGTGTAGCTGATTTTTCCCAAAAATTCAGCTCACTAAAGTGGGGGAAAAATGTAGTGTTGTAAAATTGCACCTCGCGGCAATTTCACACTTGCGCATCTAGCCCACCGTATTTATGACAACCTGATGTGTTTATGACAAAAACTTACAAGTAAAATTTTCATGATTCCAACTTCATAGGGGACAACGATGAAGTGCTAATAGCTAGGATGCCTCATTCTTTCAAATTTTTGAGTATGACACTTGTGCAACATGCTAGTGTCCCCAAATTTTTTGAGATTCAAATGAGAATATTTCACGTCCTTTACCTATGTCACATGTCATTATGGAAAAAAAATGGATGTAACATCTCTTCTTGCCCATGCAACCTCACAAAACTCCTCTTTTCACTCTCCTTCTCACTCCCTCTCACTCCATTATCTCTTCTCCATATTTTATCATTCTCTCTTGCTCTTTGTAGTGAAAATCTATCGAATTTCTCTCAAGCAACATGTTGATGGCCAAATCTACACAACAACATGCAGGCAAGATGTAATCACCTTACCTCTCCTGAAAAAGACAAACAATCATTAAATCAATCACCTTCCAAGGTCCTAGATGTTGGATCACAATGTTGTTGTTTCGATGAGCGGTCAATGAGGCTGTAATAATCAAGGGACTTGTTGGTAAACAAGTATAAACTGGGTAGTACAAAGTGACTTAATGTTCGGGGTTTAAATAAATAGAAAAAGATCGATCAAGGCTTTGGAATAACAAAACATGAACACATATTTCTTTAATTCAAACATGCAATTCTAACAATGAGCGCCTTCCTAATTAACCAAACTGTAAAACAATACAATTTACGAAATGATCCATACCATTGCAAATTTAAATCACACAACCATTCATCATCACTTTTTTTTTACTTTTCAAGAATAAAATATCACAAGCTCATTACCAGAATTAATAGATTGACAAATGTTAAGAAACATTATTCACAAATAATGCAATAAAATGGTTTCAATTTCAGAGTCTTCTATTGATTTTCATCAAATAAGAAACATCTATGTGCAACAAGCACTGGCATACTAATAACCATTGTTAATTAACATCATCGTTAAGCTACAACAACTTTTGAGAATAAAACTACTTCTATTAAAAACTGTAAAAAGTATATGAGTGTATTTTTGCATGAAAGCTGTAAAAATAACTATAAAAGCTTAAAATTCTAATCTTCAGGTAGCTAATCAGACTTCAATTATCCAACCCTTTACAATCAAGAGAGAATCCTATGATATTGACCAAATTAACATTAATTCCTCCATCAAAAATCAAGATCCATAAATCTGGGGCCCATATCCACAATTGTAGGGATGCCCAGTCAAGCCTAAGTGTGTTTTCTGTTGAAATGGAGGAGCTGAAAAAGGAGTGCGCCATGTGTCCACTTAGCCAAAATTTAACATGATGTTCTAATTTTATCTCCTGTTAATCACTTCACTTCATCTCCGAGTCATCAAAACTGATCTGGGGGGGTCATCCACCTACTCAAAAAGTGACATGGAAGTGTGGTTGCCAACAAAAAAGAGGTGCCTAAACTGGTTGACCGTGCTGACTCCATCCTTCTCAAATAGAAAATTCTCCTTTTTATATCATCCTTGTGAGGAATCTCGTGATATTCATCATAGCTATAGAAAATCGGTTTTAAGGCATCATCATCGGGTCCATCAACCTAGTCAACTTTGAACTTTGACTCCTCAAACCTCTTTTCCATTATAGCAATTACTTCCCTTAATTGGCCAATGTCTGTAATTTCCCACCTCATGTCACATCTAATATCCAATAGCCTATCCATGAGAGTTAACTTACCAGTGTCTCCTTCTTTCATTAATTGGTTAAGCCTCACCTCCCAAGCATCTTTTATTTCCCCTAATGATTCAAGTCTTTGATTTGGAGGTAAAACCTTATCAATGAGCTTTGAAACAATGTTTTCAAATATAATTGCATTCTCCCATATCTCATTAATACCCTTAAGCATATATATCCTTTGTTCAACGAGATTATGTGTTTTGAAAATAGATACATTAATAGACTTTGAAATATATTCAAGGCTCTCATCACCCAAAATCTATGACTGGAACAACTCTTCATCAGAAATTTTCTCAATCACTTTGAGTTTTCTCAAGTACTGCCTGAGCTTCTATTCTTCTTCCCACCATTTCCTTATAGATTCTTCTATTACCTTAACTAAGGCCAGGCCTGCACGATAATGTTTAAAACCTTCATCCAGACTCTTATCCATATCAAACTTAAAATCATTAAACCAATTATCAAACCAAGTAGCTTTCTTTTTCATCTCAGTTAAATCTTCTACCTCTTTCCTGCTCATTAGAATAGGAGCTTCTGAACTTGGTGATGGCTTTGATGTAGATGTAGTTAACTCCCTCAAGAAATTATTCACCTATCCCAGTTGAGCCTTAAGTTCATCCTTGGCCTACTTATCTTTTATTTATCTGGATTTGGTGGTGGTGGCGACAATATCAATCAAATTCATTTGTTGATTTCTGGTATGCTTTCCTAGATTGACAATGCTCATTTGATAGTCCTTATCTTGTAATTCTCTGTCATTTTTATCAACAATTGGGGTGGCAATTTCAGCTATTATATCCCCTTCATCAGTCAATTTTGTGGAGTGGAAAACATGAGCTTTCTTCTTAAGTTTCACCTTCTTAATTTCTTTTATCATGCCATCCCACACTACAGATTGAGGCTGAATTTGCTGTCTCTTTTCTAGATTCAACTTGAGCCAAGTGGGAGCAACTGGCTAAGTAGTTACTTGTTGAACACTGGGCGATGTTGAGGAGGAAGGTGTAGAAGAAGTTACTTTGCTTGGAAGAAGCCTTCTATTGGTCTTCTTGTTCTTCCCGTAACCTTTCTTGTTCCATCCTTTTATTCTGGACCTTAAACTCTTCTATTTTTCTCATATCTTCTTCCCTCTTAGTAGCCTCCTCTTCGTCCCTCAACCTCTAATGTTCTAGTTCCTTTTCACTTTGTTCCTCCATAAAAACCTTTTCTGCTTCAGCCCTTTTTAGTGCCTCAACTACTTCTCTTTCTTTAGAATTCTCTTCTTCTTCTTGAGCTAATTGCTCAATAACTAACCTTTGGGCACTCTCCAACAACTCCTGCTCTTTTTCAATTAAAACCTCATTCAACCCCAATTGTTCACTATACAAACTTCCAGCTTCAAACCCCATTCCTTCTTCACCTAGGTTCTCCTCAACCTTCTTCAAATACTCCTCCAATTTGAGTCTTTCTCCTTCTTGAGACAGAGTTCTTTCAGAGTTTGAAGAAATGGGTGATTTTGTTATATCAATTACAGGGGCCTTCTCCTCTTCAACAATTGTTGTTCCTGATGTTGAGGTGCAGTAATAGGGGTCTCTTCAACAATTTGTTCTCCTGGGTATACCGTGTCCAAAGGCGTGGAACCAAAGCCTAAAACAATTGCCACAACAACTGCCTCGTAAGTTACTTCATCATTCTCCAAGGCACCATCAATTTGTTGTAATGAAATCTCTTCTTCTACTGAGGCGGGCTCTTTTGTGGTTGCCTCTATTGTTGCAACACCTTGCTTTAATATCTTGTATTGCTATTTTATCTCTGTGGAGGAAACAGGTTCACTGTTGGAACCTCTCTTCTTTAAAATTTGCACTCTTAGTTGTTTGAGGCAGAGGTTAAGCCACTTGCTTCTTTCCACAACTGCTTGTGTCGTCGACTGAATCTTGGTTACCTCCTTTTCCATCCAATCGATGGGATCCAAGTCCTTTGTGACTACTTCCATTTCATAATGAGGATCCAAAGTAATCCCATCATCAATGATATTATCTGGAATGTCTACAATAACTTCAAAGTCCTTCATCCAGGGAATTGTTAACCTTTCATACCCCCTCTTCGTTACCTCAAACTCATCTTGTAAATTAGCCCAAAAATCTTCCAATAGTGGCCTATGAAGAGGAAAAAGTGAAGCATAAAGACCATGCATCTTCTTCTTAGGATCAAAGTTCTTCCTTGCAGTATGATGTTTGAAGTTCAAGGCTTGAAATTCTTCTGTTGCTATCTTGCTGTCTTGGCCACTATGGAAGATTGACAAGAATAAAATCCCAATTCCATGGAGAAAGAATGACAACTAGCTTTGTCTTGTGCAGAAAAGATTGTATTTACTTTAGCCGCTTGACGGGCAAACTCCATCAAGACCCACCTGTCACTATAGCACCTTGGCAATTTGAATGGGTGATCTTCAAACCCAAACAATTTGAAATAGGTAGAATTGGGTATTGGATAAACCAATAACCCCAAGGTTTAATGAATTCCATCGCCTCTCGAGATAATCTAAAACCAATATCACCTGTTAGTTGATTAACAACTACATATAAAAATGCATCATTAACCCTTTTGAAATGATGTTCTGCTTATTTTAGCTCTAATTGGTCATAATATTCCCATACTTTCTTCTGATCTGGGCCACTATCTATTGACCATTTAGTATTCAACCCTAGGAACTGACCCATCCTTGCAGCATAATAAATGGCATATGAAGTCATATAGAATGTGTTGATTTCAACTACTTTTAACAATTGATTGTGAGTGTTATTTGAAATAATTTGCGCCCAATCCAAATGTTGCTTTCCATCAAGAATAAGTTGAATAAAAGGAAACATCCAATATTCAAAGCTATGAGAATCTTTCTTCCCAAACACCTGTAACAACAGTGTGATCATGTCACCAATGTCCTCTGGGAAATTATACCTCTTAAACTTAGGTGGAAACTTCTTCACTGACTTCTTATGTGTCTTTAACCATCTCCTATTGACGAATGCTTTATTCCCCTCCTCATCTTGTGTCCATTGTGCAAGTGCTTC
Source organism: Sequoiadendron giganteum (assembly GCA_007115665.2). Lineage (NCBI taxonomy): Eukaryota > Viridiplantae > Streptophyta > Pinopsida > Cupressales > Cupressaceae > Sequoiadendron > Sequoiadendron giganteum. Next base: position 189,417,903 of record CM021105.1, on the reverse strand, counting down.
ATCTCCTGTCATGATCTTGGGGTTAGGATGAGGAGGTGGATCAAAGACCAACCTAATCATTGTAGGATTTAAGTCAATAATTACATTCCCCTGTGCATCAATGCACTACCTTTGAGTTGGATTGTAGGTCTATGCAGTAGTTAGAATGAACTTAGGGCATTGTACAAAGATGGGGAATGTGGCTACATGTGCTAATCCAGAGTTAGTAATCATTTTAGCTCTTGGGGAAGCATCTGGTGAGAGAGTGTCCTTCCAAAACTGATCCAAATCCAAGTGTCCAACCAATGTGCCTGTGATATTCATTACTTCAGAGCCAAACTTAGATGGCATTGGGTTTCCTTGAAACTTGTATTTCATGGTGACCGAGATCTCCTTTAGCTTTAATTTCTTAGGCTTCTGCCCTTTTGATGTTCCTTTTGGGGGCACTTCTTCCTCTGAAGATGAAATTTGTTAGTTATCTTGCAATACTGACAATTATCAGGTGAAGAAAAGATATGTGAAGAGTAGTCATAAGCATTCATATTGTATCATCATTCATTCAAGATAAATTGCCATTTAACAAGTTAGTCTAACATCTTCGGGTTTTGGGTTCAGGACAAAACCAAGAACCTGACCATTTAAGTACAAAACTAAACTCTGTTGGAAGTCAGGATCCAGTCTTGACTCAACACCTACACCTTCATGTAATAGAAGACATGAAAAAATTTCGTGACTCGATTCCGCAATGTATTTAGAATTCGAGATCAGGCTTTGACTAGATAATAGAACTTGAAAAACTACTTTGGCAAAGATCTTATCTAAGTTCTGATCCTGAAAACATATTGAGAGTCAAAATCGAGTTGAAAATTGGAACCATACCTAAATCGAAAGCATAAGTTTAAGTAACCTTCTGAATTTTGATCCTGACAACATATCGGGAGTCAGAATTGAGACTTGACACGAAAGTGGTCCCTATTAAAATGAACAAGTCTTGGTAGCATCCCGAGTTTCGATCCCGATAACGTATCAAAAAGTTAGGATCAAGATTTTGTCAAGAACCTGACGTATGATATGCAATTTAGCACAAGTTGACTTCGAGTTCTGATCTCGACTATAATATTTTTGAAATCAGATTCAGAGTGACACGAAGTCAAGGAACTCAAAATTATTCTAAGGGTCAGTTTCAGTTCGAGATTCGATCTCGATTATTATGTGAGGATTGCATCGGGAAACAAAATTGGTTCATTCCCAAACAACCTTTGTATAGTTAGGAAGCGGTCTGAGTTTCGATCTCAATACAACATTGGAAGTCAGAATTAGATCAAATGATGAGCTTAGACTTATTGGATGGTGAAAATGTGAGGTGCCATTCCGATGTCAATGCGGGATCGGGAGGTTGAAAGAAAATGCACAAGTCCAAAGGAAAAATAAATATAAGTCTTTTTGCATGATGCCTTCAAAATCGGGTGGTGGTAAAGATAAAAGATTTCCTAAAACAATGATATAGTGAAAAACTAGGGCACGAGGAAGGGTAGAAAATCCTGTGACAAAATGAAAAACCAAAATGCTTGGGAAAATAAATGCCCAAAAACTCGAAAACAAAAAAAAAGGAAAAACGAACCAAAGGGTTCGAAGACAAAAGAAAAATGCAAAACACACCAATTGGTGCGAAGAAACGAAAAAGAGAAAACCATGGAAAATGCAAAAATGCAAGAAACACGAAAAAATACGAACACACAAAGCCAAAATGAAGGAGAAAACCATAGAAAAGATGCCTACCTTCAAATGCAACCAAGAATTTTGATAGCATGAAGGGAGATCACAACTCGCACTCAAACCCTAGCTCTTAGCACCGCTTCGGTTCATTCCTCCAAACTACGAAAGCAAGATTGAACAAAAATTGAGGAGTGGTGCGAATAAAAACTCGTTTGCATGTGTGAACGGTTAGACATTAATGCGGGTTGGTTGGGCCTCATGATCGGGATAGGTGTCATTAATGCGTAGTCACAAGGACAAAGGCAATCAAAAGTCGGGATTGAGACCTGAATTGACATCGAACTCTCAATGGATGCCATGTTGAAATGGGAGTCCGAAGTTCAAATCTCGACAAACAAAGGCAAAGCAATCAGAAATCGAGATCAAAACCAAAACAGGAACAAGAACTTAGAAAAGTTCCCAGTTCTGATTTCGGTCTAATGTTCGATTCCAGTCTAATGTCCGATTATGAAACAAGCAAAGCGAACAAGAAAGAAAGTAGAGATCGGGATCAAAACAAAACCAGGAACTTGAACCTAAAAGGTGTCAAGTGATGGTTCTGATCTGAAACCCAAATTCGACGTAAACAAAATAAAACACAAGGCAAAAGTAGGGATCAAGATCGAGATGCAAACCAAAACCAAAACTTTTGGAAAGTTTTAAGTGTGGGTTCTTGTTCGAAACCCGAACCTAAAAAACAAAGGAAAGGAAGACTTATGAGGAAAAAGGAAACAACTCCTAAGACTCCAGCAAAAACACCAAGGCAAAAGAAAACAAAGGGGGACCCATTTTCATCCATTTGAGAATGGGGTGGTCAATCGAGGTTCTCTTGCATACAAGCTTGTCATATCTATCAAGCTAAGAGGGGAGCCATGAGCTATTAGTATTGTTGTCTTATCTTTTTGTCTTATCTATTAATGCCATCTATTTGATCTTATCTACTTTATTCATAATAGGGGTTTTCATCCTTTGTGGGGATTGTTTCTATTACATATCTTTATAATCATGATAGGGGTTCTCCTTTGTGAGGTTTGTTTCTATCACATGTATTTTATATTTCATGCATTTTTATCTATCTCTATCTATCTAACTGTTTGTGGAGGTGGAAAAACCAAATTGGGGATTTGACAGATGTAAACCCCCAAATAGCCCCAACATTTTTTCCTCTCCATTTTGTGTGCAAATGTACAAATTTGAGAAGCTAGACATTGTAAATCTAAGGATTTTATTCTCTATTATAACAGGGACGACAACACGGGGCACGAATGTCCCCGCAATGCGTTGTCATCTGTGGCCAAGGCCTAACCCTTAATCTACGAGTTTTACAGTTTCTATTTTTGTAAACTATAGCTTGCAATCCTATTATCAGTCTCTGATTATTAAGCAATCTTATCATTCTTATCCTTGATAGTTTAACATTCATTTGATTAAGTTGTATAAGCATTCATTTGATTAAGTTGTATAAACATTAATTATTCTTCATCTAGTTCACTTGAGCATTGATCCCCGAGGTAATTGAGGGCTATTTGATCCTTGAAGATTCTCTTTGTCTTGAGTCTTGAGAATAGCAAATCCCCTCCTTTACACCAAAATTGAAGAATACTAAATTATACATTACAATAATATGTTTACAATTTATTAGTGTTAGGTTTATTTAAAATTATTAATTGTTATAGTATTTTATATAGAGGGAAAACCTAGGGAAACTTAGGGGTCCTCATTCTATTGCCCTAGGGAGCCTTTCCAATCTTGAGGGGTGTCCTATCCTACTACAACAAGACTAAGGTGATGTGCCCTATCCCACATGAGAGGGTGAGCCCCCTAAATAGGGATTCTTGAGTGGGAGGAGATTATAAAGAGAAAATTACAGTTAATTAGTTATTTGGAGTAGGACCATCCATTATATACATGATATGACTCAACAAAGAAAAAAAAGACTGATTGTATCACTCGCAATAATTGATTGTATGATATATAAAATAGAATATAAATAATATTTTTAAAATAAAACACCAATTTTTTTTTGAGAACTCATTCATCTTTATACAATTACAACTAAAATATATTTAATTACATCATTTTTCTATTTGTATTATCACTATATTTTATAAAACCTTCAAAAATTAATCTACCTTATAAAACTCCTCCATTCATCTTCACATAAATTTATTTTCTTTCCCCTTACTTTCCTTTTCTTTAACTATGAAATCTTAAAAAATTCTCTTCCTCCAAACTTAAAAAAATTACTTTTCTCCTTAACTTAAAATTATGGGTCTTTGAATTGATTCTACCTTAAAAATAAAAATAAAAAATCCTTATATACCATATCAAAAAATAAATTGAAGAAAAAATCCCAATTAGAAGATAGGAAGAGTGGTTTAAGGGAAAACATTGATGCGCAAAATGTGTCCGAAAGCAAGGGTTTAAGACTCCCATACGTCCACGATTCAAAAATACTTCACTTAAATTGCACAGGAAGTGGAGCAGGGCTTCAAAATTTGAAAGCTCAATGTTGAGATGACGACACAGCTCGCCAAACTCGTATTACGAAGGATCTCAACTCCTACCATTTTCACGGCTGCTGCTTTTCCAGCCCATTCCTGTTCATGTATGTTCAACTACTATACATGTTCAACTACTATACTTCTAACTCTCAAGTTTTCAAAATTTCTTTTGATATCGTTCTGTGTCTGGAGTTTGTCTGCAATACACTATTCAGTTAGCCCCAAACAATACTGAATTTTCATATTGCGTATTTTCGAATATTGATGAAGAGCACTGTGGGTTTTGCTTTTGCATATTTTTTTCTTGATCTTTATTGGGCATTGCCGATTGGTTTGTAAAATAAATGCAGTACCATGCTCGTCTCACGATGTTCTATCGAACTTTATGCATTGAATGTTACTGCCAGTTGTCCCACTGTTACCAAACAAAGGATACCCACATATATTTTCTATGACATTTTGGAATAGGTAATTGCCTTAAGATCAAAGCCCCCAACTTACTTCTATTATTCAATTTCTAATCAAGGCATTTGCAATATAAGTCTATACAAACCCCATGGTAAAACCTGGGGCGCTTTATTGCTCTTGAATATGAATTTGGTTGATTATTTTGCCAATTGGTAAACCTCTTTTATGAATCACTTGGAGAGGGTATTGAAGTCCAGTTTTCATGAATTGCGACATTGCATTATTTTGGGGAGTACTAGACAGCTGAGTTTTGAACCTGCTCCTTTGCAATAGTAAGCGCTTGAATGTACTGGTAGACCACAACACATTGGACTGAAATTTGGTTGCATTGCATTCAATAGTGATTTTTACTTTCTTTTTTGTGTCTTCTTTTTCTTTGATTAGTTACAGTTTTGTATTATAATAAATTTATAAAAGAAAGAAAATCAATACACTTTAGGAAACATTAAGAATATTGCCACTGAAAAAGCATTCATAAAACTCTGGACTGGGAGTCCGAGTTAACGATTGACCTACTTTCTCTAGTGATATGTTTGATTATTTTTTCCTGGCCAATAGTTATACTGTATATAATAATAATAATAGAATCTATTTGCCTGCTGTAATATGTCTTTTTAATTTTTGGCGATTGAATTATGGGGGTCTGTTATGGGGCCCCAGCCTAGAACGAAAACAAGAAATACATACCATAAGAGAACTAAATGTTTGTTGTAACAACTCACACAATTGCATAACAGGCAAAAGGAAAACTCTTATGACCGCAAGATCAGGCCAAACTGAAATATCCCAACCAATATTTGTGCAATTTTCTGACTTATGTAATGCAAAAATGATGCCCTAATTTTCTGATTTCTTATTTCTGCCCAAACCCTAGTTTGCTGATATAATTTTCTTAGTATATTCATGCATGAACAGCAGTATTAGTTCATCCAAATAATAGCCAAACTCATAGCAGATTGTAAGCAATATGAAACCACATCATAGACTATCAAACATTCACCAATATGAGCCAAAATTCTGATATTTAAACATCCAATTTGCTGCTACAACTCAGACTTAACCAATGATGCAATTACACAAATGAAATGGGCTTCAAACATGCCCAGCAACATGAAAGAGTTCGCTGATATGAAGAAACCCCAATCTATGCAATGAATATGACCTCCTACTTTAATCCTAGCTGGGCGAAATTGCTCTAGCTAACTTCAATGCAAATTACAATGCAAATCTATGATGAAAATGACATCAAAACCCCACCAAAGGGGTGTGCAGCCTGCTGCTCTGGTGATAGGGTTTGCAACTCTTGAAAATCTGAAGAATACCTTCCAACTTGCCCAATTCGCTTCTCCAAACAAGTCGCCTATTCTGATGCAAAAATTTGAGTGTGAATCTAACAAGAATCACCATTGAAACACATGTGAACCTCTGTCATGAAGTCTTCCATTGAAGAAGCTAGGTTTTCGTCCAACTTCTCCTATATTCTTAACGGTTTTCGTCCTTAGAATATTTGCAAAAGTGCAGATCAGAAAAGCAGAGATAACTTGATGATGATTAAATGCCCTCCAAATGACCGTGTATTTATATCAAACCTCCTTATGCCTCCCAATCTGGCAGACCCAACTTGGGCAATTTAAATTTGTTTTTAATTTATGTTTTTTCTCCTTCTTTTGGGTGCCAACTTGACTTTTTATTTTTTATTTTATTTTATTTATTATTTTTTCTCCTTATTTCTCCAAAAAGGGGCTGTCCAAGCTCATATAAAAATATATAAAATATTTTGGCATAAAATATTAAAAAATTAAATATTATTTTCCCTCACTTTGGTGCCAAAATCAAAATGATGAAATAATATTATTTTTCCTCCCTAGCTCGCCCAAAAGGGACATTACAATCCTCCCTTCCTGAAATTGCTTGTCCTCAAGCAATGACAAGCATATCACCACCTGTATCCCATATCATCTCACTACCATATGGATCAAAATTGAGAAGATAGTTGTACCTCAAGGAGCTGTCAACACCAACCAGCTCTCCAACCTCAAAGGGTTCTTCATGGATGTGCAAGATGTCCCTTGTAGGAGCATAGAAGGACATATCGGCCCCTCCTATGTTGCTGATATCAATCAGAACGAAAATCTCCCAACTGAAAATCAATCCCAAGTGAGTACAAATGCTATCACCAATGCCATATGATGATAGAGTATCATCCATATGCCATCTACCAATGGTGAAGAGGTGATCCAAACCTCCCCAAAACACCCAAATAGCTTCTGTCCCCCAAGTGGCCTGTACAATTTCCATGTGCAATAAGGCATAACAGCCATCTCCTAGCAAAGTATGGAGCGGATCCTCATGAACTAGGGCAAAAAGGTTAAGATCCTCACGCTTTCTTTCAATCTCTATGGCATGATACAGCTAGAACACAAGCATTAGTAACTCAAAACCAAACATCATAGTAGTACCTCCATACCTTGGGTCAAAGTGCAGCTTCACCTCCCAAATATGCCCAAATAAGGCAAGTATCTCCATGGCATACATCACAAATTTTTGAAATAGAGCAGCAACATACTCCACCAAAGAGTCATCAACATGATGGGACTCATCACAAGCAACCTCTTCACGTGCTCCATGAATGATCAAAGACCCAACCAAATCTGCATTACACATACCTCCATCTACATATGGAGGCATAATACTAGTGGCTGATCTACCAAGTGTATGCTCCATAATGCCATCCAAGTCTATGATGTCAGCCTTCAAATCGCTCTCCAAAAGAGGTGACACCAAATCCTCATAAAGCAAGCTATGTGAACAAACAAAGAATTCTGAATCATACCTCAAACCTGATTGCTCCACTTGTTTAGCTACCATACAAGGCTCATTCCTCATATGCCGCATACTTTGGATCTTCTTCGCCTCTCTCATGACATGTTGTACTTACTTGGTCTCCTTGTGTCTTGGACACACAAATAAAACCCCATATTTTCTTACCAAATGAGTGCCTATAGTAGGAGGAGGCTTCTTACTATCATCCTCATGAGTAAGAGTAGCCAACTCAAGATTATGCAAAACTCAAAGATCATTGTCCCAAATCAGAAAATCAGGACAATTATCATATCTTCCATAATATCTTCATTCGAATTTGCATCCATGATGTGTGCCATAAGTCCCAAAAGTAGGGTAGCCAACATCTTAGCATCCTTTGCTCTTTTTACCCAACCGTCACACAAGACTTGAGTTCTCTTGCCATCTTCCATGGTATGATATAAAATCAGACTTGTAGTGGCTTGAATTTTCAACATCTCCCTCATGCCTAACATCCATCTCATGAGTGCCAACAATGGGAAACTTTTTCACCTCAGTTTCCCAATGTGAAGTAGTTGCTAACTCATGAATATGTAAGGAAATAGGACTGCTGTTACCAAACAGAAAATCAGGACTCACATCATACCTCTTTGTAGTGTCTTCAAGGGACTCAAACAAGTCTTCATCCTTCGTTAGTTGTCCATTGCCAAGTGCTGGTCCAACATGAGTTTCTCCATGACAATCACAAGCCTTAAGGCTGATCCTCTTGGCTGTCATAACATGATAATGTGAAGATAAGGGACTGTTGTCATACATCAGAAAATCAGTCCTTACCTCATGCCCTAGTGTGATGTCTTCCTCAATCTCAATCATCTCCCTTCCAATGAGTGGATGGATATCAACAAGTGCTGGTCCACTAGATATCTCCAAGTGAAGATCAAGTGCACTGTGTGTCACAAACTTTATCCCATGGCTGCAAGCTGAATCTTCATGTGTATAGGTTTTCATGACTTCATCATAGGACCCTTCAAGTCCTTCCTCCATGTCTCCGCTCTTTGCCATCTTCATGTTGCATTGCTTTTCGTCGGATGTGGCTGACATAGAAGTCTGAAATTCTGCTATGTGCGATGAAGAGTGTGCCATACAAAGCTTCTCCATCTCATCTTCTTTTCTTCTCAAGGCATCAAAATATATCTCACCAAGTGTGAGGAGATGATCTCTATCTGCAAGTAAGTGTAGGTAGTTTGACTTTATGTAATGTTCCTCTTCAATTAACGTCATTTAAGAAGGAATTTTTCTTATCTTTTTATTCCCGAGATTAGAAATATATCAAATTACAAGGGAATAAGGGGATAATTAATAAAGGGATAAAAAGCTATAGTTGGCTAAGTTATTTAATTATTCATTATGACTTATGGTTGGCCCACCCTTTCACTAGGCGTTTCATACTAGTGATTAAATAAATTAAAAGTTACCTAAATCTTGTTCTCAATAAAGGACGAGTTCTTGAAAGGATAAGATTGAGTGTTTTTTGATGAAAGAAGAAAGTGGATTTTCATTGAAGGATCGATTGCTTTAAAGTTGGAAAAAAAATGGCAACTTTTATTTATAAAAAGGATCGACTTGTTTGAGAGGAGTATTCATAAATTGTCATTGATTTTTATTTACTCATCGAGCAATGAAGGAAAGAGGATTCCAAGACGAAATCCTTGGCCCTGTATTGATTGGGACGAAAACCCTAACTCAGTAATTATTGCTGTTTGAAACGTCTAAGGTACTTGTGCTCTTTCAAGGTGGAAAGTTTGATAGAAGTAGCTGTGGAGGATAGAAGCAATTTACAAGGACGTGTTGGCTGGAAAGATAATCGCTGCACATTGGTAAATAAAATCGTGGCCTGCTCTCAAGATAACTGCCTGCAGAATATCACGCGAGTTAGGAGGCTGTTCTCATGTGCACGCACCACCTGGAAATCTTCTCATATCAAGGCGTGGGTTTTAATAGAAGTTCTGATCTTTTTTTCCAGTTATTCTCTAATTCCAGGTTCACTGTTATTAATGGTTCATGATTAATTTCTGCCATTGTTATTTTCTGCAACTCTCAATAAGTTTCTGGGTGATTCTCATGGTTATTGGATTATAATAAATCTCAGAAAATGCTTTTAAATTCCATGCATTCTCAGTTATGAAGTTATTATCTGTTTCAACTTTATCCTGTGTGCAATTTTCCTGAAGAAAAGTTCTAGCAGTACTGAATATTTAACATAAATATTTTATATCTCCTGGAAAGGATATTTCAGTGGTATCAGAGCCAAGAATCCTGCCAGTCTGTTGGGAATTCATTATTGCATGACAGTTTGGAGGATACCCAGAACGTTGCATGTTGCCTTTTGATAAGTTGTGAAATTGGGTTATTGCATGTCACATAGATATTTCACTAGAAGTAGGTCAGGACAACAAGAAGAAGGGCCTGAAATTAACCCAGCTGAATTTGAGATGGGGGAAAGAGGTGGTGAAAACCCTCCGGGAAATTTGAATAATCAGCTTGACAATTTCTTGACCAACTTTGCCCAGCAGCAACAACAATTCTAGGATCGTATGATCATAGCTATGGGCCAAATGAGAGTAGATCGTGCTAGATCGAGTAGATCAAGCAATGGCCACAACAAAAGTGATGCTGGTCACGAAAAGTGTGATAGAGCAGCCAATAATGCTTTTAGGACAGCAAGCACAAGGTCTGATCGGCCTTAACGTCCCACATTTGTGACATGACAAACTGAAGTGGAGGCAATTCCGGAGTTGGAGGAAGAGACAAACATCACTGATGATGTTATGGTGGTCCACGAGGAATACATAATTCTTCTAGCTGAAGTGAAGCAATTGATTAATTTGAATCAATTTATGAATCAGCGGAGAGATAGAAACAAAGTCAAACTGGAAAGGTAAGAAAGGGGTCTCAGAAGGCAAACCGGTCAAGGTACTCAACCCAAAGAATACAAGGAAGCATTAAATAAAATTCCTTTACCGACTTTCGATGGAAGCGGAAAGATAAGTGCCAGATCATGGGTGCATAAACTTGACACATTCCTATCCTTGAAGCCTATGGAGAAAGAAAAAGCTATAAATTTGCTATGATGCATCTGGAGGGTGTAGCATATGATTGGTGGCACAATGGGTTGGTTTCATAGGATCATGCCATGATACGTTCATAAGAGGAGTTTGTCGATAAATTGATTGCACGCTTTGACCAAAAGGATATTGAGGTTTACTACAGGGATTTCGCTCAGTTGAAGCAGATTGGGCATGTTGAGACTTACATCAATGAATTCCAGAAAATAGCAGTCATGGTTCTTGATATGTCTGAGAGGTGTGTTACTATGCTGTTTGTTGGGGGTCTGAGTGACAAATTGAGGGGTTTAGTGAAGGCTCATAAGCCTAGTACATTACATGACGCCATTGGCTTAGCTTTGGATTTGGAGACCACCCTTCCCCTCCAGACTCAGAAAAAGACTTCCAGTGGATTTCCATCAAAACAAAAGAGATTCAAGCAGCAATAGAACACCACACCGAAACTGGATCAGGAATCCAGAAATGAGCTACGCAGGAAATGGTTATGTTTCTACTGCAAAGAGCCATGGAACTGTGACCACCGTTGCCTTGGGAAATGCAAGGTTCATTTGATTGAGGTCATGTCAGATGATGAGTAGCCGGATGGTCATGAGACCAACACTGAAGATGATAGTGGATAGGAGGAACCGCCTCCATAGTTAGAGTTGGATGGTTCTAGAGCCAAGGAGACTCCCCAGAGCAACATAGCCTCACTATCTGGAGTCCTTAGACTTCATCCATTCCGTTTAAAGGGGGTCATTAAGGGACAATCCATGGTCTGCTTGGTGGATAGTGGAGCCACGCACAACTTCATCGATGAGGGTCTAGTGGTGAAGCGTGGGCTACAAATTGAGGAGTTTTCAGGATTCAATGTGACTGTGGCAGATGGGTTTCAATTGAGTTGCACCGAGATGGTTCCCCAGCTTAGCATCCAGATTGGAGATTACACCTTGACCGATAACTTCTATGTGTTGAGTCTTGGTAATATTGATGCAGTTTTGGGTTTGCAGTGGTTGCAGTCACTTGGGAGGTACATTCAGGACTTCCGCAAAATGGAGTTGGAGTTTATGGTTGATGATAAAAAGATTGTGTTGAAGGCTATGTCTGACTGTGGTCCTTGAGTAGTGTCAGCCAGGAGGATGGAAGCTTTTTTCAGACATGGAGAGGTGGATTGGGCAGTACAGTGCTTTGTTTCTACCAAGCCTACCTCCGACAGCAAACCACACTACCATGTTGACATCCAGACAGTGTTGGATAAGCATGGGATAGTATTTGGAGACATTCCTCTAGGTCGACCACTTGATCGTAGGTTTGAGCATGTCATTGAGCTTGAGGAAGGGCTAAGCCAATTATAACTACGCCCTATCGACACCCATGCCATTTTAAGGAGGAGATTGAGAAGACAATCAAGGAGCTACTGAGCATGGGACACATCCGGCCTAGTTCTAGTCTGTTTGCCTCATCAGTTGTTCTAGTTAAGAAGAAGGATGGGACTATGCACATGTGCATAGACTACAGGGCCTTGAATAAGAAAACTATAAAGAACAAATATCCTATTCCCAAGATTGACGAACTGCTTGATGAGTTGCACAAGGCCGTGTTCTTTTCCAAGATTGATCTTCGCTCGAGCTATCATTAGATATGAGTCCGAGAAGATGTTCATAAAATTGCTTTCCGTTGTCACTACAAACATTTTGAATTCCTGGTCATGCCATTCGGACTCACTAATGCACCGGCCACATTCCAGTCGTGCATGAACCACACTTTCCGTGAGTAGTTGCGGAAATTTGTTTTGGTCTTCTTCGATGACATTCTAATATACAGCAAAACGTGGGATGATCACCTGCATCATTTGGATGTAGTATTGAGTATCATGGAGGCCCAATCGCTTTACGCGAAAGCTTCCAAGTGTGAGTTCGGGATGACTGAGATACTCTATCTCGGACATGTGATTGGAGTTGATGGTGTGAAGGTACATCAAGAGAAAATACAGGTGATTCTGGACTGGTTGGAATCGAAGAACATATCAGAGTTGAGAGGCTTTTTGGGTTTGTGCTCTTACTACTGGAGATTTGTGAGAGGTTTCTCTCAGTTGGCATAATCCTTGACAAACCTTACTAAGAAAAGTGCATTTATTTGGTTTGAGGAGGCACATGTGACATTTGACAAGCTCAAGGAGGTCATGAGCTCATGTCCAGTTTTAGCATTGCTGGATTTTACACAGCCGTTTATCTTAGAATGTGATGCATCGGGATAGGGAGTTGGTGCAGTTCTAATGAAAAATCGACATCCGATCGCATTCGAAAGCAGGAAGTTGAGAGACAGCGAGAGGTTGTACTCTACTTATGATAAGGAGATGGTAGCGATTATGCACGCGCTAGCTAAGTTCAGGCAGTACTTAGTGGGGACTAAATTTATGGTCAGGACTGATCACAACAGTCTCAAATATTATCTTGAGCAAGATTTAGGCATATGACTTCGATGTGGAGTACATTAAGGGGAAGAACATTGTTGCTGATGCTCTTTCCAGGAGACCAACACTTTGCTCTCTCACTGAGATTTCAGCTGACTGGAAATCTTAGTTAGTGGCCGAATATACCAAAACACTTTTGCCTGTGATTTGATTGATGGTCGGGTACAAGACGACAAATATTCAGTAGTCAGTGACATCATTTATTATAAGAACATAATTTATCTTGTACCAGGATCGAAGCTGAAGACTAGGATTATGAGGGCCATGCATGATACCCCTCTAACAGGACATCCAGGGTTCTTCAAAACTTATTGTCAGATTCGTGAGAGGTTCACCTGGAAGGGTTTGAAAGATGATGTGTTGTAGTATGTTAGAGAATGCCTGGCTTGTCAGCAGAACAAGGTAGAACACACATTCCCTGTAGGCCTTTTGCAGCCATTGTTGATACCTAAGCAGAAGTGGGAAGGAATATCCATGGACTTTATCACAGGACTGCCACGTGTCTAGGGGAGAGATCGCATATTTGTAGTGGTGGATAGATTGAAAAAATTTGCCCATTTATTTGCTATATCTATTGATTACACCGCAGTTTAGGTGGCAAAATTATTCTTCAGAGAGGCGTTTAGGTTGCATGGACTCCCCAAAACAATCATCAGTGACCGGGACAACAGATTCTTAAGTATGTTTTGGTAGGAGTTGTTCTGATTGGCAGGTACAGAGTTGACATCAAGCACGAGTTACCATCCTCAAACTGATGGTCAGACAGAGATAGTAAATAAGTGGATTGAGGGATATTGGCGGAATTATGTGTTAGGGCAACAACGTGCTTGGATCAGATGGTTGCATTTAGGTGAGTATTGCCACAATACCACCTACCACATGTCGATTGGCATGCCTCCCTTCAGGGCCTTATACGGGTATGATGCCTTATCATTTGTAGATTTGGCCTTTGATGATAGCAGGGTCTCGCGAGCCAAGGAGACATTGCAAAACTATCAGGATATTCTCAAGGCATTGAAGGATAATCAACAACATGTTGAGAACCAACAAAAAATGTATGTAGATAGGCACAAAGTCGAGAGATCATTTGAGGTTGGAGACTTAGTTTTTCTGCGTTTGCAGCCATACAGGCAATCCTCATTGAAGAAAAGTGGTGCAAAAAAACTTAAGCCACACTTTTATGGACCTTACAAGATAATGAGGAGAATTGGTGAAGTTGCATATGAATTGGAACTTCCTGAGGGCAGTAAGATTCACAACGTCTTCCATGTTTCTTGCCTCAAGAAAGCATTGGGTTAGTAGGTTGTGGCATCTCTAGAGCTTCCTCCACTTGATGAAGAAGGGAATTTGGTGTTAGTCGTTGAAGGTATTGCAGATTGGAGAGAAAGGAAGCTGAGGAATAAGGTGTTTCGAGAGTATTTGATCAAATGGAAAGATTTACCAGTTGAGGATGCAACATGGGAAGGGGAAGGGATTCTGCAACACCCCAATTTGAGATTGCTAGAGGACCAGCAATCCCGGGAAGGGAGGACTGTAATGTCCCTCATCAATTAAGGTCATTTATGAAGGCATTTTTCTAATCTTTTTATTCCCGAGATTAGAAATATATCAAATTACAAGGGAATAAGGGGATAATTAAATAAAGGGATAAAAAGTTATAGTCGGCTAAGTTATTTAATTATTCATTATGACTTATGGTGGGCCCACCCTTTCACTAGGCATTTCATACTAGTGATTAAATAAATTAAAAGTTGCCTAAATCTTACTCTCAATAAAGGACGAGTTCTTGAAAGGATAAAATCGAGTGATTTTTGATGAAAGAAGAAAGTGGATTTTCATTGAAGGATCAATTGCTTTAATGTTGGAAAAAAAATGGCAACTTTTATTTATAAAAAGGATCAACTTGTTTGAGAGGAGTATTCATAAATTGTTATTGATTTTTATTTACTCATCGAGCAATGAAGAAAAGAGGATTCCAGGACAAAATCCTTGGCCTTGTATTGATTGGAACGAAAACCCCAACTCAGTAATTACTGCTGTTTGAAATGTCTAAGGTACTTGTGCTCTTTCAAGGCGGAACGTTTGATAGAAGTAGCTGTGGAGGATAGAAGCAATTTACAAGGACGTGTTGGCTGGAAAGATAATTGCTGCACATTGGTAAATAAAATTGTGGCCTGCTCTCAAGATAATTGCCAACAGAATATCACGCGAGTTAGGAGGCTGTTCTCATGTGCACGCACCACCTGGAAATCTTCTCATATCAAGGCGTGGGTTTTAATAGAAGTTCTGATCGTTTTTTTCCAGTTATTCTGTAATTCTAGGTTCATTGTTATTAATGGTTCATGATTAATTTCTGCCATTGTTATTTTCTGCAACTCTCAATAAGTTTCTGGGCGATTCTCATGGTTATTGAATTATAATAAATCTTAGAAAATGCTTTTAAATTCCATGCATTCTCAGTTATGAAGTTATTATCTGTTTCAACTTTATCCTGTGTGCAATTTTCTTGAAGAAAAGTTCTAGCAGTATTGAATATTTAGCATAAATATTTTATATCTCCTGGAAAAGATATTTCACTTTACTACTACCAAAGCCTCCTTGAGTTCGTGCAAGTCGTCAAGAGATATACCTCCTTCAAAAGCTGTATGATTCCCTAGGGCTTTCCAACACAAACCTGCCATCATCTTATGAACATGATCAAAATGAGCTAGGGCTGCGACAATCTTACCTTCGTTTACCTTCAATTGTCCTTCTAGGTGATGTGACTCATGAGACCCGGCACCTCAATGCAAAATGTGCATCCCCAAATCTGCTTCCTTCGTGGCCTCTTCTTCAATACATTCATGTGTCAAAACTAGGTCATCTTCATGCTCCACCAACGGATCTCCATCAAAATAATGAGTAGAATCTTCTACATCATGTTTTTCCTCAATGGCTAATCTAGAAAAAGTATGTACAGCTATGATCTCCTTGACCACCAAGTGATCCTCCATATCTTGCAATGTCAAGTCAGTCTTATCCAAACGTCTTTGTTCACCACATACTAATTTTTCTGAATTGCCATCACAATTTGAATCCTTGCCAGAATGATGTAAAGGTGATGAAGCAATGCTAGGCTCAATTAATGAAACATCACAAGAACCCATACCTTCATGTAGCTGATCCAACATGGCTGGTTTGACAATCTCCATGGTGGTATCTTCTTCAATCTTCATGCGCTCTTCATTGTAGCTTCAATAGGTGAATCTCCTTTATCCTTGTCCTCATAGGGCTGAAAAGAACTTGTGAACTTGTCTTCTTTAGGGCTGCATATTGACTGATTTTTGTCCCCCTCATAATTACTTGCAAGCTGCAAGTCATATACAAGTACTTCTTCTTTCTTCTCTAAACTTTCTTTATTTGTAACTTCTGATTTTTCTAACTCATCCCTCAATTTTCTAAGTGCAGCCATTGTTTGTTTTTGAAAAGTTTGCAGCACCTGCGAAAGATCATGCTTCTTTGGTTTCCTCTTTTGCTTGCTTTTGTCCATCCAATACTCCATAGAGCAACCAAAGGAGAGCTCATTTCTAACCTTTTGTGGAAGTGTATTGTACTCATCATAGGCAACCATAACATCATTCCCATGTGTTGCCATAATTCCAAAACATTCAAAATGACATCCCTAATAGGCTGGCAAGATCAAGGCTCTGATACCACTGAAATATCCCAACAAATATTTGTGCAATTTTCTGACTTATGTAATGCAAAAATGATGCCCTAATTTTTTGATTTCTTATTTCTACCCAAACCCTAGTTTGCTGATATAATTTTCTGAGTATATTCATGCATGAACAGCAGTATTCATTCTTCCAAATAATAGCCAAACTCATAGCAGATTGTAAGCAATATGAAACCACATCATAGACTATCAAACATTCACTAATACGAGCCAAAATTCTGATATTTAAACATCCAGTTTGCTGCTACAACTCAGACTTAACCAATGATGCAATTACACAAATGAAATGGGCTTCAAACATGCCCATCAACATGAAAGAGTTTGCTGATATGAAGAAACCCCAATCTATGCAATGAATATGACCTCCTACTCTAACCCTAGCTGGGCGAAATTGCTCCAGCTAACTCCAACGCAAATTACAATGCAAATCTATGATGAAAATGACATCAAAACCCTACCAAAGGGTTGCGTTGGCTTGCTGGTTTGCTGATGGGGTTTGCAACCCTTGAAAATTTGAAGAATACCTTCCAACTTGCCCAATTCGCCCCTCCAAACAAGTCGCCTATGCTGATGCAAAAATTTGAGTGTGAATTTAACAAGAATCTATTCAAATATTAAATGTAATATTAATGGTCATCTTAGCTTTAGTTAGTCGTCAGTTAACTTAGTTAACGTTTAGTAACTTCCGTTTGCACTTTAGTTTGTTTTAACTTCTTTTTGTTTTTTGTTTTAGTTTGCTTCAGTTTATGATTGTTTCTTTTTAGAAACATCGTTTTGTAAATTTCTTTATAAGGAGCTTTGGTCTCCTTTTGTAAACACACAATTATGAATATCAATTATCTTTTCATGGTATCAGGGCTTAGGTTCGACCTTAGAGATTTTTCTAGCCGATTTTTAAAAGAATTTGTGAGCCGATTTTTTGTGAAGATTTTATGAAGAATTTCAAGTAAAATTGAGGGTTTATTGCAGCAGATTTTTTGAAGAAATTTGAGGGTTTTCTTGAAGCAGATTTGAGGGTTTCTTTTGCATGAAATCGCGGATTTTTGAAGATTTTTTCTAAAAAAATCTTGCCTTTTCAAAAGTTTTTGAAGATTTTTTCTTGAAAATTTTTGCTATTTTTTTGAGTTTTTTGTGTCGGGTTTGAAGTGATGTTTTGATGTTTTTTGGCCTTCTCCTACCAGAAAATTGAGGGTTTGCTGGCACGCATCCCTACATTTTTTATTTTCTAATGTGTTTATGGCTGGTCGTTGAGCAATTTGTGGATATTTTCTAATTTCATGGCAGCATGAAGGGTTGTTTTTTGAGCCAGTTTTTGACATAATTTTTTTGGGAAAAATAAAAATTTCTGCAAAGAGTTTTTCAAAAATTTGCTAAAAGAGTTTTTGAAATTTTGCAGTTTTTTGAGAATTTTTTCAGAGTTTTCAAAGGTTTTTTTGAAAAATCTTACAATTTATGAGTCTCTTTTTTAGATGATTTTTGAAAAATCATGAGTTGTGCCAGCTGATTGTCCAGGGTTTGTGCCAGCTGATCACAGAGACCTTGTCTTTTCGTGCATTGGAAAACGGGAGGGATGGCTACTTTGTCCAACGTCATGTTGGAAAGTACGTAGAGGTTCAATGGGAAAAGTTACTACTTGGAAGCAGAGGAAGCTCACAGTTTTTGAGTGCCGGTGTCTTGATTTGATTGTTCTGCGGGAAATGATTTGTAATCGCGAGGCAGTTATGCTTCTCCAGTTATCAGTCACCGATGATATGTTTCCAGAAGATTATGGGTAGACTTAGTTTTTGTTTGTACGATGACCATTAAGGGAGGGTATTAAAATATTAAATGTAATATTAATGGTCATCTTAGATTTAGTTAGTTTTTAGTAACTTTAGTTACGCTTTAGTTGTTTAAGTATCTTTCAGTTTTTCGCTTTAGTTATCTTCTGTTTCGTTTTAGAAAGATCATCTTGTAAATTTCTTTATAAGGAGCTTTCGTTTCCTTTTGTAATCAATCAATTATCTTTTCAATTATTGAACTCAATTCTCAAAGAAATTGATGTTAGGTACCCAAATTCTTTTGAAAAAGACAACATAAAATGTAGAATATAAATTAAATATTCATTACCAGCCGCACATTATTTGTATAGCATAACATATACAAAGAAATTCTCCAAAATATAGACAACAATACAACGGAGAACAAATGAGAGAGTTCCTTGAATATACGCTTGCACACAACATTATTAGAGATGCTCCTGAGGTGTATCAAGTGCACAATGGCTGACAACCACCTATCATTTTAGACGCGAGGACTAGTTGACTGATCAAAGTTAAACATGTTCATATAAACACATAGTGGGAACACATATGCTAACTATTTATTACCTTACATACAACAAAACATAATAACCCTCAAGTAGGCCAAGTATATACAACAAACTAGCAAAGATTGTTATTCCAAGAATGGTGTCTACAAAGTGCACAATGTTCTAAGCAAAATGAACTTCATACAATGTGTTTCTTTGGCTTTTTTTTTTTGAGGGAGGGAGGTAGGGAAGGGAGAGGGCTGCTGGTGGTTTGGTAGAAATAGACATAAAGGATATAGATGGACCCTTAACTTTGACACGGATAGAGAAGGAAAGAAAGACTATTTATCTTACATGTGAGGCATTTCAAAATACTTGCCCGAATTTTAAGATGAGTGGCACCAAAACATACTTCAAACCTTGTTGGACTCTTAGAGATATCCTTAAAAGTGCCAAGGACCATCTTGAAGCTAAAATAAAAAAGGTGTGTACAAGATACCATGCTTGTATGGAACATGCAACAAGCATACAAAGGGACAGGATTAAACAATCATTGCTAGAAGAACATGAATACCATACCAAACACCCAACATATATTGAAGATGCCAAAATCATTATTGAAGGTCACTAGAACAATAGGAGGATTAGAGAAGCTATAATGTCTGGAAAATGACCAAGAAATTTAAATAGAGATGGTGGTAATAAACTTAGAAAGTCTTAGATATCGTTGATTCACAAACTTAGGCAAATTTAGGATAGGCATGTTTTGATTTGCACTAGATTAGTGTCTCGTTTGGTTTAATTAATTGTTCAAAATATTTTTAAATATAATCAATTGTGGAAGAATTGATTTGATAAACTAATCAATTAACTGAATCTCGTGAACTTTCCCCTACATTGTTCCCCTTCTATTTCCTACCCCTACTCCTCTCTTGTTTTCTTTCTTCTTCTGCTTTATTCATCTTCAATTCCCTTGGGCAGATTTTTGGTTCTTGACCCAAAAGCAGATGGTTTGAATCATTCTACTTATGCAAGGATCCAAGTCGAGATACATATCTCAAAAGGTATGAGGTATGGCTCAAGGTAGAGGATCATGTTTGGAAACAAGTTTTGGATTCTGAAAATATTGCATTTAGATGTTGAAGGTGTCTCCAGGTTCACAATATAGCTGCAAACTGTAATGCAGAAAAACTGAATACTTCCAAAAAAGCAGCATGGTGGAAAGGTGCATGCTTATCACATTTAACTATGAAGGGACTCGAACCTGAAACTTCTGGTGATACAGATAGCTCAAGTTCTATGGATTCTCCAAAACAAACTATGGATGGCAGTCCTTCAAAAAAACTAGCAATACAACATAGCTGGGGGATCCAACACCTCCCTCTCCTCCATTGTACAGTTCAGTAGTGGCAATTGTGCAAACGGCTATCTTTTGGGAATTCACCAATTGAGAGTAATTGTGTAACATCATTGAGAGTACTTGTTGGGGAGTTGGAGTTTGATGTTATTGGTGAGTTTTACAGATTTTGGGTGTGCTGTTCTTGCTTTCCAGCTTCATATCAGACCTGTACATGTCTGATTTCCTCTTAGCAGCTTGCTATTATTCAGTTCTAGTGTGTTTGGGTGTTGGTTGAGGTAGTTTGAGTGCCTTATCAGCCGTTATTTCAATATTGGGTGAGTTTCCTTCGGTTTGGGGTTATTGGATCAGCTTATAGTGGTGTTTGCAGAGTGTTTTTAGATTATATCAATTTGATTTTGGACAGTACAGAGTTGTATCAACACTTTTCCAGCTTTTTGCTTCAACTTATTAGAAATATGGGCAGAGATAAGAAACTGGAATAATTAAAAACAAGATATATGTGCTTCACTTATCTTTTCAATCAATTCATATTACATATTTATAGGATTCTAATATCCTATTTTATAGGAAACCTCCTATAACAACTCTTCTAAATATAATGAGTTGTTTTAACAACTCAAATCCTTACAAATACTCTACGTGAGTTGTATTAACAACTCACATTACTATTATCACAAACAAATACCCACATTATAATATTTGTTATACATAATTGAACATGTGAACACTAACATGATTTCCAACACCCCCCCTTAGTGTGAACATGGAGAGTAAGATCATCACACAACTTGGAAACAAAATCGTATGCCTATGCATACTTTTAGGTCTGCATACTGCTATCTGGATCTTGCTGCACATGATCACGTACATACGAGAACTTATCTAGCTTTCACTTCCAGTGAACTTATCACCGGCCAACCATACTTCCAATAAGTCCGACAGTCAGAGGATCTCTATAGTCAGCTGCTCTCCTATACAATTGTTTACAATATCGATGATGTCCACATTCTCCACCTTAGCACTTCCAACTGCAGTAAGCCAACTCTTGTGGCTCATGATCTTGATTCAAACGGAAGTCTCTCTCCTTCCATGGTTTTAAACAGGCTTACCACAAACCTTGACGTGAACACGAACCCATCAATTGTCCACCTCATGTGGTTTTCTAGATCCTCCCACAAACCCTTTCAAGATCCATGAACTGACTTACTTTGGTGCTTTTGTTCGCCACTATGCTTTTACATTAGGGAAATTATATAGAAATCAACATACATATCACAAACTAGGAATGGAACTTTGTGCATTATTCCCCCCCACAATATGAAATTTCCACTTATGCACACAACCTGTAACACTGAAAAACAAATCATATCATGTTGCATACTAGAAAATAAAATGCCACCAAAGCTAATGAGCGGCCCCGTCGTTGGTGACTGACGAGAGGACATTGATTGTCCTCCTTCCCCCGTTGCCTCTTGCTTCCAATTATTTGCTGCTAGTTCAGCCGAATTTGACTATGAGACTCAATTTTATAATGCCCCCCTTAAGATGGACGTCGTGTACAAGTGATAGTGCATCCAAGTACAATTGAGGCAATATTTATTTTTGATTTTTTTTATACGTTTTGACACTTTCACATTTGAACATGACAATTAACAATTCTTGAAAATGGACCCTATTCAAAATAATACAACTTGAGTTTGACTTGTTTTAACAATAAACATTATTTATTTTTGTAATCTTTAAAATATTTTAAAATTTCAAACCTAAATCTTTTAAGACAAATGTAAGTTTTCAACCCACACCTACTTACTTCACACAGCTCGAGCAAGTCGAGGCTAACAGTCGACCAGCACATCAAACCACATCTCTAAAGAATCGATATCTTTGGCAACATCTCTGATTCAGTATTTCCACTCGAGTGGCATCTCTGAATTGATCATCTGGTGAAATAGCAGTATTTCATGGCAATCATGAACTGTTTTCTATTAGAAAGAAATGAAATCGTTGTCATTAACTGAAATAAGCACTACAGGTCGTGAGATCTTGTTAGAGTCATATTCATGACTTCCTCCAACTAGCAAACAGATATCTTCACATCGCACAACTTTGAGTATCAAACATACCAAAGTTTAAGCGTAACAAGGTTGAGCAGATGTAGCAGTGGTGGATACTTATTTTCACTGGCACATTGATTTTAGCAGTACCTTCCCACTCGCCTCAATGGAGATCATGTCCGCCATTCATCAGAGATTCAATATTACGGCCAGACTAACTGCAGAAGACAAAACACTCTAATTGAAATCAGTTAAATCATCAAACACGTATGCCATGCTTTCTCATTACAATTGCACACATAAACTACACCACACATCCAGTGGGTATTGTGAAATGCAAAATACAATCACCAAGATTGCATTTGTGATCTTTAAAAAATGAATTTGCATAAACAATGAATTTTCTTCAGATTGTTGATAGTCATTCAAGATTACGGGATCACCACTTCCTTAGAAATAGCAGATTTTCATGCCACCATTCTGATCTTCTCACACACTCTTTCCCATGCTGTAATCAAGAAAGCTGATCTGCAAATCCAAGCTACCGAATAGCCATTGAAACTAAATTGTAGGCACAGAATCTGCATATGCTCTGATACCATATTAGAAATATGGGCAGAGATAAGAAGCTGGAATAATTAAAAACAAGATATATGTGCTTCACTTATCTTTTCAATCAATTCATATTACATATTTATAGGATTCTAATATCCTATTTTATAGGAAACCTCCTATAACAACTCTTCTGAATATAATGAGTTGTTTTAACAACTCAAATCCTTACAAATACTCTACGTGAGTTGTATTAACAACTCACATTATTATTATCACAAACAAATATCCACATTATAATATTTGTTACACATAATTAAACATGTGAACACTAACATGATTTCCAACACAACTTTCAATGTCATACTTAGCTGGGTTGGTGAATACACATTTTGGGTATGATATTCCTTGTTCATTTGGAGTTTTGCAGACTAATTTATGTTATTGCAGCAGACTGATTTTATAATAAGAATTATATATCAGATCTATATCAGCAGTATATCTCATATCATGTTATTTTGTAATGCAAATCATATTGTAGGATTGGATGGTTTACCATCAATCATTATAGGCTATAGCATATCATTCAGCCCGTTTTGGCATTGAACAGGCTGCCATTATCAATCATTTTGGTGTAAGTCCAACTTAGACATTTTGCCAGTGGCTTTGCATTGTATTCACACAGTTTGCCGAAGAGGTGTTGATTAAGCTGGCTTTGCCGCTTGTGTGCTATGGTCTGCTTGCTGCCATTACTTCTATATTTGTATTCATATAGTTAGTTGTGTGGTTGAAACATCGTATGTTCTCACCTTGCCCACACTGGGATCTTGGTGATCAGAAAGTGTTGGGAGACATTGCATATGCATTCCTATATTGCAAAGTTTAAAAAAAAAGAAAAGGATAGGTTGTTACACATTCTAACTTTGCAACCTTGAAATAGTGGGTTGTGTTTGATGATATAAGCAGTTGCCTACTATTTTAGGACCAACCATATCATAAACCCCTCTTAGGTAAAAGTAAAATAATTTAAAAAGAAAATCTTGCTTGTTCTTTTATACTTGGAATTTTTTTAGTGTATTATGTTTATTTCCTATCTCTATGTACTATATTTGACATGAAATAACAAATTCAAAGTTTTCACCATTTTAATGAATGTTATATTTGTTTTTTTGTTATTCAAGTTTTTGCCTATATTTTCCCATTCTAAACCTGGATGATTGAATCCATTTTACACGGATAGTTGAATCCCTTTTACACTTTTGCCATGCCATGTTGATGTTGTGTAAATGGAATGCTACTGGGTTGAATCTTATTGTAAGAGATCATTTTATGGATTACATTTGCTAGAATTTACCTTTTCAACAATCAGTTGATTACTATAATTAGATAGAAGATTTAGTAGTGTTTTTTGTTTATCATTTATGTTGATAAGTGTTGCTGGGATAATAGTTTTTGATTTTTCCAAGTGATGGTTGCTCATATTGTTCATTTAGTATGCTTATTCAATTAGACCAGAAAATTAGGAACATTTAGAGCTATGGACAGTTGTGATCTTAGACTAAATTTGAATTACAACCAAGGAGACTGGCCTAAAATTTGAGATCCAAGTCTAATGTTGTCAAGAATGTTGCTTGGTACATGATATGGGGCCATATTACATTATATATCGATGGCCGCTTTTTTGTTTCTCAACAGCTTTTTGTGTATGTTCTTACAGTGTAGCTTTACTAAGTTGTGTATATGGATGAAGTTGTAGGAAGCTATCAGAATTTGACAAAGACAAAGCTTACAAATCTCTGGTCTTCCCAATACAATAATGCATCAAGATTCCGGTGCCAGTTAAATTCAAAACTGCAAGACTCAATGCAATATCTTTTTCGTTCCCCTGGTAAGGATTTGTGGTATTTAGCTTTAATATATATTCATTGCATCTCTCACACCCCTGGTAATATTTTGTAGCATTGGTACCATATTTTTGTTTAACAAGATACAATGCATGTGTACAACCTTTCATCAAATGAGTAAGTGGATTTTTAAATATTCTTTTGTTTGGGAAAGCAACATGCATAAAACAGTAATGATCATCATACTCTCTGTTAAATAAATCCCTCTTTGGAGTACTATGGAACTGAGCCATGATCAATAAATATGTAAGATAAATCCTTGTGATGAGCGACCATCTTAGGAGTACATGTAAAGAAGATTTGAATGCTACTTGGTGCTATAGTCAAAAGATGGAAATGACAGGCCATTATATATCACTTGTGCCTTTAGGAGTTCAAACATTACCTAGTACATGCCAGTGGGTGAATATTATCTAGTACATGCCAGGGAGTGAATGTTTGAGACTAAATGTCAACTCATTTTTCGATGAAAGGAAATTTTATTTGTGAACTGGTTGGCAGAAAGTAATTTTCAATCCTTAAAATCTCACATTTTGGGAAGCTGAGATTCTTGATCACAAGAATATATACGGTGTCCTCACAAGAATTTTCTTTCATTGTTGGTCTTGGGGCCCTTATGGTAGCCCCATAAAGGTGGTTTGTTGTTCTTGATTTTGGGAGCTCTAATGATTACGCTGCATGAATTCTGGAATCTGTTTCCTGACCTGTATGCCCATGTATTAGCCCCAGATTCATTGTTCATTCAAAAGAGACCTTATGCTTATTCATCTATAGGTAGCACAGTTATGATAAATCAATTGGAGCCATAAATTATTGAGTCAATCCTGATGAGTAGCTAAGGTTGCAAACAACAAATGGTGCTTGACAATGATAGTTTTGGCAATGGCCATTAATATGATCCCCATCTTGACTATTTTGTAGGATTTTTGGTATATCTTTAACTCCTATAGATTTGGGCGGGTTTCAATATTAAGCCAATGACATATCTGGAAGTTTATTTTTGTTTTCTCACGTGTAACGGTAGATTTCAAGATATTAGGCACATGTATAGGGAAGTTCTTCTGTAACAGTAGACTTTAAGATATCCTTCCCAATAGTCTTGGTCTTAGGAGCGTACATGGTGTTCACACAAAATATTTCTTTTATCCTTGGTCTTGGGGGCTCTTATGGTAACCCCATAAAGGAGGTTATTGTATTTGTTGTTGATTTTGGGAGCGCTTTATGATTGCTTTGTAAAAATTCTCGAATCTATTTACCCTTGGGCTTGGATGTCCATGTAGTGATCTCAATTTTTTTGTTGTTTTTGTTAATTTGGAAAGGACCTTCTTAAAATTATTGATTTATTTGTAGCACAATTATGGCAAATTGGTTGGCTCTGCAATTTAATCTGTCAATTCCAGTGGGTGGCCAAGTTGCAAATAACAAATGGTTTTTGTTGATGATAGTTTGGGTGATGGGTATTAATACAATCCTAATCTAGAGGATTTTGTAGAATTTTTCGTACATCCTAAACTCCTATAGATTTGAGTAAGGTTGCACTTTCATGTTAATGATATATAGGTATTTGTTTTTGTTCTCTCATGTTCATGCACAAGCATGGTGAAGCTCATTTGTAAAGGTGCTATTGTAGCTGAATTTATCCTTCCCTATAGATGTACAAACAAGATTATTTTGTTGGGAATTTCATGCAAGTGAATTTTATTTTTGATTCCCATAAACTTCTTAACTCCCTTTCTGTGAAATTCTGGCATGTTCCAATTTCACAGAAAGAAGGCCTACATCCTAAATCCACTTGCCAGCATCTGCATATAAAGGTCCTAGAGTACTTGTAAGTTGTATGTATATGAGTCTTTATCTAAACTCCCCCTTTGTTGTTTGCTATTTTGAAACAAATGTATTTTTTGTCACAAGGAAATTTTGATCATTCAAGCTTTTAGAGGAAGAATAGACTGATTATATACCATTGCAATATGTGTTAGTTTTTGGTATATACTAACCCTGTAGGGCATTATCTCCAAATTATATAATTTTTTTGTGATCACTCTAACTCTAACTTTCTAATCACCTAGTTTTTGATGTGGGCAAGGTGAGAGCATATGGAGATTAAAATGAGGATAGAGGAATTACATGAAAGATATTGGTGGCTAGCTGACCAATTTACGACGACTGTGTAGATGCAAGAGTCACTGGCAAATTACAAGTAGAATCCAGTCAAGCCAAAATGGCTGATTGCATGCGCATCTGCCATCTGATCAATGCCAAAACGTGCAATCAAAACACCAAATTGGTGGATAATGACATGCAATGGGTCTAGTAGCAAATCGATCTCAAGACCTTCTTACAATTAAAATGGGATCCGGTGAAGAACCATCTAGGATCTTCAACAATATAAAATAGAATTATTGGCGGTAAACCATCTAGTATGTTACAATATTGCAAATAAATAATTATTAATGAGATTTCATACAATTTCATAACTGAGATCAACAACAATAACTCTAGAATGTTTAGTATCCATCATAACACGTGAAATCAAAATGCTCAGATATCATTACTGCATACCCGGAACAGAATACTAAAGATAATTGGGTGTAGCTTGAGATAATTGATCCTGATAATCCAGGCAGCTCAAACTTTGGCAGAAAACTCCCTTAAAATGCTATTTAACTAGCTGCAATCAGCAATAGTTTGCTGTTTGGTGGCAGAGTGATAAGATTGGACCAGCAAAGACCAAAGTTGCAGCCTTGGGAGAGGAGTTACCACTTCCCAAACTGGTACTGATGGCAATAGACTTGCACAACACTCAATAAATGGGTGATCAGATATTAAACTTAAACTTTAACCACTCTCCAGCGACCCCAAGTTCAGTAATTCAGTCACCAGAGATTAATTAAATTTTTCCCTGTAGAAAGTACGGCCTGCAACAGTACATTGTAAACCCTCCATACAAACTTATGAATGCAGCAATCATAAATTAAATCATGAGCATTATACAGAGCAGTATGGACTAGGAAAAATAATATAAGAATGGCTGCAAACATATCAAATCCCAATTGCTATTCTTTTCAAATTATATGGCAGCATATCATTACCTTGAAATGGCCTAGCATATGAAGTATGGCCAACAAATGAATAGTAGTTATCCCAAATTGTTTGAGCAAGGATTTGAGGACTATAAAAGCTGAATGGCTTCATCAAAATCAGCATGGCACATGTTTAATGGCCCCCATGGGGTTCGCCACTTAAATTTCCTTCAAACAATATAAAAATTAATCAATTCAAATCGACATTTAAACTGAACGGGCCGCCATTCAGTGGCGTATAATAGGTAAACAAATACAAACCCATTAGCCTATGGGAAAAATACTTTGCTCCCCCAAAATTTGGGGACAGGGACGACAAGGGACAGTAGGACGTGTTTCTGGTACAGGGGTACTTTTGGGCCATTTTTTAGGAGACGGTAGAGGACAACTATTAAAAATTAAGGAAATTTTAAAAAATATAGAGAAATTTCAAACTTTCATATCATAACATTGATAAAGCATTCATCATAGACATTGTAGAAGATTAATACATAGATTAGACTTGAATTGAGATTTCACATGAGAATTGACAAACAAATTAACAAAATTCAAATGCTTTCATCGTCAATGTGCATACATATTATATAAGAGTTATAACAAAATGCTCAATGGCTCCAAGTTTCAACTATAAATTGACAAAAACATAGAAAATATGACTGTCCCTAATCAGCAGATGCAACTGGTATGTCTGTATCAAAATTGGAGCTCGAGTTTGAGTCACTACCAGTGCAAGGGTTTGCCTCAGGCGTCCTCGAGTCCCTAAAACGTTTCAGGGATGGGGACAGGGACGAGAGTACTAGGGCAGGGGACGCGTCCTTGGGGAGCACTGAAAAATATGAAAATTAGGCTAAGCGTCAAATATGAACTTATGCTCAAGAGGGGGATGTCACACTGTAGCTGTTGCTTCGCAATGCTTCTCCTTTTCATAGAACACACTTAGCTTTTTTAAGCTTTTCCTATTTTTAGCTGGGTGCATATCTCTTCTATGTTTTTCTAAAAGCATGCTGTTTGCTTTTCTTATTTTAAGATTGGATTAAAACTTAATTTTCTAAGTGCATAATCTGCTTACTATGGTCTGAGAATTTAACATATATCAAAGAACATAACCTGTGAAAAGGAGGTGTCGGAGGATTTTAGTGGGTATGATGTCCTTGCTCTAATGATTGAAGCGAATTGGACCTATCAAAGGTTGTAGGGTGGGGTGCCCTAAGTGCTTTAGTGATTGGACTATTGATTCTTACTTGTGATAGATTGCTGATTTGAAGTTTTCCTAGCTGATTTGTTTGGTTTTAATGTGTTCCAGAAGTTGCAAGTATGACTAGTCTTGGTCTCATAGAGTATGACCATATAGAGGGTTCTTCTAAATATACTCCTTGGAAGTGAAAATTATAGATGCTTTTGGAGGAGGTTGATCTTTGGAGCTTTGTGGAGACGAAGATTACACCTCCAGTCGATCTTGTTTAGATGGTTGATTATAAAAAAAGTTGGGCAAGGTGAAGCGAATCAACCTAGATTTGGGAAGGACCATTTGATCCCTCATATTGTAGAGAAGAAGACAATGAAAGAGAACTATAGTAGCTTGACCACTCTATATCATAGTGTGAGTATTTCCTGCAAGGTATTGCTAAAGAACAAGCTCAATGCCACATGCATGAGTATAGAGACATAGAGGCCAATTACTCTATTAAGATTATTGATCTTTGAGATCAATTCATTGCTATTGGGTAAAAGTGGACGATGATGAGTTGGTGCCCATAACTTTAAAAAGGTTCTCTCTATCTTGGGATCCATTTGTTTGGGGTGTTTGTGCTCATGAGAACCTTCACACTTCTGAGTAGCTTTGGAATGGTTTCATCCAAGACAAAACCATACTTGAAACTACTTCAATTAGAGTGGAAGAGAGTAAGAATTTAGCCCTCATTGGGAAGATGAGGAAAGGTGGTAAGAAAGGAGGACTCAAGAAGAAGGTTAGAAGGTAAAAGAGGATTCTAGTTCTCACCAAGGGAATAAAGATGTGAGCCATATCAAGTGTATTGAGTGCCATAGTAATAGCCACTATACTTCTTAGAGTCCTAGGAAGAAGGTGAAGGGCATGCAACAACAACAAAAGCAATTTGTGCAAAGTGCAAAAGTTTTAGTAGTGGATGAGCTTTCATCCAAGCTTGAGACATCTTTCTTCATGGTGCCATGCCTTTCCATTAACAAGATTTTTGGTGTAGGGTAGTATGTGGATAGTGGAGCATCAAGATACATAATCTTCAATAAAGAGACTTTTAGTAGACTTTAGCAGGAGGTAGGTATACAAGTGCAGCTTGGTGATGATGTCGATATCAAGTTACAAGTAGACAATCAATTTCTTTTTGCATGTCTTTAGGCGATGTTCTTGAGCTTCATGATGTCTTTTATGTTACTAGTTTAACTAAGAACTTGCTTTCAATTTCAGCCAGGATAGATCTTTCAGGTGTGTGGCTGAGTTTGACAATCAACAAATTATCTAATATTGCAGCTAGGATATTGGTCAATTTTTGGCTAGAGATATGCGAGAGGGTGGCCTTTATAGGTTGCTTCATTAGAACTAACTGTGAAAGCTTTGGCATAAGAGACTTGACCACTTGTATTGGGGGCATTACCTCTCTTGAAGGATATGGTGTAGGGATTGTGGAACTTCATGATAGAAAATACAAAAGTGTGCAAGGGCTAGTGTGTTGAACACATCGGATACTGAGAGGGGGGGGGGAGGTGAAGCAGTATCTACAAAAACTTAAAGTCTCTGGAACTTGAACTCTTTAGCACAATATTTCTTAACCAAATATAAACCCTTAAACAAATCAGCAACAAAGAAAGATATTGCAGTTAAAACCTTCAACAATCTTCAGCAATGAAAGATACACCAATTCTATCCTTAATTAGATCAATAGCAATAAAAAAAAACAAGAAACACACATCCACAAGATGACACTAGATTTACGTGGAAAACCCAATGAGGGAAAAACCACGGTGAGAGTTAACTCACAATATAAAGGCTCACTGCCAAAAAGGACTTGCAAGCTAAGGCGTACTACCTTAGAGTAAGATACAAAGGGACTTGTAGAGTTGGAGCAAATAGAACTCCAGGGGCAAGATACAAAGGACCTCATGAGATTCACTATCTCAGAGCAGGATACAAAAGGTTTATAAAGAATTACAATATTTGTCAACAATTCACTCTACTGACTGAGGCGTTCAAGCACATTTGATCTTTCTTCTTCACATTTTAGCACTAACTCTGTTGGATACTCAATACATTCCACACTCACCTCTTCGCACTTGTTCAAACTTCCATACATTTGCCATTGAAATGATCTTGCATTTATATCCACCGCCATACTTCACAACTTCAATTAGATCGGCCAGGAAGGAATACAAACAATGATTTCACCAAGTCGGCCACAACAACCTCCCGCAGTTCTATCTTGAGGATAGAGAGGACCAAAAACAATCTTATTGCATTTCCAATGTGATCCAAAACAATTCACACACTGGCGCACATCCACCCAAGTCGGCAACAAGGAAACGCGTAGATGAAATGTGAAGCACATAACCAGTCGGCCCAAAAGCATACTTCCATAGCATTGAGCATAGATTGAGAGGGATTCTTGATTTCATTCATTTAGATGTATGTAGAACTATGTCAACAACATCATTGATAGGTAACATTTATTAGTTTCGTTTGTTGATGATTCCTCTAGGAAAACTTGGATTTACTTCATGAAGACCAAAGATGAGGTCTTGGGGAAGTTTCAAGAGTTCAAAGCTCTTGTGGAAAATCAAATAGGTAGAAAGATTAAGGTTTCGAGGTTTGACAATAGGCAAGTATACCTCCAAGAAATTTGATGCTTTTAACAAAGATGTAGCAATCAAGAGAGAGTTGACTTTGCTGAACACAAAGCCCTAACCATTACCCTAAATGCTGAAATTTAGCCTTAACCCTAAATGAAAATGCTGAAAAAATTTCAGCATTAAGGTTATGGTTAACCTTGGGCCTTTTTTGCAAAAAGAAAAAGGGCATGTTCTATAATCTTGTAATAAATATGGAGGATGATTTTTGTTGAAAAAATGTGAACTTGAAGAATGAAATCTTGAGAAAACAGCTTCGAAAATCATTGAAAATCAACTTCAAACCTTGCTATGCATCAATTTTTTTTGAAAACTTGCTCCCAAAAAGCATTGATTCATTGAAAACTTGTGGGCAAATGAGAAAAAAAAATATCATAAAAAAATTGGCCAAACTAGTAGAAAGCAGCCAAAACTTGTTAGATAGCCAAAAATTGAGAGTTGTTATGATTGAGCCAATTTAATGGCAATATTTTGGTGAGTAACTGGCATAAAATCACAGAAAAACTGTGCCTTCATTTATTTGAAAAATCACCAAATTGGGCAATTTGCAATTTATTGGCAATAAACACTACCACGAGAAACTTTTGTGAATGGAAAGATACATGAAGAAATGTTTATCAATCAGCCTAAGGGATTTGAGGTGCATGGGCAAGAGACCCATGTATGTAGATTGAAGAAGGCCTTGTATAGGTTGAAGTAAGCACCACGTGCTTGGTACTTATGGATTTGATGAGTACTTATTGAAGTTGATCACTAAAGCTGTTGTAGATCCTAACCTTTATTATTTGTTTGATAAATCTGATCTCTTAGTTTTGGTCTTGTATGTGGACGACATGATCCTTATAGGTAGCAGTAATAAGCTCATAGCATGGTGCAAGAGAGAGTTGATTTTGAGTTTAATATGAAGGACATTAGCCATGTGCACTATTTTCTAGGTCTTGAGTTGTGACAAGGTATAAGTGAGGTCTTTCTTGGTCAAGGGAAATACACGATAGACATTTTAAAGAGATTTTAGATGATGGATTGTAAATCCCTAGCTACTCCCATGGTTCCAAATTTAAAGTTAATTGTACATTTAGAATTAAATTTGGTGGATCCTTTGATGTACAAGCAGTTGATAGGTTCCCTCATGTATTTGGTGAATATTTGACCTAATATTTGTTTTGTTGTGTATACATTGAGTTGGTTCATAGTTGTGTTGAGGTGAATTCTCTAGACTATTGTGAAGTATTTGCTTCAATATTTGAAGGGCACAATTCATTATGGGTTAAGGTATGTTGGAGATGGAGAGTTGATGTTACATACTTTTGGGGATTTGGATTGACAAGTGATTCTAGTGTTAGGAAGAGCAGTTCAAAATTTTGTTTTAACTTGGGATTGAGTATGATATTTTGGTTTAGCATGAAGCAAGCAACAATGGCATTGAGTTGAATAGAGGTATAGTACATGGCAGCTTTTTTTGCTAGTTGTGAAGCTATTTGGCTTCACAAGTTGATAGTAGAAGTTATTAAACAAATGTTGGAGCCAACAATTGTGTATTGTGACTGTAGCTACAAGACTTAGATTCGATATGCTGATTTCGACTTGGACTCAGACTTGGTACTCAGATTTAGCAAATTGAAAATCTATGAAATATAGAGATTTTTTCAGGATTTAAAGCTTTGACTATACATCCTTAAATAAATCAACTTTAAAAACATAATAAATTTATCAATTAGAAGATCCTTTGATCATATATACAAGTATACACAAAGATCATATGAGCACATAAGTGAATTTGAGTTGAAGGAAACAACATTTATAAAATATAAATACTCTCAATTGTTTATGTGTACAAAACTCATAGATTATGATATTGATGGCATCAAAAGAAAAAAATACAACATGGAGTAAAGAACTATGGTAGAGAGGATCCCATATCATTTGGCCCAACATCACTAGCTTTATGTGAGGTCTTGCCCTCATATCTCAGACAAGTTTGGAGTATTGATACAACCACAATAGCATTACTCAAGATTGGGATTGACTTGACAAATTGAAAGCATAAATTTAATTTAATTACTTGAGATTTAATTGAGAAAAACTTGAGAGAATTAAAAAATGTTGCTTTTCCATTGGAGAAAAAAGATTTTTTATATTTTTCTTTTTTAAAATTAGAGCAAGGGTCTAGGGGTAGTGCCCCTGTTGAAATACAGGGTGGAGTTGAGTGGCAAAGCCCTCACCACTAATCCCAAATTAAGGCCTTTGAGACTACATAGACCTTCATGGCACATGCCATTTTTCATAATTTCATTGCTTTTAACGAATTTCTAAGAGTTTATACTCCAATCCCTTCAAAATATGCGAGTGTTGAAGCCATAAAGTAGAAGTAGGCCTAACTATATTTATTGCCAATATGTATGTTGGTTTTTGCCTCAATGGATTATATTTTAGCTTCAAATGCTCTTATTTTCTCTTCATTTATGCTTGCAAATGAAATGAATTAACATTTAAAAGTCATGTAAGTCCATTTTAAGGTTTTAGGTTTTAGTTTTAGTTTTTTTACTTTTGTTTTTCCAACTTTTTGCTACTATTTTGATGGGTGAATCTAAGGCTTGGGACATGGCAAGTCTTGCAAGTTTGGAAAACTTGGTGAGTTTGACCAAACTCAACAGGAACCATGTTCGAGTCTTTGGGACTTGTTGAGCCTTGCTCACCATGAGACTCACTAATTCTAGTGAGTCTTGTAACTATGGCTCTGACAATCAAAACTGCATCAAGCTCTCTGAGAATTTAGTGTTTCACAATCTCTACATGCTTATAGACATTTGGTACCATTCCCTTAGAGATAGAGTTGGAAAGGAAGTATTATTCTTAAGCTCAGATTCATAGGTTGCAAATATTTTGAGAAAGCTTGACAAAAGGGAAGTTTGAGATATTGAGGGAGAGATTGGGTTTGATAGACAACACCTCCCTTGCAAATAGGGAGTGTTAGTTTTATGTAGTTGTTGCTTGGTAGCTATTCTCCTTTAGCAGGGCGCGCTTAACTTTTTTTAACTTTAGCTGGGTGCATATCTCTTTTGTTTTTCTTGTAAAAGCATGCTATTTGATTTTCTTATTTTAGATTGTGCATCCAAAACATTCCAACAATATGTAACAAACATGTACTAAGAAATACTCTTTGGACCAATGCTTTTTTGAGTATTGGGGACACCAATTTTTTTTTTTGATTTTGGGCACAGTGAGGGGACAACTATTAAAATACTGTATGAAAATTAATATTTTAAAAATAATTACAAAAATATTAAAAGAAGTTGCAATTTATCATTGATGTAATTAATATGAGTAAAGAGGTTGAAATTTATATGAAGTTTGACAATTTGACAATCATGTGATGAGCCCTGTTGGCTCAGACCTCAAACCCTTGTCTTTTATTTATCTTTATTGTGTTTACGTTTTTTAGAGAAGAATTTCTAGAGAGAAATAGAAGGGGCGGACAGCATAAATGCTTATATATATTAAATCTGAGCTAATTTAAGCAAACTGAAATTACAGAAGGTATTAAATAAGCTCAACAATGGATTTAAAACTCATAAACATACCTGAAAGCTCCCAGATTATTTAAATAAGAAATATAGTCCAGTTGCCAGCCAAGATGGTGCAATCTGGCTAAATCCAGTGTCGGAAGCTACAATGAATGTAAACCAGCTCTGAAACTGAGGTAAATGAGTGGTAAATGCCAGACGCCAAAAAAGGGGAAGAGAAACCCTCAAACTGGAGGGCGTTTCTCCAAGAAACCCCAAACGCCTTTGCACATAGGGCTACGCACTTCAAGCAAACAGCCCAGCTCTCAACTCTGAAGGTATAGCCATGATGTCAATTGCCTGCCATGATGAAAGAAGGACGCCATCTCCACAAACCCTCCTGTCTCTGCTAAATAACTCAACAAAACTCTGATAAGGCACAGTAGAACCTCTGTATGAAGCCCTCACAACTGCACAAATTCAGCTGGTCTCTCACAGCCTCAAAAGTGCTCAACACTGAAGAGATTCCGTTCTCCAATGGAAGAATGCTCAAAAACCTTGGTCACAGGTGAAGCACAGGAAGAAGCCAAAGGCAAAGTCAAAATATTCAATAGATGAATTTCTCATTGCCAAAATGCCTTATATGCCAAAAAGGCACGACTTCCAAGAAAGATACGCCCCTTTCCATATTTTAAATTCTTTTAAAATATATTTAAGTCATTTCAATAGTTTTGACTTAAATACTTGGGCGCCCTTTTGTAATTTAAGTGATTAAAATATTAAATCACCTTTTTAGAATATTTAAGTGATATAAAAAGTATAAAGTCAATTCGACTTTATAATAAAGCATTAAGTTAATTAATTAACTCAAATCACTTAAAAATCCATAATTCACTCAAAACTCCAAATATTCCCGTGCCGTCAGAAGCTGTCAACCCCTGAACTGCTAACGCCAGCTGTGAACCAAACTCTAAGCTCAGAAAACGAGAACGACCAAGCTCTCCAGAAAGTACCATTGACCCTCTAACCAAACCTGTTAGCCTACGAGAGTCTGAGTAATAGGCTAACCACCATCAAACAAGATCACGCCAAAAAGGGGGACATTACAAGTCAGTTGATCCAAATATTTGTGCTTTTCATTGAGTTGAATCCACAAAGTATAATTGCTAATCTAAATTGTTATCTGATGCAAATTCTATGGACACTCCTCATTGTTGGATTTGCTACACTTGTCTAGCTCCTGCAATTGGACCTTGCCAACCCTATATGCACATCTTTTTCCTTTATTAATATGTGTTTGCTTCTTAGGTCTACATCGAACCATGTTGCTGTACTCTCCTTGAATTCAATTGTCTTGCGAGATACAAGGCATTGTGTACAACTGCAAGCTTCTTTGCTTTCCTAGAGGTAAGCTTGTTCCTCATGATAGAGTGCATGAGGTTGTATGTAAACTAGTCCCTCCTAGCATCAGAGGAACTCTAAACATGTGGTAAGAGCCTAATGGCAAGTGTCTGTCAATGATGGAGGTCCATACAATTGTGACCAATTCAATGGGTTCTCCTACACTTGTCTCCCTCTCTATATTTCTTTTCGTTTGGTGATTGCAAAAGATCATGAACTAGGATTTTTATAGTTTTTTCGGTTGGGGAACCTTTGGATTCCCCTTGTAGGTTTAGGATTAGATAGCTTCTTTTTTTTGGTGTAAAAAAACTAAATTGTAAGTTTTTTATATTAATGTTTGGGACACCTCGATAGGGATGGCCTCTTTTTGGGGATTAGGCATTGAGGATGGCAGGGGTACCTTTTGTTCCCATTTAGCCACCCTTGGGACGTCTTTGCATGAGGGGATGCTTGTGAAACCCTTGGGACAAACCCTCAAGGTACACTACTTTGAACCTAGCAATGCTGCAATGTTTAAGACTTTTATGAACATCCTAGGATATTAGAGGCAAATACAAATTTACACCCTTAGAAAGTAGTAGTTTGCAATAATCTCTATCTCCAGCATTGTCACATTCTCCCATATTAGAGTCCCCTCTTGGGCATTGTTAAATGCATCTCCATCCTCTTCTATCAAACCTTCAGAAATTCATGCAACTAGGCTTCTATGCCTGTGTTTGGCGTAGGTTCAACTCAACTCTTTGTCTCATCTTGACTCTGCGTTGTCACTACTATTATATTATTCCAATCTCTAAATATATTCTTGATATGTTTCCCCTTGTTTGCCCGAGAAGGGGCCTTCCGACATGCTTTTTGAAAGGCTCTCCACACCTTGAGGCGGTGTAATAGATTAATGCATTTTAGTATCTTAACACCAAATATGATATGCACTTTTTTTGGAGGAACTAGTCTTTGGGTTCCTCCTCATGTATTCTTGCCTTTGTGGGTTTTTTATTCAGCTAGTTGTGTGGATCTATTAGGTTTTTATACTCCCTTATTCGTTATCGTCTCTTTGAAGCATGTTCTGTTTGTGGACTTATGGTCACATGGTTTTCCAATACCTTCGATTGTGCTGTGGGCTTGTTCTTCTCATCATATCTGATGTTTTATCTTCACAGGATTTTTCTTTTTGCTTGGTCTCTTGTTCCCTTTTCTTGTGCAGATTTAGCATGAAGAGGTAGTGACAAGCCAAAAATCTGCAGAAGATGGCCATCAAAAAGTCAACATACACATTTCACACTGGGCTGTCCCAGATGTCATTGTGCATGCTGCGGTTGTCCCAATTTTTTTTTTTTTTGATAGCAATGTTTTATAGAAGATTGAAGTTGTTTCCCAATTGATCTTCTTCGTTAATTTACTTTTATTTGAACCAACTCTCAATCAATCAATGATTCTACAATAAGTGCGTTTTATTCTCAACAGGTTTCAAAATCTAGATGAAATCACTATGACTGCTACTGGAATCTGACCAAGTATGGGTTGACAATTGCACTGAAAGTGTAGTATAGGGGATTCAAACAACATCTGTTCTAGCATAGAACCAAATGAGTATAAACAATAGAAATCATTCATATTCACTAGATAGAAACCATGATAAGAACACTTACTTAGAAACTAAATTTGAATCAAGGATAGAAACAACTGACAGCAACTTTAGAAAATGCATTATTCTCATTATTGGTTATTGTCAATAATGATGTAAGTGTATATTATCTCCAAAAGTTGGACAGCACTATGACTTAAGGAGAAAATGATAAAGACCCTTCCATGATGGTTGGTACATGAATATATGGATAAGGGAGATCTGGAATGCCTGCTAGGATGACTGTTGATGCCCCATATGTGATTGCCAGGTAGTGATCTACAAATTTTCAAGTAGTGGATTTTAGTTCCACTTCATTACCCTCCCTTCAGAACAAAATGCCATAGATTTTGTTCCGTATCATGATTAATTCCAAAACATAATAAAATATGTCAAGTCTAGTTATTCATTCATATTCTAGTGGTCACATCATTTACATATGACATAAGTGTAAAACAAATGCATCTTTATTTTGTAAAGCAGGTTTGAACTGTAAAACTGGTAATTGTTGCTGAAAGGCTTTTCTGTCTACATCCCCTAACTCTTTGGTTGTTTTGTTTCAGTTTTAACCTGAGCAACCACATTTATGACTACCGTCATTGATTATTTATTGTGAGACAAATCTATATGCTTTTAGATTTTACAGTTTCAACTCTCGGTGTTAATTATCTCTGATCTTTCTAGCCTACAAGCACTTCACCTTGCAGCTTTTCAATGACCATCATATTAGTTTATCCTATTTGAATTTCTGCCATCAATGCTTCAGAATGAAAAATGTCTAATGTTTATTCCTGAAGGCATGTTCTGCCTGTTCCTAGGTTTTGTTGGTTCTTATATAACTCCGCTTTTGAGCTCTCCAAGGAGATGTGCCAAATCAGCAATTGTTTCATATTTTTAGGTTGAATTTGGTTCATACATTCAGCAGTTCCTACATCAGCTCCTCCATCTGCTCGTACAAACTGTGAGCTTGAAGAGTCATTTGTTTCAGATTTTCTTTTTGGAAGAGATGATCTTTTAAAGCACGGAGAACCTCCACTATAATGACAAGCTTGGGATTCTATGAATTTGCTCAGGATTGAGGATATTAGTGATATTTGATTTCCACAATCCATTATACTGATTGTTGTTGTTTCTGGATTTGATTATGTGTATATTTTTTGCATCCAGAAACAGCAACACACAATCAAATATACACACAATCAAATCAGAAACAGCAACGATCATTGAGGATATTACTTTCTTCCAGCAAATTCCATGAGAGCTGAATTCTAGATGCTAGGATAATGATGATAAAAGACAGTATTTGAGACCAAGGGAACCAGAATGAAAAAATAGAGAAAACTTGTGCAAATATTAGTCTGTAGTTGATTATCTATATATCTAGGGCAAGTGTGTCATTAATATAATACAAGTCTGAAGTTCTGTATTGATTTTGTTTGCTGTGTTGCTTTATCTTTTACCTAGATTCTAGATAAACAAAACACACGAAAACTGGATGACTTATGATGATAATATTTTTTGTGTATGTGTACTAAGAATGTTTGTTGTACTCTTACAGGTTGCAAATTGTACATGGGGAAGGTTTTGGGGTATTCATTTCTAACAGGATTACTGTGCCCTCCACCTCAATTTGCCCTAGCTGAGGCAGGTGAGAAACACAACCATAATTGCATTCTTTCTTTCATTTATTTTTCATGCTATGTCCTTCATTGATGAGCTGGTAAGTGATATGCTGTTTCAAGAACAAGATTTGGCTACTACTATGTTGTTGACTAATTGGAAAGATATAATTATGTTCATTTCTCAGATCAGCGGACACATTTTTTGGACCAATCTGTTAGATCGGGGACGCAGGATGAAGGTCCAGCTAAGTTTCTTCTATGGGCTAGAAAGCTTTTGATCCCTATGCTACTTGTGATGACAGTGGTGATGGGATGGAATTACCCTGTTTCTCTTGCAATTAATGTTGTGTTTATCCTCTTGAGTACAAAGCCTACGCCTTCTTCTATATACCTTTGGGTCGAAGAGGTTTTTACTACTACCTATTCTTCTTATTTTAATATTTCTACTTTTTTTCTTTTTTTGGGCAAATATTTGGAAAATATTATTGTCAATTTGATATCCAAGAGACAATAAACCAGGAGATAAATGTGGTGATTGTTTTCAGTTGTTGTGCTCTGACTGCTTTCTAGGCATTTCTTTGCATTTATTTTGATATTTATCAATGCAACAATTTTAATACCAAAATATGCTGTTGTGGTACTAAAACTTCTGCTATATTTGAGTTCAAT
This sequence comes from Sequoiadendron giganteum, assembly GCA_007115665.2. NCBI lineage: Eukaryota > Viridiplantae > Streptophyta > Pinopsida > Cupressales > Cupressaceae > Sequoiadendron > Sequoiadendron giganteum. The sequence continues at coordinate 189,377,165 of CM021105.1, read as the reverse complement.
CCTTCAAAGCATCAAATAGTGGATTGGTTGCCAATATGTCATTCCCTATAGATGTTACTGGATACAGTTGATAGTTATTAGTCAATAGGCTTTTTAAAAGGACTTGCAAGTCCACACAATTGCCTCATGCTGGCAAAATTATTCCTGGCTGGGATAAAATAATCAGTCCAGGAAAATGCCTTGTCTATTGCTGCCTGGAATGAATCTGCACCTTACGTGTCTGTCAATTTGAGAGAGAGACCTGTCTTAATGGTAGTTTTCCAGCACCAAAACTTGATTAAAATGAATTTTGATAAGATTCTACTGGAGAGGGATCCAATGCCATTGCTTTCTAACTTCAATCTTATAAATTATCTTTAACCCATTCTTTCAATTCCTCAACAATTCTTGGCTTGCCTTTCTTATTCTTCTTTCTCGTCTCTGGCTTTTTATTGCCCTTCATTTTCATAACATGCAGAAAACCAGGCTTTGAGGCAGATCAATTGTGAATTTGAGATTTAATGCATTGAGGACCTTGAAAAATCTTGGGAAGGGGTGTGAAAAAAACAAGGCCATCTTGGCCCAAAAGGGAATTGTTGATGTGTTGATAGCAATAATCACAGTATCAGTATCATCGGCAGCAGCAGAAGGAGAAAACCTAAGAGATCCAATAGACCCAACACAAGCAAACAGTCCAACAGACCCAACAGACCCGAAAGATCCAGATGGCCTACAAGGCCATACCCAATTGTCATCTATGATCAATTGTATGAAGAAGCATTGGGTCTCCCGGCTTTCTTCAGCATCAATGAATTTGACAGAATAACATTAGCCCAGCCCCATGTTCTAGCACACATAGTTTCTTGCTTCTCCAGGGATCCATGGAGGTTGGGGTCAATGTTGCACATTTGATTGAATCCTTGACTGCATCTGAAGCCTACATCAGCTCAGATCGGTGGTGGGTAACACAGGGAATCTTACAAGGCCTGGTGAGAATTCTCAGGGAGGATCTTCATCCCAGGGCACTCATGGTATACATCAAATCACTGCTAACTCTCTGTTTCATCAAGTCCAACAGAGAAAAAACAGTCTTGGCAGGAGCGGTGAGTGCATTGATCAAAGGTCTTGTAGATTATGAAAATGTGAATCAGAAAAGGCTCTTGCAACCATTGAATTGCTGTGCAGAACTGATTTAGGCTGCAAGGCTCTCTGCAGCCATGCTCTGACTGTCTCTGTTTTGGTAAAGATCATCCTCAAGGTCTTGGGCAGGGCCACAGAGTATGCAGCTGGTGCACTGCTTGTGACCTGCAGTGCTTCAGAGGCACTACAAAACGAGGCTATACTAGCTGGTATTCATACACAGTTGTTGCTTCTTTTTCAGAGTGATTGCACAGACAGGGCCAAAAGAAAAGCACAGATGTTACTCAATTTCTTTAGGAATGTCTGGCCAGATGATGCCTTGTTACCAGGCTTTGCCAAGACAAATGTTGTGCCCTTTTAGGGTTTCTTTGAGGCTCACAATTATAGGCCAAGTTTCAAAAGGTGGTGTTGGATCCATAGTTAAAACATCCTGAATGTTTGTCAATATCCCAGGGTCGTGGGGTTTTTCTGTGCATGTTCAAGGCTAGATCTCAGTTATTTTGGTCAAATTCTTTGAGAAGAGGTCATCCATATTATGTCTAACTTGTTAGTTTCATCAACATGGCATTTTATATTTTTGAAGTCATATTCATGATTAATGTGATGTATAATATATATAGCCAAGCCAAAACCTATAAATATGTTTTATGGTTTGTTCTGATTTTGGAGGCTTATACGTCTGTATCTATCTCTGATGTGAAGAAGCTCTCAGATTAATAGCTAAGAGGGAAATAGATAAGGAAGAACTCAATAGTCCTCTTCTGCTTATATGTGTAGTGTAATGAAAAAAAAATTGTTTTTCAATTTTCATAGCATTATGTGAAAATTATTTTGGGGACAAATTTGTTGAATCTGTTCTACTTGATTCTCAAATAAAACAGATATAATTGAATTACCAAGGGCTGTTTTGCTGTCTGGGTGTTTACTATGCCATGAAACCCTGGTCATATTTGCTGTCCCTTCGTTATGTTAGATTCATTTTTGCATTTTTGCCATTGTTATAATGAAGGTTTATTAAAATTTAGTCAGATGCACAATGGTGTCAGAACAAGAGTCATTAAGAATTCACACATCAACAAATGGTTGCATGAAAATGAAATAGAATGGTTTCTGCATGGTGCTTTCAGGTCTTAGTACGCATTATCTTATGTTGTTGCAGCATGTAGGAATCTATCTACACCCTATCTATATTTGTGTAATCGCTGGTAGTGGTCAGTTTTAAGTGGGATCTTTTGGTGACAGGGATTTGTGAGTTTGTGGACGGGGATTGAGTTTTGTTGATCATTGCAATTTTATTGCAAAATTTTGACCTTCAAATGCTGTTGGAAAAATTAAGATGAGACTCTTTTTTCAGAAGTCACTGAAGGAGCTCAAATAACCAAATGTGTAAGTTTCAGAGTCATTCCAGATAGCCCCCTAAATATGTCTAACAAGAAATTTGAGCAACTTTAGGCAATTATTTTTGTTAATTGCTAAGTTGCCAGTCTTGGTATGGGGATTGGTATGGGTTTGGGGTTTGGGTATGCTTGTACAATGTCTTTTTCCCTGGGTATATAGGTAATGGTACGGGTTCGTATATATACATACATACATATAATTAAACATATAATTTTTTATATATATTAAAATTATAAAAGCAATGATATTCATAATTGCCAATAAACAAAATATTTAAATACATTATAATTTGCAATAATGAAAATACTCATAAGTTCATTATTCAATGATTTGTCAAATGTCAATACACAATGAAAATTGCAATCAATATTCAATATCTTCATAGTGCTCTTCAGCGAGAGCATCAAAATCAACATTTGGTTCAATTTCATTTGAACCACAATTAGCTACAATGTCACTTCCGCTAGCCATGTCAAATGTAGAAGTTGCCTCATCTATAGAGACTTAGGCAAGCTATGCAACAATAGCATCTAAGTCAGCGCACTAAAGAGTTAGATCCTAATTCTTTGCTACTAGTCATTTTAATCAAGATTCTTATGTGACAAGAGATGCAAGTTGGAGTGCACAAAGATCAAATTTCTTAGCTTCTTTTGCACCCAATTGGCTGCACTTAATTGAGTGGATAAAGGAGTATGTGCTCCGATTTCTCTTGGTTGAAGAAGAACTCACAACCTATAGAAATGTTTAACTTTGGGCAAAATAAGCAATATTTTGGAGTCTCTGGACAAGGGGATGAGGGGACGGGTCTCTAGGATGGGGGACCAAGTGCCTAGATTTGGGGATGGCGGCTTGCATGGGTTTAGAAATGCAGCTCTCAACGGGGTTGAGGGGCAGTGCCTCTCGTGAGGGTTTGGGGTTGGAGCCCCTAGCGGGGTTGAGGGATAGAACCCCCAATACCAAGCCCAAATAAAGGCCTTTTAAACCACACAAACCTTCATAGGGACGGGTCTCTAGGATGGGGGACCAAGTACCTAGATTTGGGGATGGCGGCTTGCATGGGTTTGGAAATGCAGCTCTCAACGGGGTTGAGGGGCAGCACCTCTCATGAGGGTTTGGGGTTGGAGCCCCCAACACTAAGCCCAAATAAAGGCCTTTTAAACCACACAAACCTTCATAGTGCACACCATTTTCACAATTTTATCGCTTTTTGGTGAAATTAGGTATTTAGGCACTTATTTTTAAATGTTTTTAATTTTTTTTTAATGCTTTTTCTTTTGGGTGGCCCATGGGTCCGCCTAGGTTTGCTCGATTTTGGCTCAGGTTTTTCCAAGGTCCACCCTAGTTTCTCAATGCAGACCCTGGGCAAACCTTAGGTTGTCTCGGCCTTGAACCAAACCCATATGGGTACAAGAGGATTTTGCTGAACCCTACAACAGAGGTTAAATAAAATTGAATGATTTTATTCTATTCTCATGAATTTAATGAAATGTTATAAAATCATGTTTTTATTTCTTTTTATATTTTTCAATTTTTTCCTAAAATATTTTAATGCACTCACTTAGCAGAAAATAAGTTTTGCTTGAATAAAATTAGTCAATAGGTTTTTCCTTATGGGTTTAAATGTTTAAAATATTTAGTTTAGAAATGTTGACTTGTGTTGGCAGAAAGCACATTCAATTTGCATGTTCCTGTATTCCCTATTGGAAAACTCATTGCACCTCTTAATGGTACAGGTGCTAGTAGATATTGTTATGAATAATGTCCAGAGATATTACATTAAAGGTGTTGATCAAATATCATTATAAGAACTTTTGTTGTGATAATCACTAGAAAAGAAAGAGGACAAAAAGGAAGTGGTGCACTCTTTTGGATATTTATGTCTGGTTGGGGCCTTTGGGATACTTGTTTGCCTAGTAGATAATAGCCATTCCTTTTCAGAATAGTGTTTGCAGAGGTTTTCTTCTAGATTCTAGAAGGTGTTATCTTCTTCGTTTTACTATATGCTTTTGGCCTTTAGATTATTGTATCTCACTTCACTTTTCTTAGAATTTTTTGAAAAACTCCAGTTGATTCTTATAATTTATAGAGCTCTTGTTTCTTTGACAGCTTAGTATTTTTGTTAGTGTTCTAAATTTTAATGGCTTTATTGGTTTTTGTTGTAAAAGGATTAGATTGTGAGTTGAGAATTTGTGAAAGGCAGTGTGTTGGCGTTTCAATTAGCACCTCTGGAGTGCTTATTGGAAATGGACAGCTATTGCAAGTGTGTTAGTACATGCTCTTCGGATTATAGAGAGGAAGATCTCTCTTTGCTGATTTTATACTGTAAAAAAGGGGTGTACTAAGATTTCCTATCTTTTTTACTTAGCGGTAGGACACAAGGGTGCATAAACCAATGCGCCGCAGCTAAGCTTTTTCTCTGGTTTCCGCAGATCTTAACTACGACTAACTAAGCTTCTAGACTATTCTACCTCCTCAAGATAAACAGAGCATGAGGGCATAGGAGCGAAATGGATTGGGTTGGATTACTTGAATCCTCCGTCTCAATGGAATATGGCCGAGGCTCTGAACCTTCGGATATATACCAAGATAGGGCTCGATACAAGCAAACACTCGTTACGGTAAACTAGATCTGAGACTTGCCAAGGAGGAGGAACCCCTGTCCGAGGTATAGGCTTGGAAGCAGCTCACTGGAAACAACAAGGAACGATGGCCTTTCTAACAGGATTCCTGAGGAGGTGACGACACCTGTCCAAAGTCTAGGCTGCAAGAGAGATCATTGAACAACATCAAACGATAATGATCGATGACAAAATATCCAAGGAGGCGACGACACCTGTCCAAGGAGGAGATTGAAGCAATGCACTATTTAAAAACAAGACTTTGAATAACTCAAATAATTAGATCAATCAAGCTTGCACCATCTGATTTATTTCTTCAAGGTTCTTCAAAGAATTACAAAGGTCGGGACAGCAAAGGCACGAAATCATGCACAATTGCGATCAACCAACGAACTCTCATCCAAGAGTGAACAGATATAAACAAGCGAACTCTGGCAACAGTGGCGCAGCAATTTTGCTAGCAAATAAAGGTTAAACAAATAAAGAACCTAAGGCTCTTATTTATAGAAACTCAAAGGAGTAGGCAACCCTAAAATCTCCTTGAGTTAACAAACAGTTCTTGCCAATCAGCAAGATATTATTCTATGTCTAAAAGTAGGTGAGCAAACAGTTAACTGGAAATCTACTTCAGTTAACTGAAACTAAACAAAAGTCAAACTGGAAGTCTACCTCAGTTGACTGACACCTAACTAAAAGTGAACTTATGTTACAAATGTGTCTCCAAATAGACATCCACCTTTTGAGGAGATCTGAGATCCACAAATCGTGGGAGTCAAATAGACATCCTAGATTAGTGGGATCTAACATGCATGATCTGTGGAGATCTGGAGTCAACTTGGAAAGGGGCATCAAGTTGACTTCAGTCATCATTAATGCTACTTGGAGGGTAGGACGTCTTTTCTTGGTGCTTTATACCTCTTCACCACTGGTCAACAAAGTCTCTATCCAGTCATTGACCTCTTCGGCCTCCGGGCAATTAATGCTCTTCAAGATGACTATGTGGCGTCTAAGCATTTCTTCACCCGTCGTAAGCTGCTGATGATAGGTTATGCATTGGGCAGCTGCTTCATCTAACTGGACAGACATGGCTGCAATTTTGGCTAATTTGCAGCCATTGGGATCTTCAAGGAATGAAGATCGGATGACATCTTGGAATCGTGTCTGCACTGTTTCAAGTTCCACATATTCTCCTCCTTCCCGCTGATATTCTAACTCAGGGAAGGATATTACCAACGTTCTTGCGAAGTTGATAATATTGGTGACGAAGCGTCTATAGTCAATCAGCTCCACAGAGTTGGCATCATAGGCTCTCACCTTGTATGCCACCTGTTCTTTCCACTCAAAGAGATGGTGTTTATTTTCTGTGGTCGTAACTGATTCATATGCTTGTTGCAAATCAGCAACTGTCGCCTCCTCTCTCGGCCTCTCTTGAGCTGCCTTTATATCTGACTTCTGGATTTCTGATCGAAGTCCATGTGCTCTGTCTCTCAGCTGATATGCTTCTGTCAACACACACCGCCCTTTGACGACAAACTCATCCACTTGACGTCTCAAGTGTTTACCGTATGTAATCAACTGATGATGGTTTCTTTCAGCTGGGAGATCCAACAGTCCTTGAGGCAAAGCCGAGGAGTTTGGAGTGTCATGTATCAAACTAGAAATGTACAACTTTAGCTGACGGATTTCAGCCTTCAAGGCTGCTTTGTCTTGTCCATCTTTTGTCATCCTTTCTTTGACACTCGCCGAGGCAATTCCAAGAAGGTCTGCCTCCACCTGTCGAGTGGTCTTTCCAAGGTTCACCTTTGAAAGCGTGAAATCCTCAACCCTCACATTATGTATATCTTTGTCTTCAGGTGGGGCAGCAGTCTCTATGATAACCTCGTTCTCTGCATTCTTTTCTACATGCGTCTGCTTCTTCAACTTCTTTACTGGCATGTCTTGTGGGACATGATGGAATTAAGAGAAGTCAAGCTAATAAGAAGGTCTCTCCCTCTTCCTCCCAAGCGAGCTTTCCAGCCAGATAGAATCTCGGCTAGCATCGCTGGGAGGAGGAACATAGGTCCCTTGAATGCTAGAAGAACGAGACTGTGCCGTGGCAATGTCTCGTGGTGGCGAGTCCAAATCAATAGGACTTTGTGACCTCTGTGATGGTGGTGAAGCTGGTGGCTCTGTTTCTATCACTGGCACCGCTTCTGCTGCAACTTCTTCTACAATGGTTTCCATCTCTACAACGATTATTTCAATCACTGGTTCTTGTGTAGTTGCAGCGGTCTCAACTGTCTCAGGCAAATTGGTGGCTGTCTCCACCTGTACCTCTTGCCGGCTTGTGCTGGCAATTCCTTTTCTCCCCCATGTGCTCCCTGACATCCGCATTCCTTCTGGAGGAAAGCTCATCTTCTTCTGTCTGGGTTTCCTCCTAGACGTGGAAGGTAGTGTAAACTGAACCGTTGGCGGCTCTGATCGGGGAAGTACTACCTTCCTTGTCCTTTTACTGTCCAGGTAGAGTTGACTGTGTCAAACTACTCTACCCGTTCTTTGCTCAATAGACGTACTCTCTTTCGCGTACCAGTCTACTTTGCCGAGTGGTTGTGAATCCACTAGACTCGTGAAGAAGGAAGAAAAAATAACTTCTTCTTCGTCCTCAGATAAGCCCTCGATGTCTTCTGACATGAATTCTGCAATCTGCGAGAGCTTGAATCTGCTATGGTTCCTTCTTCTTACTTCGAACTCATCCTCGCAGTTGACCCAAAAATCTTCCATGAAAGGTTCATGTGATGATCTTTGTTCAAGGTGAGCTGCGAAGATGCCTCTGGGGTCATAGGATGGCCTCTTGTCGATGAGGTACTTGAGATTAAATCTCACTATTTCCTGGCTTATCAACCTTGCATCGGCTACAGTCCTGCATCTGTAGAGTCCCATCTGAAAAGGAAAGTTTGTTGCAGTGTTTTTCTTTATGCGAAGGTAAGAGTGAACCTCGGCCAATTGCCTCAAGAATTCCATGAACACTACCCTATCTGAGGAGTAACATGGCATCATGGCGGGGTGGCCATTATAGCCATACACGCGTATGTAGGTGAAAGTGGGGAATTGTATGAACCAATCCGTCCAGTCCACCATTGCTGCCTTAGCTGTTGGTGAAATACGCATGTGCATCTCATGGTCTAGCTCGTGCACGGTGTGCATAGTAAAAAGGTCATTTATCCTTTTGAAATGTCTTTTCGCTAGAGTGAACTCCAAGTGAGGAAAGTATTCTTGTACCTTTTGCACACTCAGGGTTCCCACAGTGTTTAATGTTCTGAAATCGCCTTGGAAGGCTATCAGGTAGACCAGGTATGAACACATGTGGAAACGGTGCTCTTCTAGAAACCCGGTGAATTGTTGGTGGAGTGTGTCACTGATCAGGGAGGCCCAGTTGTAACGTTCTTTTCTGCTGATTATCTTGCCAATAATGTAGAACATCCACGGCTGGAAGGATTTTCCCTCTTCTTGTCCAGCGACTCTGCTGAGTAGGGTGATTAGCACTCCGTACTTGTCTTTGAATTCTCCTCTACCAACCAATTTGGGCAAGCTAGTTCTCTTTGTTTTCAGCCAATGTTCAGCCATTATAAGCGAACACTCGTCCTTCGAAGCCTCAAATGCCTTTTTGCATTCTGTCACTGATATGACCACCTTGGTAGGGCATGGTGGAATTGCAAAACAAGTCTCTATGTCCACCGGCTTCAAGCTACAAATCACCCTCCCGTCTACTGACAGGATCTCTCTTGTAGTCGGGTTGTAATGCTTAGTGCAAGCAATTACAAGCTCGATGCTTTGTAAGGTGATTGGAATAGATGCTACTTGAAACAAACTGGATTCTTCGATGTTTTGCAATGTGATTTGATTCATGCCCTCCAAGTCTTCAGAACTGACCTCTGGATTTTTCTGCCATAAGTCTGTGTCAGTCGTTTTCAGGTAATCATGGTATAAGACCGTTTTGGTCTTGTATTGTACCTGAGAGTACTGCATTCTGAAAACCTTGAATATTGATTGGGCACTTGACCCTGTTCTGACACTTTTCTGGAACTGCTAAAAATAGCCTCGCCGGGGGTAGTTTTTACGAAAAATTCTGAGACATGGGTTTTGTTAAGAATGATTTTCTAAACAGACCCAGATCGTCAGAAATTCGAAAAAACGAGTTTTTCTTTGACATGCAAGAGCCCTTCGGTGGCAGAGGCAGCAGGGGCACCAGAAAGTGATTTTTCTCGGAAAAATCTAACACATGGGTTTTGTTCGTGCTTCAAAGCCAAACAAACCCAGTTTGTCTGTTTTTCAATATTATGACTTTTTTCGGAAACCCTAAAAAATAGGGGCAGCAGGGCTACTTTTTCTGAAAAAATCTACCATGTGGGTTTTGTTGAAAAAGCTGTGCTGATCATACCCAGTTGGTCAGATCTGTGATAATCTGTCGTTTCCTGTGACATGCAAAAGAAATATAGACAGAAGTAGAGGAAATAGACAGAAGATGGATTGGAAGTTATAAATTGCCACTTTGCAATAATCTGTCTCTGGAAGCAATCTTGGGAGAAGAATGCTTTTACTGCCAATGATCTTCAAAAATATTGAAGATCCGTTCAAAACCCCTGCCAGATCTTGAAAACTTGTTCTTGGGAGCTACTTGATGTTTTATCCTTCAACCTGCAAAAAGAATAATGAGGAAAGGGACGCCTAGCATGAATATAAGGCAATTAGGGTTAAGATCCACAAAGTATGGAAGATAACTCATCATTCAGGCCTGATTTGGAGTTCCAAAAGATGATTTCCACTGATTGTGGAGTGTTTTTCTCTTTTTGGCTCCAAATTTGCTAACTCAAGTCAACATTTCTGTTTGACTTCTTTTAGGCGTCCAACCTTGAGTTTGATCATTTTTGTCTATTTTGCAAGCTGAAGTGCTCCCGTTTGATCTTCGATTCAGGTTACTTAGTTGATCTTAGGCAGTGTTCGACAGTTCTGTTGTCGAGGCAGGATCAGTATGATTAGATATGCCTGGGAGAGATTAACTCAGAAAACTGAGTTTAGGTCTCCAGAAAGAAGGGCGCCTTTCCTTGAAAGGGGCGCTTTTGACAATGCCTTAGTCAATTTTCATTGACTTGTTCTTCGTTTTGACCTTTTCAGACCCTCTTTGCTTTGATCTGACGTTCCCGATGTTTGATGAATCAGATGATTTTGCTTGACGATGTGTCGGGTAGCCGGTTCCGTCTTGTTCACGATGCCTAACTTCTCAGTTGAAGCTGGCAAGTTTTGGGCCTTCAAACTAAAGGGCGCCCCTGGCCAGCAGGGGCGCTTTTAGCTTTTGCTTGGTTTCATCTTGGTTGTGGACTGCCAGTCTTTGACCTCCTCCATAAGTTGATTGATTTGTCGGAAGTTTTTTTGCTGATAGTCTCGCTGACGAGATAGGTCATAGCTGAGAAGGTCATCCTGGGAGGCAGTGAAGATTCTGGTTGAATCTGGATACCTTTAGGAAAGGGCGCCTTTCCTTGAGAGGGGCGCTTTTAGCCATGCCTTAGCCATTTTCTGGCTTATCTTTCCAGTTCTTCAAATTTGGATTTTTCTGCTTGATCTCATCTCGTGATCGTCTGGTGTGTCTTATGGACTTCTTGTTAGATTGATCACGTAGCTGGGAGGAAGCTGGAAAGATATCATGTATAGAGCTGCAGCTTTTGGATTCATCTGGTGCCTGCAACTGAGGGGCACCCCTGGCCAGCAGGGGCGCTTTTAGCTTTGAAGCTCTCTGATTTGGCATTTCTGTCGTCAATGGATCCTCCATACTTCGCTGACGGTTTGGTCAATGATCCCTGAATCAGATGATCTTGCTGATTGTTTCGTTGTCGAGCCAGTATGAAAGTGAAGAGGATGACTGTTTTGACAATGCCAAATGATTTGATTTGTCCTCTGAGATCCAAGGGCGCCTGTCTTCAAGAGGGGCGCTTTTAGCCACTGTAGACTATGTTTTGCCTTGGTAGACAAAACGTGCACCTTCCAGACAGCCAAATTTTAGCCTTTTCCGTTTTGAGAATCTCCTTCATTGAACGGCATCATTTTCATCCTTTTCCGCCATGGTTTCTTCGTTGAAGCTTTTGAGGTTTAGCTTTCAGCACCTGGTACTGGCCAATCTACCATTAATGGCTGCGGAGCTCCTAACTTTGTTCCTGAAAAATAGAAATAGACCCACCAGAGTAAAACATCATTTTTGATAATTCTGACTTGATCAGTGTGATCGTGAAGGCAATTAATCCTATCAGAATTATTTTCAATCATTTCCGGGAAGGTCCTATTTTTTAGGGTTTCCATAAAAATAGGGGTGTAAAACCCTAATTTTCATTTTTTCAGAATTTTAACCATAGGTTCCTTGATAGAAACCCACAAAGATTTCATATTTGGTTTGACCTACAACATACTTTCGATGGCATTTTTACGTTGTTTAGCTCAATTTAAGTAGAATGCCAAAAATTTCATTTTGGGTATAACACAGTGCAGTTTGTTCTAAAGATTGATTTTGATTTGAGACCATCGAATATTGCAGAAAATTTGTTACTTCATCCAAGAAAATGTTTGCAGGACAAGCAAGCAAAATCTTGGTGCATTGTTACTGTTCCAAGTATGATGAAACTTTTGGATGGAGTACAGTATACCACCCCGAGTGCCTCCCACTTTGTTCGTCTGTAATTTGTCTCAAGTTTGGACAACAATTGGCATTAAAAATAGATTGGATGATCCAATCTGAGACTTCTCTAACAATGTGCAACACATTGCGGGGTCTAGGGCATGGGACATGGAATTCCTTTTATGAGTCTGGATAAGATTTGATAGTTGCACTGATCAACTGCACCTTAAGTTCATGAAATGCCTTCTGGTACTTCTCTGTCAATTTGAACTGAACTGTCTTTTTGATAAATAAATCCAAACATACTTACCAAATTTGGGAAGATTTGGATTGGCTGGATTTCTTTGGTTCAATTAGTATTTTTCTATTCCTTAAGAAATTTTGTTGATTTTTTATTTTGAAAATTCCAGCTTTCTAAACTTTTTTTGACCTCCCTAATAAATCAAAATTTCCAAACTTGGTAACCATATGATCCAATGGTATATGATACTAGGGTCAATCTTTTGATGAATTGATTGTATTACCCCACATGCAAGGAACTATTTAATAAAATATTAAAAACCAAGATCTCTAGATGTTGGCAGATGGTCAGCGCTCCCCTTGGGATTCGTGACATGGCTTAACTGCCTCCCATGGATCCATTAACTCTGGCGGTTGTATCGAACATTAACAGGTCGACCTTTTGGTGCAACAACAATCGTGGGGCCAACAATTGGTATTAGAGCCAAAGGTGCCGGGTTTGAATCCCCTCGGGTAATGCTAAGGGGGAGATTGTTGGCAGATGGTTAGCGCTCCCCTCGGAATTCGTGACATGGCTTAACCGCCTCCCGTGGATCCGTTAACTTTGGTGGTTGTATCGGACATTAACAGGTCGACCTTTTGGTGCAATGGCAATCATGGGGCCAACACGAGATGCTTCCATTTGTGCCAGCACTCAAATCATCTTGATCCATCTTTAATACATCTTGACAAATATTGTGATTTAGTAGCTTGTCATGTGGGACCATGAAAGAGAATATGGTTAAGTGCCAACATGGCTTTCTGCTTAACCACATGCATTTGGTTGTTATCCCCAAATGCAACTCCTTAGGACCATAAATGGTCCATTCACCGAGGGAAATGTTAATGTTCCTCATCATCAACATTTAGGATATCTTGAAGATTATCTGCTAGATGTTCTAGGTACGTAACACAGTCCAATTGAAGTTTTGCTATACACATAGATCTCCTTGTTGACAATGACGGTGTTGATTTTTTTTTTGTATGGAACAGGGGCAGAACAACAACCTCAATAAATCAGAAAACATAAAATAAATTCATCCACAAGATCTTAAAGGTGTTCAAAACTTTGGAACAATTTTCTTTTTTGATATCAAATCAAAAAATTATTCAATCTCCTATTTCGCTTCAGCATCACATTGAGCTTACAAATAAAACACTGAATATTCTTTTTCTTCTTACTTTCTCGAGGAATCTCTTCTCTATATATCCTAACAGTGATCTAATCATCCTTCTTATAACAATAAATTAGGACTCTAAAAATAGCCTTGCTTTAGAACACACAGTCAATCCTATTTTTAACTCTTTTCTGCTCCTATTTTTAACAATCACTTTTCTACTGCATTTGGTATCCTACCTTTAATTTTTTTTGCATTTTGTTGTATCTTGCATTCTGCTTTTCTGATAAAATCTGATTTTACCTTTGAAATGGGTATTTTGCTGTGACCTTCTACTGCAGCTGTTTAGGTTGTGCATGTTTGACATCAAAATTCATAACATTTTTCCCATTGATGTCAAATCCCTGTGTCTGCAACTTTGTCTTCAATTTTGGGTGTATTATCTTCCCTAGTCCTTTAGTCATGTTATTTGTCAGTTATTCTTTTGATTGCAAAACTTAATTTAGATTTTCTTTCTTTGTACCAACACTCTTACATAATGGTGCTTCAGTTTTATGTGTTTTGTCCTTGTATGAAATATTGAATTACTACAGTAGGATTTCTTTGTTCTTATCTTAGATCTTCGAAAACTTTTTTTAACCAAACTATTTGTGTACATGTTAATGCAAAATAGTCTTCTATAGTGGATAATGAAATTGTATTTTGCTTATTTGAACTTCAAGTAATCAATCCACTTCCTAATGTAAAATGATGTGTTGATGTGCTCTTTCTATTGTTTGATGATCATATCCAATCTCACTTGAATATCTGAACAAATTTGAATTTTCAACTGAATATAATGGATTTCATGATACTTTGTTCCTTTCATATACCCTTGTATCCTTTTGCTGCTTGTAAATGTTTTTCTATAGGTTCATTCATGTACCTTGAAATTAGTGAAACTACAAACATAATATTTGGCCTTGTAGTTGTCGAATATATTAAGCTTCTATAATGTCCCTGGTAGGATGGTTAGCTCAAATCCACCAAATTTTTACAATTAACTCAAATCCTAGCTCATTCTGATCACCAAGATCCTGATGTGGAAAGGTAGGAGCATATGAAGACTAGAATGAGGACAATTAATATAATAAACAACTTATTCACAACTTGTTGACCAAATTACAAACAATATCAAATTGACAGAATCAATCAATGACAAAATGACAGATAATGATATGCAAATTCTGATCACTGCCAAGTTGGCAGATAACAAGTGGAAATGTGTCAATGCCAATATAACAGACTATATCATCTGATTCTGAATCAACCCCAAATTGGTGGGTAAATATATGCAAATTAAAGGGATCCCATGGTGAGCCATTCAAAATCTTCTTACAATAATGATTTGGATCCAGTGGGGAGCTGTCCAGGATCTTCTTACAATAATGATTTGAATCTAGTGGTGAACCGTCCATGATCTTGTTACAATATCAATGTTATTTTTAACTGGTAGTAAATCGTTCAATAAACTGAACTTTACAAAATTATTTTGCAAACATTCAATTGGTTGAAAATCATTGATTCTGCAAACTGTAAGTAAATTGATACCTCAATCAAATGAGCTACAACCCCGTATTGGAACTCGCTCAAACTGGAAAATTGAAATGTTGAAGCAATGCCGGAAATATATTGTTGAAATCAGAACTGTATGACCTTGTTATGAATGTGCACGGTCTGCTAAAGATAGTATGACTTGCTATGTGTTTTACGACCAGCCAAACAAATAGTACAGACCTCTAAAATCTGTTGCAACTCATTTAAATCTGTACAGTTCATTATACTGTTGCGACCTTTTTCAAAGATGATACAAATAAATATTTTTTTACTGTATGATCTGCAATAACAATATGACTTGGTGAATAAACACTAAGGGCTGTGACTAACAGCAAGGAATGGTCTGGCAGGCCTGATATCATCTATACAACACCCTCACACAACAAAAATTGATAAAAATGAACAGTGACTACACTTGCACAGGTTGCGGCCAACATAGAATGGGGAATGGTTCGGCAGAAATCGCCCCAACTAGGGATTGTATGGCCTGATGGTGGCTAGAACAGCAGATACTATATTCTTCCTCACTTTGTATAGCCAGAAAACATGCAAAGGAAACATAGAATAATTTCTCCAATATCTTCGATAATATAATCAAGTCAAAATAAAAATATCACCTTATTTGCAAAACTCTGGAGATTAATTTTTAAAAATCTTCACAATCTGAAAATCCCTCAAAACCACAACCAAAATTTGGAACCCACACAACAAATACCAAACACCAAGAAATTGGATGCGTTCATCACTTTGGTGATCTATGGATGAAATCATTCAAATGGCGAGGAGGGTTTTTGTCCTCAAAACCATCTTGCCAAAGGAATTTTGTCCTTAGTCAGAAGCAGAATTTGCATTCATTCTCTGGAAGAAGAAATTCATAAAATGAGCAAGAACGCCCTCTTTTGAAAATAATCCCTCCTTATATAACATTTTTGAGGGAAAATAATATAATATTATATTCTTTTATTTTGTTCATCCCTCAAATTTATAAAATATTAAAGTGTCCTTTTAAACAGACTTTTAGGACCTTGGGCTTAGCAACACCTTTTAAACACACAACAACCTTTTTAAATAAAATAAAATAAATATAAGTCACCTTTTTAAAATACAATATAAAGTTGCTTTTCTACAATTTAAATTTAATTATTTGATTATTTCCTTTTTTACCACTCCATTACCCTACAAGAAAAATTGAGGAAGGAGGCTAAGGGCCTTTATTAGTTTTACGCTAAAGAAGGGGACATGACAGTTTCCAACAATATTTTTATATTTCCTTTCATTTACTTTTGAAGATCCATCTTCTTTCATCATTTTTCCTTTGAGTACAATTAGTGCATCAACCCCTTTACAATATAGCATATATATTTTTTCAACATATCTTGCATAGACTTAGTGTGATAAATAAAAATCTTACCATGAGATTGGCATTCTTTGATGACTAGATGATATTGTAGAAGTCCTAAATTAGTCATTTCAAATTCTTGCAAATCATTGCCTCTTTGAATTCTTTCTTCATTCTATTTGTGTTTCCTACATTGTCTAAGTCATCAATGTATGACATACATAAATTGTTTCATTACCTTCCTTCTTGAAATATAGTGTAGGCTCATTCTTGCTTCTCACATATCCATTTGCTAAGAACCATGTGTCAAGTCTTGAACACCATGCTCTTGGTGCTTTCTTTAAACCATAAAGGGCTTTCTTCAACCTATAAATATATCCCTCTTTGCCTTCTTCAAATCTTTGTGGTTGATCCACATATGAGTTGAGTATTTTGTCATTGATGTCAAGGTGTTTGAGCTACTTGGTTGAAAGGCTTCAACTGTGGTAAGATAGGACACTTTGCATCCAAATGTCTCTATGAGAAGAATGAGGACAGCGATTGTGAAAATAAATCAAAACATTTCAAAAAGGGGTACTGAGGTAAGAAGAATAAGTTTAAGAATCTGCAAAAAGTTTGTTTTCAAAAGATCACAGTAGTTCAACAGATGATAGTAGTGAAGTGTCTTTAGTAGATGAAATCTTATTTATGGCTGAAGAAGTAAATATGCCTGAGATTGAAGATGAAGATATAGAAGATGAGCAATATGATGAAGAAGGGGAAGTAGATCTTGAAGTAGAACTTGTGAGTGCTCTAAGTGAAATCAGAAAACTTAGGAAGAAAAATCAGAAGTTGAAATTACAGCTGCAAGAAGACAATGATTCAAAGGTCAAGATATCTCAAGCACTTGAAGAAGCTGAAAAACTGATTGTTGACTTAAAGTTTCAGATCGAAGAGGCAAAAAGGATTGAGGAAGAAATCAAAAATCAGTTAAGGATTAAAGAAGAGAATGTATAGAGACTTGAAGCTGAAATTGTTTCACTTAGAAATTTAGACAAATCATTGACATAGTTGAATAATGAGAAGATAAATCAGAAAAGTTCTATGTCATTGGACAAGATCATTAGTGCACAAAAATCTTTAGGTGACAAACGTGGAGTTGGTTTTGAAAAAGGTCAATGTTCCATGTCTACAAATGAAGAACAACAAAAAGGCAACGCTGATTGCTCAAAGGATTCGCATTCAAAAATCAGAAATGGCACTTTCAAAAGGCCTCCTATTTCAAGAGAAGATCACATGATCGGTTTTAACAATTCTTTCTTTTATGGGTATAGTTTTTCATGCAATCGTTTTTGTCATAAGGCAACAAACTGTAGAGTTTATGCAAGAAATGATTTTAGATTTATGAACAGGAATGCTTTTGCTCCTTTGATGAACTACAATGTTATATGTTACAAATGCAATAATTTTGGTCATACTGCAAAGACTTGTAGAAGCAATTTTGCAGATTCTTTCAAGCAAGGTAAAAGAAAGAGCAATAGGTGATTGAAAAAGAAGTTGTTAAGAAAGTTTGGAGGAAGAAGAAAGAGGTAGAAAAAGAGAAGTTAGGAGTGATTTCACTCCTTCCTTGAGAAGGTGTTTGGACTCGGGGGAGCTTTCATTGTTATATTTTATCACCCCCATTTCAGTTAGGTTGTTTCAGCATAACAGGTTATTCTTCTTGAGTTTTTGGAATTCTGGAAAGAGAATAGGAATGAGTTATTTGAGTGCCTCTTAGCTTGTAAAGCTGCTGATTATTCATCAGATCTTCATCATTTAAAAAAAAAAAATGTTTTTCCATGTGCTAAAGACCTTTCATGTCAGCATATCTGTCTCAAGTGCCAAGTCAAATTTTAATGAGGGGAGATTGTTTAGTTTGGTATTGATGTCAAAGGGGGAGTAGTAAGTCAGTGGGATCAATATTGGTTTCAGTATTGGTTTCGGCTTTAGGAGGTGTTGCCAAGTGCAGTATTGGTTTCGGTTTCAAGAGGTGTTGCCAGGTGCAGTATTGGTTTCGGTTTTAGGAGGTGTTTCCATCAATGACAAAGGGGGAGATTGTTAGGTATTTTGTCATTGATGTCAAGGTGTTTGAGCTACTTGGTTGCTTGCTTGAGCTACCTGGTTGCTTGCTTGAGCTTCTTGCCTACTTACTTTGTTAGCATATTTGGAGTTACTTGCCAAGTCAGATTTCCATATCAGCATGTTGAGTCAAAGTTTGAAAAGTCATGATAGGTCGACTCATCAAATTTTAAATGTTATCGATTTCTTTATATGAAGGCGGCTTATACTTATGCATAGTGACGGTTACTGAATGTACAGTAATTTGAGGTGGCTTGCTTAAATTTCATTACCTCTGATGGGTGGCGGATTGAATAATTTATGCATCAGTTATAGTTTATTTCTGATGGAACATTATGTGAGGCGGCTCCCTCTTTAGTATCGACTTCATATGGGGCGGCGATATTTGTTTTTGTCTGAGATGTGTTTCTTCTATTGACCGTGTTTAATCCTAGACTTCAACAATTGTTAAGTGTGTGGACTATTCATAGTCGTGGTGGTGCTGATTAAATGCCTTTGTGGCATTTTAAATGCTCACAAATTATTATCCAGGCCTGTTAAAAAAGGGAAATTACTTTGCTTTGCAGATTGTTCAGGTCCAAATTCTTAATGATATTGATTTGCAGCTTTTTTAGTGGAGTTGATTCTGTTTGAAGTTAATTTTGAGTCTAATTGATTCTAAGGCAGCGTTGAGTGAAGGACGTCATGGCTTTCTATATACACGTATATTATAGTAAATGGCATCTTAATGGTTTTCATTGTGTCTTTATAGTAGTTGTGCTTTCTTTTAAAAAGTCTTGCATTTAAAAAGAGAAAGGGAGATGTGAATGTTTTAGAGTGTTTGCGGACAATGTATTGTGTTTTGCCGTGCGAGCATGTACAGGCTCTCACGTGAAGTTGTGTTCTGGAAAGTATAAGGCCTACGTGGATTTAAAAATTACAGACCATTCTTTTCATATGGAAATGTGCTGAACATAGTGTAAGTAGATATGTGTGGAGTCGTGGTGCGGATCAATAGAATGGTTCTTTATGTGTATGCCTTTTTGAGTAGCTATCGCTACCCTTTGTTTCTTTAGAAAAAAAAGGCAGTGGGCTGTATGTATGCAGAGATGAGAGAAGTCTATCAGTGCCTCACGAATTGGTATGAATGTGTTTATGCATTTTAATTGAGATGACATAAAACAGTGTTAAGTCTCTTTTTGTTATGAAAGATATAGATGTTTTAATCATAAAGGGGGTGTGTGAAGTGTATTCACAGTTTGTATAGAAGATCTGAAGTTTCAGGTATTAATGATGCTGCTCAATAACCATTCATAAGGAGTCTTATGGGGGTGTTAACAGAGTTGTGGAGATTCCTGAGTCAAACGAGAGTGAAAAAGAACAGTTATATGTCGTCAAGTTCTCATGTACTGTGTGTGAAAGCACAAAATCTGTCATGTTGTTTTGAATAGGTGCTTTTATAGTGAAAACTGAAAAGGAGTGCTGATTATACATTTTGTGGAGCAGCGTATCATTCAGGGTGTTTGACTACTTTGGTATGCATTTGCTTGCAGTGATGTGAAGTGAGAGTTTTCTGTTCATTCAAGTCAGTTTCTGCAATTCCATTTTGGATAACGTTACAAGTATGAGCCTAATTGTTCAAGTGAAGGCAATGTTTGAAATCAGTGTCTCAGTGTTTTGAAATCATCAGTGAGTTGGTGCTCACACTGAAGTTGGTGCTTTAGTTGTTTCGGAGTTGGTGCTTCGGGAGAGTTGGTGCTCACTTGTGTATCTGGGTTGGTGCCCTTTGAAGTTAATAAATGCAATATTTCGCCATGGTTTTTTACTCAAAAGGGTTTTCCATGTAATATCAGTGTTCATGGTGTCAATGTTTGCTCTTACTGTTTTGATTTCTGATTTACATGGTTTTGAGTTTTAAAGTTTGAAATACTGATTCACTCTCCCCCCTCAGTATTTCTTGTGTGCTCTTCAATATGCTTCCTCATCAACATATCCATTAAAAAATGCACTTTTCACATCTAATTAATAAACTTTCCATCCTTTTGTGTTGCTAATGATAATAGTAATCTTAGATTTTCACAACTTGCAACAGATACATAGGTCTCTTCATACCATACCTTTGAGCATATCATGTTTTAACCATTCTAGCTTTGTCTTTCAATTGTATAATCACTTTTGTACTTTGCCTTGTAAACACATTTAATTCCTATCATTTATTTGTCTTTTGGTAGCTTTACAGGTTCTTAAGTTTTGGTTCTGTCAATTGCATTAATCTCTTCTTCCATTGCTTTAATCCATACTTCCTTCTCAATTGCTTCTTCAAACTTAATAGGTTTCATCTCAATATTTGAATAAAGTGCATAATTAACCAATTCAGCATCCTCATTGCTTTTTGTAACTGAACTTGTGAAAATCTTCTTTCAAAATTCTAATCTAACATTAGATTCAAAGGATGAATTTGAATTACCTTTTTACTTTGTGTAACAACATTGCTTGAACTTGGTGTAGATCTTGAACATTCAACTTTTTCTTCTTGGCCCCAAACTATTCCTCGACTTATGTTGTCTGTTTTCAAATAATCTACAAAGACTCCAACAAAAACAGCTTCTCTTGAAATAATGCTCTTCCTACCTTGAGGGGAATAAAACTTGGTGGCTTTGCTTTCTACACTATAACTTGTAAATATACATGATTCACTCTTTGCATATGATTTCTTTTTTTCTTCTAATCATCTATGTGAACATAAGTTAAACAACCAAATACTTTCAAGAGTGCCAGTGTAGGCTTTCTCTTTTACCAAGCTTCATATGGTGACCTATTCCTTACCACAATAATTTGGCTCCTATTGATGATGTAAACAATAGTGTTGATTGCTTCTACCCAAAATATTTTATCCATACTCTTTGCTTCCAGCTGATTTTATTATTTTTCCTCTTCTTTCTTTTTGGCACTTTATTTTTCTGGGGTGTACAGGGTTTTGTTAGTTGTCTCTTGGTTCCACACCTTGCACAAAATTCGTTAGATTCTTCTTAACAAAATTCACCTTCTCTATCTGTTCTTGAACACTTTAGTTGTTTCTATCTATTGTTAGCCGTCTCTTGATTGCATCCCTTTCAGAAAATTCATTAAATTCTTCTTAGCGAAATTCACCTCTTCTATTAGGTAGTGGTTCATACTTATGCTTTCCTTGGACACAAAACCACTCAAATCTGATTGAATAAGCTCCACTGGCTGATTTGCTCTTTGTCTGCTTCCGAGAAACCTGTCCCTGTGGTGTTTTCCATGTGCACATCCCTGTGCACTTCCTTTCCTCTTGTTTGAATCTTTGGTAACTCATGTACCATATTCAATCCCTAAAAATTAAGGTGCCCATACCTTTGGTACCATAACCAACTTGTATCCGCAATTGTAGCATAACAAAAAAATAATTCACTTGCTTTGATTCTCAATGGGAATATTCAGTTCTTTGTCATTTTGTCATCAAATACAAGTTTAAGTCCTTTCTCAACTAGTTGATCAACACTCATCAAATTATGCATTAGGCATGGTGAGTGGTAGATATCAATTATTTTTGCTTTTCCTTGTCTAGTGTCTTTATCCAATTTTTCTTTAACACAGATTTCAAGTACTTTTTTATCACCCAATCTAACTTCACATGTTCAACAATCTTTGAAAATGTTTCTCTACACCTTGCCATATGATTTGAAGAACCTGAATCTAGAAACCATTCTTCATTACTTGTGTTTCTAACTTCATTGCATGAAAGAGAATACGGTAGTGGATCTTCATCTTTACCTCTCTTTGAACCTTCATTTGCATTCTTTGTGTATTCTTATGTATATTTTGCTTTTCTTCCTTCATTTGAAATCTTGAATCTATAGTCTCTCTATATAACCAAATCTCTTGCAATAGTAACACTGCATTAGCGTCCTTGTATTAAATGTACCTCTATCTCGAGAAACCACAACCTCTACTTTGCCCTCTTCCTTTGAAGTTAGAATCAAACCTTTCATATGAGTTCTACCACTTATTTCTTTGAGGAAAACTAGTACTCGCTCCTTGATTATTGTTGACCTTCTCTTCATAAGTAATGTTCCAATCAGTTCTTCAATTTTTGAAGTCTTCAAATTGTTGCACTTTTCTAGATTAATAACAATATACATCCACTTGGGTGTAAGAGATCTCTAGCTCTTCTTTATTTACAACCACATCATCTTTCTCTATATCACCGTATTTTCTCATCTTATTCACAATATCTGTTATTCTAACACAATAGTCTTCAACTTTTTTATTATCTTTTGTTCTTAATTTCTCAAAATTCATTCTTAGTATTTGAAGCTTTTCAACCTTTATTTAATTTGTACCTCAAAATGAACTTACTAAAGCTGTCCATGCTTCCTTTGATGTCTTGCAACCCTCAATTCTTGGATAAATACTTGGAATTTTGACACTCTAAATATAGAAGAATACTCAAATATTCTTTTTCACCTTCTTTCTTCTCTATCTTATCTTTTGCATTCAATATAGTGCAATCTTGAGGTTCAACATATCCCCTTGCTACTATATAATCCTTCCCTCAATTGATCTCTTCAATAATCAAAATTCTCACCTATAAAATGTAGAATTGGCACTATCCCTTTGCTAGCTGCCATTATAGTGACCCAAACAAAGCTGAGATTTTCTCTCAAGAGTATCTGTATCTTGGGCTGTGGTGAAGCAACTTCAGATCTGAACTTGTCCGGTGTAATTCTCAACTGCATTGATAAACACCTGCGCTACCTCAGCCCTGATAAGTGTGGCTTTAAGACCACTATAGGAAGATTTCGTATGGAACAGGGGCAAAACAACCACCTGAAGAAATCAGAAAATGTAAAACAAATTTCATCTACTAGATCTTAAAGCTGTTCAAAACTTTTGGAACAATTTTCTCTTTTTATGTCAAATCGAAAAATTATTCAATCTCCTATTTTGCTAAAGCATCATACCAAGCTTACAAATAAAATACCAAACTTATTTCTTCTTATTCTCTCACAAAATCTCCTCTATATATCCTAACAATGATCTAATCATCTTTCTTATAACAATGAACTAATATTCTAAACATAGCCTTGCTTGAAAACACAAAATCAATCTAGTTTTTATATTCCTTTTTTAAACTCTCAGTTGCTCCTATTTTTAACAATCACTTTTCTGCTGTGTTTTGCATCCTGCCTTTTTTTTTCCGTTCTGCTTTTTCTGATAAAATCTGATTTTATATTTGAAATTGGTATTCTGCTGTGATATTGCGCTGTGACTGTTTAAGTTGTGCTTGTTTGACATCAGATTTTCCAACAGAAGGTGGCCTTCAATTTATCCTTATATCCAATGTTATCCAGTTGTTGGCAGAAAGGCCATCCAAAAAGGGATAAATCTCATGCCCTACCATTGCTTAAAAAATGCAATCAGTGAAGCGGATGGACAATGTATCTTTATAGTATCAACCATGCTCCTAAAGTTGACATAGAAGTAGATCTTTGCAGACTCCTTTAGATCAATTTTAGCGAATAAGACCCATCCAGTAGTAGCTACTATGAATATCATCCTTGCGTGCAATGTCTTCTTAATATTTGCTTGCACTCGTTCAACATATCAAGGGTATATAGTCTTCTTTGCCTTGGTTTTGCAGTGATGAGTAATGGAATCCCATGGACAGACATGTCAGATGACACCCCCTTAAAAGCTTAGTAGGTTGATGCAAATTTACACCTTCCCTATCTAAAAAGATTAATAAAGAGATAAAATTTCGAAAGGTGGCACCATTCGTAGCCCATATTGATTATGTTGGATTCCTTTCACATTACTTAAGTTAACATTAACCATCAGTGGTCTTGGATCTTATATCTTTTGCATTTGCAGCTTTTTCAGGAGTGTAATATCCTCATTTTCGATCATATCAGAATTGATTGTAACTTTGGGGTTTTTGGCGACAGTCAGTGTTGCTAGTGGGGGTATCTGTTGCCCAAGGAGCTTAGGAGTATTTTGGCACCTTTAATTGTCGCTTTGGATCAAGTTTTGGTATTTTCTGCAATTTCTGTGTAGGTGCGGAAATATTTTAATAATTAAATAATTAATTAAGTTGGCGAAAAGGCATAAAGTTAATGGCAACTTAAATTAATTATTTTAATTGCTTTTGTTAAAGTGACTTAAGTCGGAAAAGTTAAAATATTTAATAAGTCACTTTTTGGGTGAAATATGGAGAAAATTATAGAAGGCAAATATGGGTTTTCAAGAATCTTGGAGCAGTTACGTAAGTTGGATAAAAGGTCTTGGGAAGCTCATTTTCCAGTTTATGCTTGGTTTTATTTATCTTCTGGTTTCTTGAAGAACCTGGTTTAGGAGCTTGAAGACGAAAACCCTTGAGTTTAGAGGATTGGATGAAAACCCAATTCCTTTACTGGTGGAATCACTACGATTTCACAGTTGTGCATCAACGTTTGAAGTTTGAAAAATTTGTGAAGTCTCATAATGAGACGAATTTCAGGCAATATAAGGAGTTGCAGAGTTATATTGAAAATGAATTGATATATTTTATTGAGCAACTGATGATACAACCGTACATCTTAGAGTTTTGGGAGGAATGATATATATTATTATATTGCTGGATGGAAGAGGCAGTTTATTTGTTAAATTGCTGAAGGCATATTTGTTACTATCGTAAATTTCGTGAGGGAAGCACCTCTATCATAAGGCTGTACCATTTTCCAATGAGAAGACAAATTTGACAAGGTATTGAAGGAGCTGTGTATTTATTCATAGCTGACACCTTTAGATTTTATTAGCTGCAGCTTTGAAGTTAATTGATACCCCATTTGGAGCAGCACCGTACCCTATATGCTGATTGGAAGGCCACGTAGGTTTCTTGGCTGGTCGAGGTAGTCAATGGTTATAAACTTTCCATTATGAAGTATTGCGGGTCTATTCTAGACTGCCATACACCTCTCCCCTAGCCGCCGTACAAGCCTAAGGGAGCTGCTATGATTTGGAGGAAGATAGCTGTACGGATAAAGGAGTTTATAATATATTATATATTCTGGAAAATCAGGTCAGGATAATTTATATATTAATTTCCAAATTACATTGTTTTGGTTTTGCTAAATTTCTGAAATAAATATCTTATCTTGGAGGGTCCTTGTTTTTGCAATTAGGTGCTTGGAAGTTACATACATATTCATTGTGATAAAATGTTTGGTATCCATTAAAACTAAAGTTTTCGCTTAAACATTCACCAAGCAAAAATTTAAGCTGGAAACAATCTTGAGACAGCATTCAGACCAATTGTTTGACAAAATGCCTTTGTATTAAATTGGTGAAAGTGAAAGTTTTTTGCACTCAAAATTGCCTTGGGATATTTCAGTGGTATCAAAGCTTTTGGTTTTGCCAATCGGTGGGTTTTATCACCAAGTTTTAATAGCAGAAAATTTCTGATCATAATTGGGGTTAACAGCTGAATGCTTGCACATTTTGGAATCCGGAGTTTTGGAAAAGAAATCATTCTGGGTTTGTTTTTGGTTGATGACCAACACTCAATTTTTTGTAGTTGCAACAGTATGTTGGGTGTTTCAGCGAGTACGATGAAATTCATGCAGGAACTTTTGACTGAATTGATGCAAAATTTCGAGAAATATGATAAGAATTTAACGAAGTTTCTAGAGCATCTTGAAGTGTTAGAATCTCCCATGTCAGATAAAGAGAAGGCAGATAAAAGGGAAAAAAAATATTTTAGTACAGGGAAAAAAGAAATCAGCAGGAATGGACTTAGAAGGCAAGATCTTTGCTTTTCATGCAAAGGAACTTGGGGTCCTAATCACTAATGCATAGGTAAAAAGGTGAAGAGATTAAAGGAAGAACAAACAGTCTTAGTAGAAGAGTTGGTCAAAAAACTTTTTAATGCAAGAAATAAACTCGAACACTTATTTCAATCCAAAGATGATCTTCTTGGCACTTTGGAGGAAGTAGAGGATTGTTTACATATGGTGGATCAGTCTCCTTCTCAGTTAATTCAAGTAGCCGTGATTCCTGTAGATTTGGGCTGTGAAGATCAAATTTTCAAAATGTTTCACCATTTCTTTGCTACCATTAGAAAATATCATGCAGATAATGTTATATCAGCCATGCAGTCCATTATGACCTTGATTATTAATGAATGTGAGGATGTGCCACAGTCACTTTTATCTATCTTATTGATGAACATAAGGAAGGATAACCAAGAACCCTTAACAGTTGAATAGGTCTTAGCTGAAATGGTGTTTGCTCAATGTGAAGAGAAATTGAAACCCTATCTAACAAATGAGGAGCATGAGGATGAAGCTAATTCTTCATGTGCTTCTATTAGCGAAGTGGAGTATATTGATTTTCATGATAGTGTTGGGATCGACAAATCAGCTGATTTCTTAATCAAAAACTAAGGAGGTATGGTAAAAGTAAAACAATAAAAATGATGAGTCTCAATCAATTTGTTTCCAACATAATGATACAATGGGTTTTAAGGAAAAAGAACCATTTATTCCATCTACAAGTGAAATGTGCACAAGTTTCTATGTTGGTGATTTAAAGATTGTCATTGATGAGCCTTGTGAGGAGGAGGCAAATTCCTTTGAGGATAGTGTGTTTGATCATAACTCTGTCCCATCGTTTTTACTTGAGGATTGCAAGGCATCAACTAGCAAAAAATCTGATTTTGATGATGATATGGTTCCTACACATGAAAGTAAATCAAAAAATTTAACGTGGCAGCCCAAGTCACATTGATGAGCTTGATCACAGACCTTTAGCGTTGCAAGATTTGAAGGACTGATTTGTGGGTATAGATGAGAAAGTGGTGCAAGTGTTAACAAGGGCAGATAATACTCACAAATACGTTGAAGATTTCATTTGGAAAACTTAAATTGAGGAGAGGCAAAAGGGAGTTGTAAGTGGAGTCACTCTTACTCAATTGTACTCTATCAAAGAAGCATTAGAAATGATGAAATCAGATTAGTTACAATTGCTTATGGATAGGGATCTTGCTTTCAAGTATGCTGAAGACAAAGGAAAAGAGGCTGATGATCTTTGCTTCCAATTAAGTATGATTCACATTTCATTATACAGAGCAAAAAATCCTAGTTCTATTGCAACCACACAGAAGGAACTGGAAAGCAATGCAAGGGCTAGAGAGATCAAACAAATTGAAATGATGAAGAAAATGTGAATTTTATGAGTGTTAACAGCAGTCTATTGTCTTTGCATGAGTTTGATAATCATAAGGAGATAGATAAGTCTCGTGTAGGTGACTTTGTTAAGGAGCTTTATTATGTTGACACTCAAGATTTCAAAGACAAGTATGAGACAGAGTGGGTGGATCCAAGGTACACAAAAAGGTTGACATTCCATAATTGATTTGATAATCCTTGCTTTATGAGGACACCACTTTTTGTCATCACTTTGGAAGGCACTCCCCTGAGAGGATTATCAATTGAAACATTGAGGATTCCTAATTTTAAACATGCTGTTAATCCTTCATTAGTAGTCAATGTTCAAGGAAATCATATTCCTAGTTTGATGATTTGACATAACTCTATCAATTTGCAGCAAGTAGGAGAATTTTCAGATTTGGTGCAAAGGTTTTTTTCTTTCTCCTGGATTAATAGTGGTTGTTCTATGCCGTTGTACATAGAGTTATCAAACTTTGCATTGAGGACTACAATTGATTGCATGGGTTTGTGTGCACTAGATTGTCAATTTAACTCTTGGAGGTTGAGTGTGGTTAGGGGATCATCAATTTATGCCAGCCGATTCAATTCCAAGATAATTATACATTAGATTTTCAAACTTAACACTGCTGTTATCTTTTGTTTCAGCAGATATGGGCAGGTATGTGTGAGTATGACTGGTGAAAATCATAGGATTTGGGATCCAGGTTCAGTTGTCAGGGTTGAGGTGTTGATGTATATATCTACAAATGCTACTGCGATGATTGTAGTCAATTGGATGAGTTGGTATGCTCGATATGGGTCTGTTGACACTTGGAGATTAAGTGTCGGTGAGGAATTATTAGCCTATGATTGGGGAGGTATTTCCAGGATGGATGATTCCAGAGATGATAGTGTTGTTAGCTTCCGATCAGGGACTGATTGGCATCACTTTTGGGACACTGTGAGGAGATATGTTGAGGGTTATTCTTTGGGTTTGAGTAGAATTCATGCCATGTTGCCCAGGATCGAGTTAGGCAACGGGGTTACAGACATGAACCTCACTGAGGTGCATTGGCAAGAGATTGTTCGTGATACTGATTTCAGCCTTGGCAGGTATCTTAGTTTGGGTGTTGGTGATGTTTACATGGGGTCATAGGAGTTGAGAGTGCAATTCGGGCATGATAGGCTAGCAATTTATTTTAGAGTAGCGCGGTGACAACATGATGGATACTTCCAAAGATTGATCTAGGATCTTGTTATCACAATTGGGTTCAGTTTGTCTCAGCTAGTTGTTAGTGAGGGTGCCCTGGCGTTGCTTGAGGATAAGCAATCTTTGGGGAGGGTGGGCTGTAATATCCCCTTTTTCGATCATGTCATAATTGATTGTAACTTTGGGGTTTTGGCGACATTCGGTGTTGCTAGTGGGGGTTTTTGTTGCTCGAGGAGCTTAGGAGTATTTTGGCACCTTTAATTGTTGCTTCAGATTGGGTTTTGGCATTTTCTGCAATTTTTGTGTAGGTACGCAAATATTTTGATAATTAAATAATTAGTTAAGTTGTCGAAAAGGCATAAAGTTAATGGCAACTTCAATTAATTATTTTAATTATTCTTGTTAAAGTGACTTAAGTCAGAAAAGTTAAATATTTTTAAAAAAGTCACTTTTTGGGTGAAATATGGAGGAAATTGAAAAAGACAAATATGGGTTTTCAAGAATCTTGGAGTAGTTACGTAAGTTGGATAAAAGGTCTTGGGAAGCTCATTTTCCAGTTTATGCTTGGTTTTATTTATCTTTTGGTTTTCTTGGAGAACTTGGTTTAGGAGCTTGAGGACGAAAATCATCGGGTTCAGAAGATTGGACAAAAACCCAATTCCTTTCTTGTGGAATCACTCAACTTTCGTAGCTGTGCTTCAATGTTAGAAGTTTGAAAAATTTGTGAAGTCTCGCATTGAGACGAATTTCATGCAATATAAGGAGTTGTAGAGTTATATTGAAAATGAATTGATACATTTTATTGAGCAATTGATGATACAACCGTACATCTTAGAGTTTTGGGAGGAATGATATATATTATTATATTGCTGGATGGAAGAGGCAGTTTATTTATTAAATTGCTGAAGGCATATTTGTTACTATTGTAAATTTCATGAAGCGCCTCTATTATAAGGCCGTACCATTTTCCAATGAGAAGAAAAATTTGACAAGGTATCAAAGGAGCTGAGTATCTATTCATAGCCGCCACCTTCAGATTTTATTAGCCGTAGCTTTGAAGTTAATTGATACCCCATTTGGAGCAGTGTCGTACCCTATATATACTGACTGCGAGGCCACGTAGGTTTCTTGGTTGGTCGAGTCCGTCAATGGTTATAAACTTTCCATTATGAAGTATTGCAGGTCTATTCTAGACTGCTGTACACCTCTCCCCTAGCCATCGTACAAGCCTAAGGGAGCTGCTACGATTTGGAGGAAGATAGCTGTACAGGTAAAGGAGTTTATAATATATTATATATTTTGGAAAATCAGGTTATAATCATTTATGTATTAATTTCCAAATTATAGTGTTTTGTTTGCTAAATTTCTGAAATAAATATCTTATCTTGGAGGGTCCTGGTTTTTGCAATTCGGTGCTTGGAAGTTACATATTCATTGTGATAAAATGTTTGGTATCCATTAAAACTAAATTTTTTTACTTAACATTCACCAAGCAAAAATCTAAGTTGGAAACAATCTCGGGACAACATTCAGACCAACTGTTTGACGAAATGCCTTTGTACATAAATTGGTGAAAGGGAAAATTTTTGCGCTCAAAATTGCCTCGGGATATTTCAAGGAGACTCTTTACTAACATGGATGACACTAACTTGATAATTGAATAACAATGATAGTAATGTTGACGACAATTAGAGACATCCAAGGCAAAAAATCAAGTCTTGATTCCATCCCAATTGATTAAATTTTAGATTGAGGTAAAGACAGTTGGGTGAGAAGATCTCATGATCTTCCATGTTGTAATTCAAGTGGTTGTTGTCTATCTTGTTCTCGCTTCAAAACATTGAGTTCCAAAATGTCATCCCATGTTAGGTTTTGATGGATCCTTATTGTACTTCTTCCTCATTCGATTCCAAAGAACTTGATGAGATCAGTTCCACGCTGATCGGTATTAAATTTCCTCCCTTTATTATGATTGCTAGGAAGTTTCTTTTACAGTTATGATCAACTTGGACAAGGCAAGGTGTTTTAGGTCATTTTGTGCAAGGAAATGATCTGAAAACCAAATATAAGAATCAGAGTGGCGATTACTACATTTTTGCAGCCAATGCACCCATGGCTGCAGTAATGTAATGATCTGTTCCCAGTGTTTTTTAGGGCTTGCAACCACAAGGTGGGATCACCTAGTTTTTTCAAAGTTTCTTAAGGAAAATTGTTCCAATGTGGTTCTCCATCTATAGTCACTTATCAATGCCTTCCATAGAATCTCTTTATGAAATATTGCAGGCTTTTGTCCTTTCTTAATCAGAGGGATCATAGGGTTGACCACTTGCTTCCCTATCATCATATTTTTTTCGATAGGCAAGGTCTTGGTGCTGATGGCATCTTGTAGATTAGAAATGCTCTTAAACAAGGTTACCTTCATTGGCATTGACCCGTATAAAACTTATCCCTCAATTTTCCTTTGTATTGAGGATGTCAAGATGAAGGGAGGCTAAGGACTTACCATCATTTCTTGAGTCTTCTTGACTTACCCTTTCCAATTCCTTTCTTAGTTCTGCAATAGGCTCTTAATAATATTTTTCTTTTGGTGAGTAGGTTAAGGTATTAATTCTTCTAAGCCTGTGCCTGGATCACTAATTGGGTTCTTCAACCTTGACTAAATTAACATGTGTCATAGCCTAGTTGATGCAGTTGTCTTTGTTGTTCCAAGTCCACACCATTTGCATATTAGTCTGCCATTGTTATTGTTCTAGTTGTCAAACAACTTAGGGCACAAAATGACCCTGCTCTACATTTCTACATTGCATGACTACTTTTCCTTTTGGATCATGCTAGATCTAATAATTACTACCTTGATTATTGTATTATATAATTATTGGTTATTGATATTCCTTTGCACGGGGTTCTTGTATTGGGCAATGGTGGGCTTATATTCTTGCTCTATGTTAGTAGGAATTGAGTGCCTTTGTTCTTCTTGTTGAACATGTAGTCCTTGAACAAATAGATGATCATTTCCCAAATATCACATAAGATATTTTTGGGGTGACTGGCACCAGTGATCCATAAACTAGGGTGATATTGTACTTTATGATCTACCTTATGAAGATCATTGACCTTCAAGATCAACGTGCTGCAATAGGGTGAAGGTGGATGATGATGAGTTGGTGCTTATAGCTCTAAGTGGGTTCTCCTCGTCTTGGAACCCATTTGTTCAAGGTGTATGCACTCACAAGAAGCTTCCCACTTTAGAGAAGCTTTGGGATAATTTTATCCATGAGACTAGACTAGAGACTATTTCAGCCAAAGTGGAAATAATCAAAACAAAGCCCTCATTAGGAAGATGAGGAAAAGTGGTAAGAAATGAGGACTTAGGAAGGGTCAGAAGGGAAAGGAGGACTTAATTCTTTTCAATAGGGGAAAAAGAAACTTGTCATATCAAGTGTTTGAAATTCTACAAGAGTGGCCACAATGCTACTCGGTGTCTTGAGAAAATAGTGGAAGGGGAAGCAACAGTAGCAGTGGAAATAGTTTGTAGGGACTGCAAAAGCTTCAACAGTGACTGCCAGGGTTGAAACATCTTTTCCATGGTGCCATGCTTACACCATTTTTGGTGTAGGGTGGTATGTGGATAGTAGAGTACGAAGACACATGATCTTCAATAAGAAGAAATTCAACAAACTTCAAGAGAAGAAGCTAGGTATACAAGTGGATCTTGATCATGATGCTACATATCCTATTATAGTGATAGGATTTTTTTCCTTCTACATGTCTTTAAGTGATGTTCTTGAGCTTTATTATGTCCTATATGTTCTTGGTTTTAACTAAGAACCTACTTTCAATGTCCGCCATGATAGATTTTAAGTGTGTAGCTTAGTTTGATGATCGACAAGTCATTATTAGGTAGTCATTATCAAGGATCGTAACTAGGATCTTGGTCAAGTGTTCACCAAAGATATGCAAGAGGGTGGCCTTTACAGGTTTTGATCAAACATGAAGCCTTGATATATGGTAGTGACAAGTTGTAGCAAGGTTTGGCGCAAGAGACTTAGTCACCTGCACCATAGAGCATTACATCGCTTGAAGGATATGGTGTAGGGATTACCTCACTTCAAGATAGAGAAGACAAGAGTGTGCAAAGGATGCACACTTGGCAAGCACACCAAGATTATTTTCCTCAACAATGAGCACAACTCAAAAGGTATTCTTGATCTGATTCATTTAGATGTGTATGGACCTATGTCAACAACTTCATTGTCAGGAAACATTTACAACTTTTATTTATAGATGATTCATCAAGGAAAACCTAGATTTTTTCATGAAGACCAAAGGTGAGGTCTTTGGAAAGTTCCAAGAGTTCAAAGCTCTTGGGAAGAATCAAAGGGAAAGAATCTTAAGGTTTTTAGGCCTAAAAAGTTTCATAAGTTAGTTTGCTTTGATGTCTTCCATCATTGATGCAAATCCTTCTAGTATCAAGGAGGTGAATTCAAAGTAAGTATGGCGAGATGCCATGGCAGAGGAGTATAACTCCATTTTGTAGAACAATGTTTGGGAGATTGTACCAAGATCAGATTGGAAATTGGCGATTGATCCCAAGTGGTTGTACAAGGTGAAGCATGTAGCAAATATAAATATAGAGAAGTACAAGGCTATATTTGTTGTATGAGGGTTCACACAAAGAGGGAGTTGACCATGATGAGAACTTTGCTGAAATATCCCAAGGCAATTTTGTATGCAATTTTTTTTTTCCAATTTCATATTAAATATATTAAATAATATAATGGTCATCTTAGTTAGGTTAGATAGTTTCTATTTTCGCTTTCTGTTTACAATCGTTTCATTTAGAAACATCGTCTTGTAATTTTCTATTTAAAGAGCCTTCGTCTCCTTTGTTAATATATCGAATATTTTAACATGGTATCAGAGCGGGAGTTGGTCTGGGTTTGACTCCCTCACGGGAGGGCTCAGGGTTTCTTGAGGAATATATATATATATATATATATATTTTTTTTTTTCTGGTCTCTTGTGCCAAAAATTGCATCCTTATTTTGCCTCTGAAGATCGCGGACTCGCTTTGAGCATCAGTTTAGAGTTCGCGTTGGTTCTATGGGCGAATTTTTGCTTAGATCGTGAGCTCTTCACCCACGATTTCTTCACCTGTGTCTCCCGCGTTGTGCTTGGAAGATCGTGTTACTTCTATGTCCGCGCGATCTCTATGTTTGCGTCCTTCCTGACGACGACCGACTGGTCTATAACTGTTCCGCGTCGGCTTTGTGTGTGCTCCTGCTTGCAGGTTCATGGGTCCGTGTTTGCGTGAAGGGTGTTCGTGGTTGTTTCTTTTTCGCGTGTCTGTAACCCGTGCGATCTTCATTTTCGTGACCCTCCTTTTGCATTCTTCGCGGGTTTTTGAAATTCATTTTTATGCGCGTTTTTTTGTGTCGCCTCTGTTTTTGTTGTTGCTGGATGCGATTTCTCTTGGTCTGGGCGACTGAAAAATCTTTTTCTGATGCTTCTTGTGGCGCATTTTTTTGACGCGATTTCTGCTTCCTCAGCTCGTGTTTTTCTGAGATAGTTTTCCTCATATATTTCTAGGTGTGCGATTGAGAAGGTTTTTCGGAGTTGATCGTTGCTTTTTTGGGTGCGACCTACGATTTTCTTCAGCCCAATTCTTTGCGGGTTTTTGAAACTCATTTTTATGCGCGTTTTTTTGTGTCGCCTCTATTTCTGTTGTTGTTGGAAGCAATTTCTCTTGGTCTGGGCGACTGAAAAATCTTTTTCTAATGCTTCTTGTGGCACGTTCTTTTGACGCGATTTCTGAGATAGTTTTTCTCATATATTTCTAGGTGTGCAACTAAGAAGGTTTTTCAGAGTTGATCGTTGCTTTTTTGGGCGTGACCTGCGATTTTTCAGCCTGTGCTAGGGTTTTCAGGTTTTCGGACGACGGGATTTTCGGATGTTCCAACGTGTGACCTCTTCCTTCTGGTGTGCGTTGTCTTCTCCTTTGGTCGTGTTTCTTCCTTTGTGCTGCAGGAAGTTTGTCCCTATTGAAGAAACGTGGAGATAATTTTAGTGCGGGTTTTATAATTTTAATCCTTAAAAAAATTTATATATGGGTTTATAATTTTGTCCCTTTAAAAATTATTATGGGTTTTATAATTGTTTGACCTTAAAAAATTATTTTTTGTTTTATAATCTTTTGACCTTAAAATTATTCATTTTGACCTAAAAATTATTTTGGGTTTTATATTTTTTTGACCTTAAAAATTATTCTATGTTTTTAAATATTTTTTTTCCTGAAAAAAAAAATTCCGGAAAGGTTTTACCTTTTTTTCCTTGAAAGCGATGTTTTGTATGGTCTTTTGTAATTCGCAGAGATGCATGGGATTCATTTGAGGGTTTTTACCGTTTTTTTCCGAAAAAACGATGTTTTGTAAACTTCAATTTCAGGGTTTTGCGATTTTGTCCTAAAAAATCGTGGTTTCTTGCAGTCTGTTCTGGGGCATCATGCTCATCTGCAAAAGTTTGAAGGGTTTGCCGATTTTTCCTCAAAATCGTGGTAGTTGTTTTTCGGTGTCTTTGACTCCAGGGAGGGACAACTTTGTTACCCAACATCAGGTTGGATGTTTTGTGATCCGTTTTGGTTATTTTCGGAAGTTCTACAGTTTCTGGGAGGGTTGGTGGCAGACTCATCTCAAGTGGCAGAGTCAGTGGCAAGCTCTTGTCTTTTGTGGCAAAAAATTCTTTGTTTTTGTGGGTAGTTAGAACGATGACCATTAAGGGAGGGTATTAAATATATCAAATAATATAATGGCCATCTTAGTTAGGTTAGATAGTTTCTATTTTCGCCTTCTGCTTACAATCGTTTCATTTAGAAACATCGTCTTGTAATTTTCTATTTAAGGAGCCTTCATCTCCTTTGTTAATATATCGAATATTTTAACATTTCATGTATCCTTATTCACAGGCATTTTGGCAAACAATTGACACACTGCTGTTTTTGAACTTGTTCCCAGTTTGTTTTCAATGTGACACTAATGTTTAATACAATTTACACATTGAATTTGCATGGAAATTGAATCCAGATTTAAACCAGCTCAACAGATATAAATATAGATGTACACAGAATGATAATGCTGAATATTTTACTAAGTGCTGATACAAATATTTAATTCAGTACGCAATAATACACCACACCCAGTGATTCATCTCCTTTGTACGGCTCCTCCCAAAATTGCAGCGATAGCCTTTAACATGTATGGCAGCCAGGAATTGGTAGTACGACAGTCCCAAAAATGCCCATAATAAATAATGAGAAATCGTGATCTCCTTTTGACTGCTTTGACTCCAAGTCGCCCTCCTAATCAACTTTATGTGTATGGCACTGACATAAGGTATGGCAATTATTATTATTTGAAGGCTGCAAATAGACCATAGTGAAGGTGGCGGCTAAGATAAACGCTTCCAAGCTCCTTCGATTATCTCCCACAGCGTTTGGTCTATATTTTAATAAATGGTACAACAACCATTGTAATGCTTTGAACACTAACATCAATCATTTATTTTATTCAGCTGTTCCCTTGAATGCATAAACTCAAATAACTCAGAAATTTGTCTCTGCAAGAGACTTCACAAATTTCATAATTTCTTCCTATAAGACACTATGAGAAATTTGAATAATCTCTCCAACAAATTGGCTAGGGTAGAGTCATTGCACCACCAAATCGAGTTACCCGTAGGGTTTGTGTCCTAGGATTTTGAGCTCCAAGAAACTTTCAAATCCACACAGTAGAAAAATATTCAAGCATAGTGAAAATGAACCTTGAAAAGCACTTTTGTATTCTACTCCACAATAACTTTTCAAATTCCCACTTTTGTTATTTTAATTAAACTCGGGAATAAAGTGACTTTATTATCCTTCATTAAATAATCCACTTAAAGTCACTTTACGAATATTAATTTAATTAAATAACATTAGCCTTAAGATATGCTTGGATAGGTAATATTAAATAATTAAATAAAAATATTCCCTTAACTCTGACATTAGCCCTCAGGAATAAAATAGGCTAATTAAGCACTCCTGGTTAGGCATTGGAAGGGAACATTACATTTGTTCCTGTTGCAAGATACACTTTTGTCACAATAATGATGTCTCTTGCATCTTATTTCGATTGGTCTTTATATCAGGTGGATGTAAAAACTACTTTTTTGAATGACAATTTAGAGTAACTGTAATTGTATATAAATTAGCTTGGGTTTTTGAGGTACATGGGCAAGAGACTCATGTAAGTAGATTGAAGAAGGCCATGTATGGGCTAGAGAAAGCACCGCATGCTTGATACTCACAGATTGATGAATACCTATTGAATGTGTGCTTCACTCGAATTGTTGTAGATCCTAATCTTTATTATTTGTTTGATAAATTTGATCTTTTAGTCTTAGTCTTGTATATGGATGACCCAATCCTTATAGCTAGTAGTGAGAACTCATAGCATGATGCGAGGGGGAGTTGGCCTTTGAGTTTGATATGAAGGATATCAGCTTTATGCACTACTTTCTAGGTCTTGGGGGGTGGTAGGGTTCAAGAGAAGTCTTCTTAGGTCAAGGGAAGCACACAACAAAGATTCTAAAGAAATTTCAAATGATGGATTCTAAGCTCCTCGCTGTTCCAATAGTTTTAAATCTGAAATTGACTATGGATTCAAAATTATATTTGGTTGATCCTTTTGTGTATAGGTAATTAATAGCTTTCCTTATGTGTTTGGTGAATTCCCAACCTACTATTTTCTTTGTAGTGAATACATTGAGCCAATTCATGGCTGAGCTAAGGCAAATTCATTGGACTTGCAAAGCATGTGTTCAAATATTTTAAGGGCACAATCCAATAAGGATCATGATATGTTAGAGATGGGGAGTTAATGTTGCACAACTTTGTGGCTTCAAACTAGACAAGTGATGCAAGAACTAGAACGAACACTTTAGGGTTTTGCTTCAGCTTGGGGTCAAGTATGATATCTTGATTCATTAGGAAATAGGGCAATAGCATTGAGTTCAGCCAAAGCAGAATAAATGGCAACCTCTTCTGCTAGTTGGAAGGTTATCTGGCCTTGTAGATTGCTAGTAGAAATTATTGATTGAATGTTGGATCTGACAATAATGTACTTTGACAACTAGAGTTGCATCAAGATTTATGAAAATCCAAAGTTTAAGGATTGCTCCAAGCATGCAAACATTTGAGATCATTTCCTTAGAAATAGAGTTAAGAAAGGAGCAATAAAGCTCTTTGCAAAATGGAAGTTTGAAATATTGAGGGAGAGATTGGGTTTGATGAAGGGCACCTTTCTCACAAGCAAGGAGTGTTTGTTTTATGAACATGTTGTTTGGCCATTATTCTCCTTCAACATGGCCAAAATTCAATAGCTTTGTTTTTTTCTCTCCTTAGTCAAGCACAAGTCTTCTATATGGTATTAAAATGTTTTCATATATTTAGAGAGATTCAAAAGATTAGTTATTCTTATTTCTAGAACAAGGCGCTCTCTCTTCAACTTCAGATTTTACAATGTTACATAGGGGATGCATCCTCCCCCACCCCCCGTCAAAAAAAAACTAGGCATTTTTAAGAATGGAATGTTTTTGAGATGTGAGGACTTGAGGGAAATGTCATCCCACACCACTAACACCAAGTATCGAGGGATGTTTTTGGGAAGAGGGAATGTTTCTAGGATGTCTCCTTGTTTTAGAGATGTCGAGACACATAGGGGACTACCTCGCATCTCGTAACTACCCCTAAGATGCGCAAGCAACCCCCACGAAATTTGAGTAAAGAAGTTCATTTAAAAAAATCAAGTTTTTTTGGAATCTTCGTGCCACTAACCCTAACTCTAATGGTCTATGGGCCCCATTCACACCCTAAGTAGTCATAAAAAACTTATAAATACACATCTAAGCCTCATTTCAAATCGCTCCCAACTTTGAAAGTTGCAACAAGTTGGAAACCTTCAAGAATGGGAAATATTGGAAATGAGACAATAGGAAGAGTGAGAGTAAGAGAAAGTGCACATTTTTTATCAATCAACCATTGAATTAATGCATTCTTCAAGCCTCAAGATAGCTTTGGCCCTTCATGACATTTTAATTTTTTGTTTTGTTTTCAATTTAGTAATTTCAACTTATTGATTCAGTAACTAATCTAGGGGTTTACATTGACACTATTTAAAATTTAGTTTGACAAATGAAAATTTAAATGTTTTTGTTTTAAAACAACAATCTTTAGATGTTTAGATATATTTATTAGATTATTTATAATTTATTTTTTGCAAATTTGTGTAAATATTTGATTAAAATAAATAAATTTATAAGTCATATTAGAATGATGTCTTTTGTGTGTCCTTTGCTTTTGGCCTTTGTGTAACCTAAAGTAAGAAAAACAAAAGTGGAATCCTAGTTTGATGAAGGTTAAGGAACGAAGATTCATATTTTTTTTTATCCTCTGCTTCTACACTTTAAGTGACTTAAAGAAAGAAAAACAAAAGTGGAATCCTTGTTTGGTGAAGGTTGAAGAACAAGGATTCATATTTTTGTGTATCCTCCACTTCTATGTTTCATGTGACTTGAAGTAAGAAAAACAGAAAGAAAATCCTTGTGTCTTGAGACTATGCATAATTTAATGAAATTATGACATGTATGGTAACCATAAATTTAGGGGGAATGGTCATGACAAAGTGGAATCGATGGCCCAATTTTAAGTCGAAGCAAGAGAGGAGGGTGAAGGAGGTTGTGAAAAGTAACACTTTTGGGGCTGATGTGAGATACATTGCTGCCATTATTACTCTAGTCTTTAGAGTCATTTGATATGGGGACACAAGTGCATCTAGCCTTGGAGAGGTGTATGAGTGTATTGACAGTATGCTTGACCAAATGAAGGCCATTGTACAAGAGAAAGATTGGGTAGAGTTCTATGATGAAT
This sequence comes from Sequoiadendron giganteum, assembly GCA_007115665.2. NCBI lineage: Eukaryota > Viridiplantae > Streptophyta > Pinopsida > Cupressales > Cupressaceae > Sequoiadendron > Sequoiadendron giganteum. Next base: position 189,337,603 of record CM021105.1, on the reverse strand, counting down.
ATATTCAACCAATCGTTCATTGCCAATGGGAGAAGCTCAAAGCTTCCTTGCACATGGCTACCTTTGCATTGAAACCTAAGTGGTATGTGCAAAGGCCTGGCAGAGTTACCCTTATATAGGATGCTGAGATGAAGGCATGGTTCATGAAGGCCATTTAGAAGATGTATGATTTTATACAAGCTAGCATTTGTATTAAGTGGACATAATTTGCCTCTCTTAGGGGATTTTCAGAAGAGGCCGATATGGATAGGGAGACTATGGCACAAGAGGATCCAATTCTATGGTGGACTATGCATGGGTCTAGTTCTTTGACAACCACACTAGCCATTCATTTGTTGTCCCAGGTTTCTATTTCTTCTATTGTTGAGAGGAATTGGTCTACTTATAATTGCATTCACTCTATTAAGAGGAATAGACTTACCTCGAGGAGGGTAGATATGCTTATAGTTGTACATAGCACATTGCGTCTCATTGACTACAACAGGCTTATGTACAAGTAGAGTCCATAGCCTGATTGGATGTAGAGTCAGCAGAGCCAACATAGGATGATGAAGATGCAGCATAGATAGGGTTGGTTGGTATTGCTTTGGAAGAGCTTGACCTTGAGGAATCTAGCAGTTCAAGTGATGAGGAGTTTGGCATAGACTTTGGGGATGAATGATGATTTGAGGCACTAGGCCATTGGCCAATTGTATTTGGATATTGAATGCAATCATTATTTTGAAATTTTGAATATAATATAAATATATCGATATTTAACATTTTCATTGTTCGATGCAATATGTTTGAATATTTCGAAGTTTCATATGTTATTCCTTGTACATTTTTTATAACTGTTTTTAAAAATACTATATATATTTGCATCACCATCCCACCACGCTGCCCCCTTGCCATCCCCACATCCAGGCCCTTGCTCCCCTACAGCTGTCCCCACATCCCCCCATCCCAAGATTCCATGGAACACTGGTTCATAACAAGTTGTGTCTTCCTGTGTCCTTGTTTCAGCATATGCTTGGAACTGGAAATAGCATCCATATCCATTTTATAGATTTGTTCTGAAACCATTTTCAAACACTTGGGCTTTGATACAGACAGGTGATTCTGGTTCTTCGAAAATATTTAAGACTCAGCGAGCAGTAGAGTTCTAAACTTCTAGGTGATTCTAGTTTCCTTAAAATCCTATATTATACTTACTGATGAGTTTGTAGAAACTGCATTGCATATAGGAAGGTGTACTGTTGTCTTGACCATTATTGGGTGAATTCTATAGTATTCTTCAATGCATGTATGTGCTGAACATATTGAATGCCAGGTTTTCATTTTAAAATTATTTTTTTAAAGATTTGAATTCTTGTTTCTGGATGTATTTTTGTTAAACAAGTGGATGAGTATCACGTTCTATTCTTGAAATGATTATCTATTTGACTGTTGCAGTGGCGACAGCAAAATCTTCTTGAGAGCCATGGATTTGACTGGTTAAAGGTGAGATTGAACGTTTCTGCTCATTTGACAATGCATTTATTGTCAAATCTATAAATTTATGTTTGACGTACATAGATAAAATGATTTTGTTTTTGTGGGCTATAGGTTGCAAAATTATATATCTAGACAAATCCTTTTCATCCTTTGTATCATTCGTTTGATCTAATCGTGACCATTGAATATGGTTGGAATAACCTGGATGTTTTCTGAAATAGATTTCTGTGTATGCAGCTTGGTAAACCACTGCATGTAGAAGTTCAGGACTATAAGCTTCTATGTTTGGCTCAAGTAACATCACTTAATCAGAAGATGTTAATGATTGGGATTCTGGGAGAGTGGTGGATTTTGTATTCTTCAACCTCAAGATTTAATTTTGGTCCTCTCTCTGTTACATCTCCATTTGCATGAAATTTCAAGTAAACATCATTTTCTTGGAGTTTTGCTTTTATCATGGAGGGAGAAGATATGTTGAAGTCTATAATAGCGGAGCTGGTTTAGAAGTTCCACAGTGTAAATTAGGTTTTGGAACTTCAAGTGAGTTTGTTCATATGAGATCACTAATGGAGGTCTGAGTAAGAATCACTTTTATAATCTGTGTAATTCTAGGGCCTTAGATTTTTTGTTTGGAATTATACACTTAATTGTTGGTGGTGTTGAACAAATAATGCTCTCACAGTCACGTCTGTCTTCCTGTTTTCTAATTAATGCCTAAGTTTAAAACTTTAAACATCTGCAAATTTTCATCAACGCAGTTAATGTTAGGGCAGTTGACTAAATGTGATTTCTTGACATTAGGAGTGAGGGAGGACTTAACTTCAACAACCCAATAACAGAAGAGAATATCTGCTCCTGATCCTATTCCTAAAGCTGATAATTATTTATTATGAAACACCCGCAGTCTGCTCATGATTAAGCTGCTATCAAGTTTAGCGGTAGCCATGGGCCTTTTTGATGCAAAAATACTCAAATTGGAGGTAATGCTATCAGTAATGAGTAAATTACAATCATGGACTTCCCAGTATATCTGTTTTAGTTGACATGTTTGAGGACTCACGAAGGCATTTTGATGTTTCTATTCAAGTGATATTCAATATTAGGAACATCTGCTAGGTCAAATTATTGGTTAAACAATCTGTATAAACCCAAATGTTACTTATATTTGTAAGGCAAGGTGGTGTATATCTTGCTTCTTTTCAGCATATTTGATAACTGCATTTCTTATTCTTTTGAAAGTAGAAGTGGTGTTAAAAGCCGGGCAGCAGTAATTTTCACAGATGCCTAATGCTATAGCTTATACCTGTGCGACAAGGAGATGATTGTGAAACGAAAAAAGTCATTATGTTTATATCTGTAGATACTTAATGTAGAGAAAGTAGACTACAAAGAAAAAAGAAAGAAATTATAACCCAAGCAGATTTAACAGCAACTACAATATCTAGTCAGGAGTATAAAAGGAAATTCAATCACCAAACACTAGGTTTTAAAACTAAATAGAGGAAATCTGTCATAAAGCGAAGAGATTGAAGATTTTTCAAATTCAGTTGTATTTTTTTTTTTTGAAAAGAAGTCTTAGGGGAGGGGGGCCAGTAGTCGTGCGGGCTAACTTCGTCGGCATGTAGCGATTGACTGGAATATTGTAGGACCTTCGTTTTTTTTTTTGAAATGTAGATTAGTCTCTTATCTATCTATAACTAAGGTTTGGAAGTGTGACTAATCATGCAACTTGCCACATCAGCGCATCTACTGAGAAGTGTCCAAAATTTGACTTTTGCAAGGTTTGACCAAAACTTAATCATGCTACCCCTAATAGTCGAACACAAAATATCATTTGTTGCTTGTAAAATATCATATTTTTATTTAAAATAAAACTTATATGCAACTTAAATGGACCAAATACCTATTGGTAACCATAAATTTTTGTTTTATCTACCTTTTATATTTAACACAAATGGACCAATAGTTGAACACATAAAAACTATTTGTTGTTATAAAAACAAATAATTATTTAAATTACAACTTATATCAAACAAAAATGGACCAATAGTTGAACATTAAAACTTTTTGAAAATCCTTCACATTTATTGAAAAAATATATGGTTTTTATTGTGCTCACCTTTTATATTTGTGATAAGACAAACTATTAATATTAAATATTCCAATGCTTGTACATTGCTACCCCAATAGTTGTACACATAAGAACAATGTTTGTTCATATGATAACAATACTTGTTTAAATGAGTGTCTTATTTTATCAAATAAACATTTAATTTTATAAATGACACACTTATAGTGAATAGTTTAGATATTTTGTTTGAGACAAAAAAAATATTTATTTCACTTGTTCATGAATGTATTTATGTTTTTTTTACTTGAACAACTATTGGTCCCATAATGTCACATATTTGGTAATATTTTGTTTAATATGTGTGATGAATATATACAAGATATAATATTAATTCATTCTAGTATTGATATGAATAATCACAATTGACTGCACGACAATTGGCTCCTCTCCCCTAATGCCATAAAAAAGCATTGGTAGATAGTTTTTACCATTTTCTATCTTGCACGAGTTCAAATCTCTTAGGATTGTATTTCAGCATTGTTCGGAAGCCTTGACCAGGAGGTCAACTATCATAAAGGGAAGCGTATGATAACTTATCCGGTTCTTAACTATTGTAATTATCATGATTAATAAATTAATTTTTGAAGAATTTTTCGTGGAGTGAAATGTAGAGGCACTTAAATGGTCGTGCTGATAAGAATTCTCAACCAAAAACATAATTTAACAACAAAAAGAATATTACATTGCATTCTTAATAAAGGCTAATAATCCTTGTATTTAAAAAAACTGGCGGAGAAATGGCAAGTTGGATTAAATGCATAGATGATCATGGAATATGTGAGGATGTGGCAAGAAGATTCGCAAACATGGAATCTTGGCATGGTCCAAAGGCATTTTCATCCAAGATCGAAAGATTAGGTTGATGCAATTAGCATGTAAAATATCACCCAATAGGATTCAAGTAATGATAGGAATAATGTTTGTATCTCTAGCAAGAGCACTTTGGGGTATGATTGTAGTTAGTTGAGCAGACTTGGGATAATAATGAGAAAATTACTAAGTTTGTTAGAGGAGATGGTATTTGGACAAGGTCTAAACACAAAGAGTCGGAAAGTATACAATAATTGAATATGAAAGATCAACTCCAAATATTGAGTTGAGTATTAGGGTATGCAAATTTGTATATACGGGACCTTATTTGTGTACACAATGTAGGTTAACAACTACTTGGTTATAGAGTCTTAGAGATGTTGGAGATAGATATGGTGTAAAATAATATGACATGAGTGGATGTGGAAGTATAGAACTAGGGGGCATAAATAGAAAGTCCCAAGGAAATGAATCATTGAGGAAATATATGGATTGCATGGGTCATGCTTTGATAAGTAATAAGCGCATGGGCCAATAAATGCAAAAATACAAAGATCTTTCAAACTTATGGAGGTAGAGGTCAATGTGAGAAGTAGAGTGAAAGGTTAAAAAAATTCTTGTCTGTCAAATGACCTAGGGCTAGAATTATAGAACTACTATACCCTTATCTATTTGAACTAGTGGATTGAAAATAAATTGTTATGTAACCTTTTTTCATGTATAAAACAAGATTTATAGTAGGCTTTTCTCTATAAAAATAATTAAAAATTCAATGAGATGTGCATTCTATCCTATCATTGTCATGGAATTTTTCCCACACCAATTTGCAAAATTACATGCCTTCCATAATATACAACTTGCCCATTGTTACCCCTAAGCCATTAGTTGATTATGCCAAGTTTCACAACTCGAGTCTTAGTGAAGAGTAAATTGTATCAAGATTCATTATGTTAAAATGTTCGAGTACACAATTAGTCGAAGATGAGATGAATTCTCATGAAAGGCCAAATATTCTAAGTTAAAAAGTTAAAAGCCCTTGGAAGTGGAATTTTAATGTTTTCATGCAATCTTGCAAGTTGTTGCACACTTGAACAAGTTCTCTAAAAGTTTGTAGTTATACTTTGACGAGCTTGTAGTATTTCCTTACAATCACACAATGCTTGCTCATTTGCACAAGTTCTCTAAAAAATTGTATGCTTTATATGAGTTAGAGATTGCAAAAAAAATATGCAGTTATATAGTTGGGACTTTATAACAAATCTTCAAAAGTTCATGTAGTTCAAAGGCACTAGGGGTTTGGGCTTTCTTTGCAACCTTGCAATCCTTGTATACTTGCTCTAAATCCTTGAATGTTTGTGCTATTTCTTTTCTAGGGTTTTTAATTTGCTTTGCATGTTATGTGCCTACACCAAATGCCCAAAAGCTTGATTGTTATGCAATTACTAAGAAATACACATTTATTGCCTACACATGTACTCAAAAATTTTAAGTCTACGTCCCACCATTTACAACTCATTTTTCTCGCCATATATGCTCTACACATATCTTTGCCTTCATATAACTTTAATGCCTCTACAAGGCTATTGCCTCCCTAAATTCAATAGATTTTGTAGGTAGCCTCATTAAGTCAATGTGGGAGCTTGCAAATGAGCTAGGTTTTGTGTCTATTGGTACTTTTGAAGCCTTGCTAGATTCACAAATACAAGCATCAAGATTCCTTCATGTGGATGCCACTCCATGCCTCACCAAGTGCCCCAAATTGTAGTTTCTTGAATTCTCTATTTTCTTTGTTGTCTTTAATGGAAATTGTATAGTCAAATATTTTTGTTATCTCAAACACTCTAGTCAATCATGCAACCCTAGTCAAATTTCATCATTGCATTGAAACCCCACCCCAACCTTAGCCTCTAGGTTCGAAGACTTTTGCTTTCACTCAAAAACCTTGTGCGGTTGCATGATTTTCTTGAAATCTCATGGTAGTTCAATATTCTAGATTTCCCATCCTTTTAGCACTTATGCAAGTCTTGCTTAGTTTCATAGAAACTTTGGAATCCCACCTCATAAGTCTTTGACCATTTTATTCTTTCTTACAATCTTATATTCTTGCAATAAATTCCTAGAATCTCACTTGATCTTTATCATCAAACTTTTTAAAATCCCTTGAAGTCTTGCATAGTCATGTAAAAAGTTTGAAACCTTGCAAAAAAAAAGGGACTTTAGCCTACTTCAGTGCATGTTGTACCCAAATCAAATTTTTTGCTTCATTAAGGCATTTTGCTTAAAATGGTTTAAACCTTGTAAAAATGATGTCAAAACATAGTTTTTGGGCAAATCAAGTATGGGCTTTGAGTCAATGTGATGTTAGGAAGATACTAACAAAATTTGAAAAAAATGAAAATTAGGGTTTTTGGACCCCTATTTTTAGGTCAAAAACCCTAAAAATTGAAACTTGTTAGAATTGATTGAAAATTGTTTTGATTGGCTTATTTTGCTTCACGATCATAATGGTGAAGTTAGATTCAGTTAAAACTTAGTTCAAGTCTGGTGGGTAGTTTTCACTTTTCAGGTGAAAAGTTAAGATCTCTAAGGTCAACAATGGTAGATGGCCAGGTGCCAGGTGCCAGTTGTCGAAATCTAAGCTTGAAACGCTTCGATGAAGATTCTATGGCGAGATATGTTTGAAATGATGCTTCGTCTCAAAGGGGATTTTCGTCGAGAATACTGGAAAATTTTCAAACTCTAGAGCAAAAGCGCACCTGTTAGCTTGGGGCGCCCTTGATTTTGGAGGCCTAGATCAACTTTATGAGTTTTGTCACTTCCTAGATCATTTCTCTGGAATCTTGCCAGCTTCGCGTTGAGCCAACCAACCAGTTCGATAGATATGTCTAGCACTTGAAACGTGAGATTGAACGCAAAATGAGGGAGATGGAAAAATGAACACTAGAGTGAAAAGCACGCCTCTTAGCTAGGGGCGCCCATCTTTTTGAAGCACTAGATGGAGGTTTCAGATCAAGTGACACCCAGGATGTTTGTCTCAGACTTGATCCGGCTTCACAACGCATTCGTCAGCAGGTGAACCTGAGTTGCTGAGCTGCCGGTATCAGGAGTCAAACATAGGGTCTTAGTCATTGTCTGGGAAGAAAAGCGCCCCTGGAGGCCAGGGGCACCCATGTTTTTTAGTTGTTAGTTGATGTTTTTATGAGAAATGCTCTCCAAGAGCTCTTGTTTAGAATCTAGCCAGCTCTACAGTGAGCCTATCAGCTAGTTTTGAAGTTTTGCCGAACACCGGGAAACGCGAGATGAAGTTAGGTCAGAATCACCTTGAAAATGATGAAAATGCATTGAAAATTGTCTGAGGTCAAAAGTGCCGTTGAAGGCCAGACGCGCCCTGAATTTTGAGGTTTCAGATGATGGAATTAGGGCTTGCCACCTCAAGGAGACTCTTGTCAGATTTGATCCTGCTCTTCAATGAATCTGTCAACCAGTCGATCTGATGTGTTAGTCAATCAAAATTAGTGGTCGAACATGAGCTCCGATGATGTTTTCAAATCCAAATTTTCAAGAAATTGGTTGTCTTGAAAGAGACGCCTAAAGTCAAAGGTTGACTTTTTGAACTCAAGAGAAGTGGCGCCCTTTAAAGGTGGAGACAGTTAACTGAAATTAACTCTTCAATTTAAGTCTTTTCAAGTCGACTTCTTCTTGACTTGTTTTTGCTTGTAACTAGGCGTGTGCTTTTTGCATGCACGTGTTAACTGGACTATTGAAGGTGGCGCCTTAATTAGGGCATATTTTTCATCTAGTTAACTGTTTTGAAGCCCAATTACAAGCTAGGCGTGTGTTTTGGAGGTCCAATCAGGGTCCAAGCGCCATTTCCAAGACTGTGCATGCATTTAAGATGCCTTTGATGATAAATTTTAATTTATTAAGGTAATGGCGTCCATTATTCTTCATTGCAAGTGAAATAAAACACGCCTTTCTTGAGCAAATAATGATCCGAGGGTGCTCCAAGTGTCATAATTCAGTGTTCTTCGTAGCGTCAGATCCAGAATGTTCAGAGGGAGATTATTAGAGACTTCATTTTTCATTTGCATGCAGGTTGCATTGAATCCAATTCAAGCTTAAGTGACTTTTACAAAAGCAAAAACATAAAAACTTCTATCTTTTGTCTTAAATTCTTCTATCCTCGTCTTAGGTATTCTTTGTATGTCAAAGTAAATGGCAAATTTTTTAGAAACATATCTTTTGGGTTCACATATTTCAGCGTCAGCAACAAAACCCATGTCTTAGGTTTTTTCGAGAAAATTTCCCCGCTACCTCCATTCTGGAGCACTGTGCTTTTTTCCGAAGATCTCTTTGCATGTGGGCCTAAAACTCATTTTTTCCAAAATCGAATCATTTGGGTTGGCTTAGAATTCCATTGCCTACAAAACCCATGTTTCAGATTTTCTCGAAAAAATTGCCCCTAGAGCCCCTGCAGTTCTCAACTGAAAACCTTTTGCATGCCTCGCTAAAACTCACTTTTTCGAATATCTGTCAATCTGGGTTTGCTTATAATTCAATTCTCTACAAAACCCATGTCTCAAATTTTTTCCAAAAGACTTTACCTCAGCTAGCTATTTTTAGCTTATCCTAGAGCTTTTTTCAGCTTTTTTTTAAAGTTGTCCGAACATACCCAACTTTAAGGTCAAAAATCCATATTTTCAAAATGCAATTCAACCCCATAGATTACAAGGCCAAATCAGTCTTTGTGCATGACTTTTTGAAAGCTGCTGATATAGACTTGGGTCATGTCTATCCTGTGGTCAATCTGAGCATGTTGGAGGGTACTAGCAACTCTACAATCATAAATCTTGGGCGTTCCGGGTTGCTGGTAGCGACATCCATTCATATCATGGTTTTCGATCTCGAGTTTGTAATTGCTTGCATCAAGCATTACGACTCATCTTCAAGATAAATCAGATCAGCCGATGGGAGAGTCGTTTGCAGCCTTAAGCCGAGGGATGTTGAGAAGTGCTTTGCTATTCCTCCTCGCTCAAACAATTTTGCTGTATCTATTCTAGATTGTGGGAGGATATGGGAAGAGGACCAAGAAAGATCACAGAAAAAGGTTGCTCAACGATGGTTGAAAATTTAGAAGACTAATATGTCGAAGAAGGTTGGGCGTGGTGAGTTCAAGGACGAGATTGCCATCTTAATAACTTTCCTCAACCGGGTTTCAGGTCAAGAGGAAGCATAAATTTTCCGACCGTGGATGTTCTATCTCATCTCTCAGATTATCGACAAAAAGGAAAACTTTGACTGGGCAATGTTTATCAGCAAGTGTCTTCACTAGCAAATTACAGAGTTCCTCAAGATTCACGAATTTCACATGGTGTCTTTCCTGGTCTACTTAATTGCATTTCAAGGCAATTATAGGACTTAGAAAACTAATAGGACTCTTGGCGTTCAACGTGCTCACGAATACTACTCATTGTTGGAGTTTTCGAAGGTTGAACAAGATTTTAAGGCGATGAATGATCACTTTCTCATGAAGACAGTCAAGGATCTCGATAATGAGATAAATATTAGAATTTCACCAGAGGCAAAATCAATGATGGAGAGTTGGGCGGATTGGTTCATTCAATTCCCTACTTTCACATATATTTGAGTGTATGGTTACACTGGAGAACCTCTGAGGCTACCGAGGTACCCTTCAGACAAAGTCCTTTTCATGGAGTTTATGAGACAGGCGCAAGAGGTTCACTCTTTTCTTCGTAATCGACATAAGCAGATATTCACCTTTCCTTTCGTATTGCGTATTTACAAGTGCAAGGCTGCTGCTGATTGCAAGTTAATGACGAACGAGTTAGAAAAACTCTAGCTCAAGTATCTCACTTAGAGGCGTACTTATGATCCTTTGGGTCATTATTGAACACGGTTGGAGCGAAGTAATTCACATAAGGCAGCGCTTGAGGACTTCTGGGTCAATTGCGAGGATGAGTTTGAAGTCTGCCGATGTCATTATTGCAGAATTACTATCCCAAAGCTTGTTGATTTCCTATCAGAAGATGTGGAGGGTTTGTCCGACGATGACAGAGAGGTACTCAGTTCATTCGTTAAAGACTAAGTTGCTTGCCAGCCACTTCGCCAGCCGGATTGGTATGTCAGGGAGAATACTTCGATTGAGGACTTGTCTAAGTGAGTTATTAAGATGAGCATGTACTACTTGGAGAGAAAGTGAAGCCGAAGGACAATTCCAGTCTCAGAGCTGCCAACATGGTTTTCTTCACTTCCTTCTACTTCTAGGTTGAGGCCTTGAGTCAAGGTTATCTTGAAGCCGCCTGAAGGTGTCAAGGTTAGTGGGAATTCGAAAGGGAAAAGCATCACTAAGTGGAAGCAAGTTGAGAAAGCACCAAAAGTCACAGTGGAGCCAGTGATACAGACTGAGGTTGATTCATCATCTCCTAGTCCACCTCTTTCTCCGCGGTCATTTCCTATCGACATTGATTTAGAGCCCGAGTCTCCAGTTCATGAGACTTTTATTCTAGTTGATCTGCCAGTGGTTGACACAGTAGGAGCAGTTTCTCCTCAAGAGGGCGACATTGATCATTCGTGTTAGCTCGAGAGGTATTTGAGAAGGGAGAGGTGTATGCCTTCATATTAGCTTGACTTGTCTAAGTTTGGCAAACGTTATGAGGGTAGGTCGAGCAAGAGAGTCAAGAAGCAGGTGCATATTGAGAAGAGTCCTGAAGAAGAGATCGTCATTGAAGTTGGTACACCACCAGAGGGCAAGAACCTGGATAAAGTTGATGTTGGTGATTTTACCTTCGTCAAAGCCAATCTTGGAAAGAGCACTCAACACTTGGACATGAGCCTTTTCAAGGTCATCGCGAGTAATCTGGAAGAGCGGGTCATGAAGGATGGAGAAGATAAGGCAACCCTCAAGGCTGAAATCAGGTAGCTCCAATAGTATATCTCGGGTCTTCTCCATGGAAATGTAGGACATGCACCTATACTCCCACAACTTCGGGAGACACCTGTAGATCAACAGAGACTTGGTCGGTTAGTCAATCGAGGGAAGCTTCTAGACAGCTGGATTGAAGACTTCATCGTTTTCTATAGACACCTCCTCACATAGTTATATCAATTGAGGGTTGAGGCACATGATCTTCGTCAGAGGATTCAGGAGCTCGAGATATTCATAGCAAAAAATAAGCCAAAAGACTTGATACTCATATCTCAGCTGGCAGTTGCTCATGACGCCATTGTAGTAGAAGAAGATAAAAGGAAGGTTTTCACTTGGAGAGAGCAACATCTTTTCAAAGTGGAAACGTATGATAGAATCTGTACAAAGATGGCCACACTTCAGGAGAACGTTGTTTCAACTCTCAGATTGATCAACGAGTTCATCACTCAGATTCCATGTCACTACAGACGAGAGGATGGTACATGTGTTGAGTTAGAGGCAGTATAGGCTGAGTTCGCGAAATTGGTTCGTGATAAACTAGGTGAAGATCCCGAGGCGTCCAAATTGGATGATTTCTCAGTGATGACTACCACTTTCAAAAAGGCAACTGCAGAGGTTAGTAACAGTCAGAGGGCGATTAGGGATGCAAAGAAGGAGTTGAATAGGGAGTTCATCATCGTGGATAGCGTTAGAGTGCCAGATGATGATACGATCAATAGGTTCCTGGATGAGGTGATAGACATAGAGGGCTTGCAGTAGACAACCAGTTAGATCTTGTAGTTATTTACGAGGATGAGTCAGAAGCAACAACTAACTCAACGTCATTTCTTGAGTTCTTATTGCTCATCTCATGCACGCCTATCTCATTCTTGGAGATATCTTCGTAGGAAGATGGACTTTCAGTTAGGATTAGTTGACTAATGCTAGTTATCAGTTAGCATTCATTTCAATAAGGACGTGCATGTTGCACATGTCCATTTAGTCTAGTTTGTTTCGGTTAACTGATGGTAGTTTTCCAGTTAACTGTATAGTTTCATTTATTTAGACTTAGAGAAGAAAATCTCACATGCTTGTGAGACTGTAGTTGACTCAAGGTGATTTTAGGGTTCCCTACACCTTTGATGTCTATAAATAAGAGCGCTTTGCTCATTTGTAAATAAATTTTGCACACAATAGTAATATATGCTGTGGCACCTTGCCTGAAATATTGTTGTTCTTATATCTGTTATTGAGATTTTACTGTTATAATAAATAGCTGTGCCACCTTGCCTAAATGTTATTATTATGGTTTTTGTTCAAACTTAATTAAATGGGGTTGCTAGTTTGATCGTTTATCGTATGTGTGTTTTGCCAATGAAATTTGCTATCCTAGTTTGCTACCTTTTGTTGTGTTAATAGTTGTTCTTTCAATCTATGCCTCAGATAGGGGTTCCTCCTCCTTGGAAATTTGGGAAGAAGAATTATCATCTAAGTGTTGTTACCAATAAGCTTGTTGCATATCCACACCTTGGATAAGGGTTCCTCCTCCTTGGAAATTTAGTGATTGAGCTTATCGTTTGATGTCGTGCCTAATAAAATTCATTTCAGCCTACGCCTCAAATAGGGGTCCCTCCTCTTTGGAAATCCTGTTGTAGAGTTTATCATATAATCATATTCCTGCTCTTTTTCCTCATGCTCTGTTTTCTTGAGGAGATTGGACAGATTAAAGCATTTAGTTTTAGTTGTAGTTAAGACCTGCAAAACCAAAGAAAAACCTTAGCTGCAACAATCTTGGTTTCGTTAACCTTGTGCCTCTTCCTGCTGAGTCAAAAAGATAGGATTTAGAATCATTTACTTTTTCATGCATATCAACAAAAGAGGGAGCTTCCCCTCCTAATTTGAAGAGCAGTCATTATGCTCTGTGCATAGCTGTCCATACCAACTCGCACTCCAAAGGTGCTAATTGTTACGCCAATAGTGCACTCTTGCACTCTTGCACCAAATGTCTATTTGAGCCTATTTTGAGTTATTTTTCTTTGGATTTCTCACTCAAGGAATTGTGGGTCTATGTTATCTCCCACCCACCAAAATGAAGTATGAATTCAAGGTATTGGTTGCCCCTTCTAAGATCATTTCAAAACTTTCTTATATTTGTAATATAAATCTAAGCCATTTGGCCTAGAGGAATTTCACAAGAGAATAAAGGAAACCAAGAAAACAAGTATAATGGCTAGGCACCTTATATAAAGTTGTCTAAGTATGCAATAGCTTTCCCATTTATGACTATTCCTTAGATTTTGTCATGATGTGTCATTTTTTTATAACCTCGAGACTAGAGAAATTAGGAACGTAATAGATTAGACTATTCTCCAAATCATGCTTGAGTACACTGAACAAATGTTAGATATTCAAACCATACATACTGTAACTTGGAAAAATGGACATTAGTCTTAATGGAGATAATGAATTAAAGTAGTAACGACAAACTTGCAATTCAATACCTAAATGCAATCCCAAATGAATCAATAGTAAACAAGCAACACAAATGAAATCAAAATCAGTTAAACAATACATTTACCTTCACTGTGTTGACATGAATTACTTCCTCTATCCTCCTTCACTTTGCTTTGCTCTCAGATTTTAGTATGCTCTTCTTCGCTTCAAGCTCAAAAGTGTGTGAATGATAGCAATGATGCAAAACTCCAAAGGTCATGGTTAGCTATCAACGTGATGTGAAGGTTGATTTTATAGAATTGTTCGATTCGAATGAATGATCCAGATTAAGAGGTGCAAGATCAAGATCAATGGTTAAGGATTGTTGAGAGGAATTGATTGCCCAGTTAACTGATTGCAACTGGCTATAGGATTCTAGTTAACTAGTTGCATGGAGAACTGATTTAAGCGTTAACTAATATTGACAATTGGTTAACTAAATTGATTTATTCAAAGACTCGAAGTAAGTGGGAGTAAAGTGAATTGATTTTTAAGTGAACTTGAATTGATTATCCAGTCAACTGGAAGAGTGTTAGTTATGAAAGAGGGAATTATGCATGATAATAATTAATTAAATAATTAATTATTGGAGGAATGTGCAAGTGAGGATTAATTAATAAATAAAATGTTTATTTATTAAAATTGAATGATAATGTTGAGACAAAATAGGGGAGTTAAATAATTAATAACAATTATTTAATTTAAGAAAGGTGTTGAATGTTAATTAAACAATTAATGATAATTATTTAATTAAAATAGAAGAATAAGTGTTATTAACGACGTAATTAAATAAATAAGGTTTATTTAATTAATCAATAAGATTAATGATAACTAGGACATAATTAAATAAATGAGATTTATTAAATTAGCCAGAAAGGGTGAATTAGAATGAATAAATTAAATAGCGTAAAGTCAATTAATAGTAGAATATGATATTTGATAATAATTAAATAATCAAGTATTATTTAATCATTAGGGGAAAAGGGTGAAAGTTAGTATAAAAGTGGTACTCGCAGACCAGGACAATTTTAGGTATCTACATTTTACCCCTCTTTGATACATGTGCTTTATAGCGTTGTGTCAAAGAAAATACAAAAAATCATGTTCAGGAGTTGCGTCGGTATGCCCCGATGATGGCGAGATAGCATGGTGCCCCCTCAAATTTTTTTGCAAATTTTTAAAAAATTCCAAAAAAATTGGAAAATTATTTCGACAAAGCTAATTTGATAGTGGTAATCGCGTTGGTAGCAAAATATTTTGGTTTGAAGACATTCGAGGTGCTCGTATTTGCATTTGAAACTCAAATTTGATGCATCCAGTTATAAAGAGGGGTCCACTTTGCCACCTAAGGTCTATAAATAGGCTATAGGGGGGGTCCAAAATACTCATTTCTGCATTTGAGTTTTAGGATTTTGAGAGCTTTGAGGTGAGAGTTTGTTGCGGAGTAGCGAAGCTATGGCGCCATTTCCAATCGGTTTGCATCGAGGATATTGCATGAGGACCTTCTAGCGGCTTGAGGGATTGGGCAACATGGTATGTAACCCTTGCTTCGATTTTTTTCAGTTTTTGCCAGATGTTAGGGGTCAAAATAGACCAAACAATGTGGTGTTGTTTTTGCATCGCATTTTTAGTCACACTCGCCGCATTTGTCGATAGGCACACCGTATTTGTGTGGTGCACTGCAACTGTCCTGTGGAGTCACAATTGTAGGCTACTCGCAAGTGTAATGTGCACCACATGTGTAAATGTGCAACACATATGTAGGAAACTGAGCCACATGTGTAAATGTGCAACACTAATGTGTGATAGTGCACCGCATTTGTCAAAACTGTTCGCAAATGAATGTAAGTTACATAGGTGAACCACATATGTTGAAAGGGGCATTGTATGTGACTGTCAACAAAATTTACTCAAGTTTTTGTAAAAAAATCAATGTGTAAAAGGTCCAATAAGTCTGTTTAAGCATCTTGATTGATGTAATTTGCTTTTTGAGTGTAGGAAAGGTTGTTGCCAATCTATACACGTGAGAGCCACCTTCGTCATTCAGATTGCGAGATCATCTAGGTGATTCAGATAGAGATACCTTGCATGCACTTGGCTTGTACCATGTTACATTTATGCCCCAGATCTGGGTTAATCGGGGATTGCTTACTACCTTGGCTGAGAGGTGGCATTTAGAGACTAGCTCCTTCCATTTCCCATTAGCGAGGCCACAGTTACACTGGAGGATGTCTAGCATATTCTTCAGCTTCCTATTCACAGTGAGCGGGTGGTCTATGATCCTGACTCTAGATTGATTGTGATGCAACGTTGCTTTGAGATTAATGATCTTAGAGTAGAGGAGTATGAGATCCGTTGGGATTCCCTTCCATATAGGTATGATCGATTGATTGTTGTCATATGCAGTGCGATCGCTAGTGTTTTTCTAGATAGATGCGACCATGGATTTCCTGTTGGATGGGGCTAGATGTTAGCCAACATGATGGAGGGGACTATTTATGCCCGAGGCCCATGTATGCTTGCCATGTTATATTTCCAGTTGCATTATGTCACCTACAAAGGCGCTCAGTCGATTAGTTGTGGGACTACTTTGCTTATGGTTTGGGCTAGGGAGCATATTGTTGTGTTTCAGTTGGTGACAAATAGAGTTACCACTAGAGTTGCCTTATGTGTACATGTATGGTGGAGCTGCTACACAAGCACATGTTGGTGATATCGAGTACTGGCGACATGCTATTGATTTACTTGATTCTTTCTCATGGAGATCATACAGGTAGTGCACCCCTTGGGTTGATGACATTTAGCATCTGCCCTATTGTTGATAGGTCAGGTATCTAATTGACCGCACAGTGTAGAGCTAACACATTATAGAGTGACAATTGTTAGAGGAAGTACTTAGATAGTTCAGTGACAGATAGGGGGAGCCTTTTGGTGTAGTCGAGTTCATGAGATCAGCTCGCAAGGTGTCCTAGTGGGGACTGATGATTAATGTTTAGGTGGTGGTTCAAGAGTTTGAGTAGCTACAACTTGTTCAGTGGGGTGCCCCAGTAAAGCTAGCAAATGCGGGTACTACTCTTGAGTTTGATGCATGGTGGGATTGGAATAGGTCAATGCCTTTGATAGATCCAGATGCGCCAGTCCTTATGGAGAGGCTAGGGAGAGGTCTGCGAGGGTGACTGCACGGGGGAGACCGAGGGAGAGGGGATGATAGCGGTCGAGGTGGAGGACGGGGTGGTGACGATGATGGAGGGGGTGGTGGAGGCAGAGATGGTGGTCAGGGTGGAGACAGGGGTAGAGGCAGAGGTCGAGTTCTATTAGTTGGTTGTAGGCCACTATCACCCATCCGGGTGGAGGGGGAGGAGGAGGTTAGGGTGGATGAGGTGCAGAGGGAGCAACAAATGGGGGTGGATTTCAACATAGGTGTTGATGTGGATGTGGAGGAGGTTGCCTAAGAGTTAGCCATGGATGAGGGGTTGCTCGATGTACTAGTTAGGGAGGCCATCCTGGACATCATGGAGGAGGCAGAGGATAGGGGACAGGGAAGCCAGGCGCAGATCCAGGCCCTACAGGTACAACTATAGGTACTATAGGAATAGGCTAATTAGGTGTCGATGTTATAGGGATAGGTATGTCATCTCAATGCTGAGAGGGACACAAAAATTATCAGAGCTCAGAGGGTAGAGAATCAATCCGTTCGGTTCATTGTAACTGTCAGTGGGCCCGTGGCAGATCTTGGACGATAGTTGTATTAGGTTGGTTGAGCTGCTGAGTATTATAGGAGATTGTATGAGGATGTTGTGTCGGTTTATGCGAGAGCACTGAGCTATATAGAGAGTAGATCACATTCTCGCAGGTCCTAGAGAAATGGGGGAGTGTCAGGACTGAGGAGGTCACCTTATGATCAACCACTCCTCCCTCCATGCAGAGATGCCACATGACCCTCTAGATAGGACAGAGGCAGGACATGCCCTTACCTGAGAATGCACCATCAGAGGACAAGGGTAGCATAGGCTAGTTGTATTTTTGTATATGGACATGTATTTTGATCAAGCCCACGAGCTCCATTTTTGATAGTCACTTGATTTTGTACTGACACATTTTTTGGATATATATATGAGATACATCATTTTTGGCGGCAATTATATGATGTGTTATGTGTATGCATGTTTCTATGTGATGGATGCTTATGGATTTATGATGTTATTTTTATGCTTATATCTATGTCATGATGTATGTATATTTAATGTTTATGATCTATGATGTGATTTATGATGCTTATATGATATATATGCATGATATTATATTTTTAAGACATGTTATGCCATATTTGATATGATGCTATATGGATGATGATTCTAAAAATGTGATGCCATGCTATTTATCTTCTTGTATTTTTTGATGCAGTACTTATGATCTATATGCATATGATATATGATGTTCTAACATGATTATGTATGTAGGGATGATGTCACTAATATATTTGTTTTTCTTGTGTCATAGCATGCCATTGAGATGATCATGGGATTGACAAAAGAAATGTTAGTGCAAAGAAATTAGCAAGGAGTGAAGGATAGTTAGATGGATCATTTATCCAAATCAAGATTGATGTAATGATTGATATTATTTGAGCTTTCAATAATGCATGTTTTTCTCATCATAGAGCATTTTATTATGGGACAAGTGGATGTATACACACCTAAACATGAATTGCGAAGGAAACTTTTGTTTTCATTTGCTTAAAGATTATGATATATGGACAAGTGTATAGTGTACACCAAGTTGAGACAAACCTTGGTAACATTAATAGCCGTTTGTCAAAGATTTAGACATATCAGACAAGGAGTGCCCTGATTCAAATTAGCGATAATGGAACCTTGTTGGAATATGTGAGGAAATAACCATAGAGCATGCTAATCCTATTGCAAGAAAGTGTTAGCTAACCTTTGAATTGCATAGGATGTTTTGATTATTCTAGATGGAATCCCATCACACACAAGGACCTTAGTTTCCCTAGTCATGTTACCAAGACAAACCACATACATAAATCAATAGAAAGAAACATCATGATCCATCATTTATGCTCTAATCTCTTGTGGATATCATTGAGTAACTTGGGAACATGACATAAGATAAATCAGATTAGATAAGACCGAACTAGACCAAACGAGTCCTCAACTATTTAGATCTTGTTGTCCACTTGAACAGTTTTTGATATATTTTTAAAAGAGTGTCTATTTTAAGGAGTGAAACATTTCTTGTAAGACGCCTGGTCTAGTTTCGATAATGCAACACCCTAGAAGACAAATGTTTTTTGATAAGAAAGGTTTTGTTTGTAGACAATTGATCAACCATTGTTCAAGGCTAGTTTGGTAGTTTCATATGTTATTCTATGATTTGGTGAGCTCAGTTTTCTAGAGGATATCTTGTTTGTGTCCAATATGTTCATTCTCGACGAGGGATAATTTTATTATACAATATGGATGGTGATGAAAAGTTTATTATGACGAAACTTAGGGGATTGACCTATGCCTTAGGGGCTCATCAATGATGGCCTTGTCTACGTGACACATGTAGAGACAATGTAGTTCAATTGACTTTGATAAGTGACAATTTATTCTGGAATGTGGAGTATGACAGACTGACGATTGATTGTGATGGACCCTAAGGGACTAACCTATTCCTCGAGGGCTCATCAGTGATTCACCTTGCCTACGTACATGCCTAGAGGCAACGTAGTTCAACACCATGGATTAACATTGTTTTTTACTTTTCTAACATTTTATGACTATTCTGGATTTTCAAGGAATGTTTGACTGTTTTTGGATTTTGTGATATTTTGATGCTTTTATATTTTTGGAATATTTTAATATTTTTATATTTTTGTGATATTGTCCTCGGACACCATGTGTAAGATCCTTTTGAAAACCTAGATCGAGAATTTCCCTCAGTTCAGAATAGGACCAATTATTATGAAAAAGGGATGAATATGATAAGTGGTTGATGATAAATGTTAATCAATCTCAGACCATGAGAAGGGGTGAGAAAGCTTTTATTATGAAGGAGCCAAGGCTCGGGTTATTATAAATGAAATCAAATAGAACAATGATAGATGGTAGAGTGGTAGCTTACTACACATGGCACCTATTTGCCAAGTTTTCACCATGGTACTTGTCTAAAATGCCATTGAAATGCTTTTCACTATAGGATGAATTATTTCTCTTTTTATTTTCTTTTCTATTTTTCCATTTTTTTATTGTTGATTTTTATGGGATCTCTAGAGATCATGTATTGTACCTTCGAAAGTGCATGCTATTGATCGGATCAAGTAACAATTCACCTTCAAGAGTAGCTAGTTGATAAGCACTAGATCCATAGACTGTCATAATTATATAAGGACACAAGTTAGACTCAAACTTGCTTTGTTTTTCTCTTTCCTATTGGTTCTTAGGATTCTCTTTTAAGACTAGATCATCGATGTCAAAATTTCATACTTTGACTCTTTTGTTGTAATTATGTCTGAGGCAATTTTGATATGCTTGCAAGTGGACCAACATAATTTGTCCTCTTTCGTCTAACAGTTCTAGCTCGTGTAACTTGGAGATTCGGTAATCTTCATCATCGATGAAATGTTGCATGGAAACTCTCAAGGATAGGATCTCAACCTCAATTGGTTGGATAGCTTCGGAACTAAAGACAAGGGAATATGGTGTAGCACCAGTAGGAGTAAAAATGCTCGTATGGTAATCCCATAAGGTTGGATTTAGCTATATGTGCCAGTCTCAACCAACGCCATTGACAGTCTTTTCCAAGATCTTTACAATGGTTTTATTTGATGCCTCTACATGACCATTACCCTAGGGATAATACAAAGTGGCAAGTGATGTTGGATATGGTACTTTTCACATAATTCCCAAACGTCTTGGTTTTTGAAGGGACGCCCACTATTTGTGACTATAGACAAGGGTACACCATATCGACATATGATGTAATTTAATATGAATTTTGATATTTTTTTATTGGTGATGTATGTCATCAGAATGGCTTCAATCCATTTAGTAAAGTATTCTATTTTTCGTAATTATGAATTTGTGGTCATTCGTAGATGTAGGGTGGATATTTTCGATGAGGTCGAGTCCCCATTGAGAGAAGGGCCAAGGTGATGTAACCGGATGAAGTCCCTGTGTTGGTGCGTGTACTAGATCGCCATGGATTTGACATTGTGTGCATTTCTTCATGAAGTGGTAGGAGTTGTGTTCCACTGTCGGCTAGTATTATCCTATGTGCATAAGCTTCTTTTCTAGGGTAGGACCACTAGAGTGAACTCCACATATACCTTCATGTACCTCTTGTAAAGCCCTTTTTGATTCTTCCATGTTGAGACATCTAAGAAGGGTACTATATAAACTACAACAATATAGGGTATTGGCAATGATAACATATTTAGCAGCTTGTCGAGTAAAGATTTTTCTTTGGTTATTCAACAAGTCAGGTGGGAGGATTTGATCGTGAAGGTAATCGTATATGTCTCTATACTAGGGGGAGTTAGGAAAAAAAATCTCACACACGAGCTCAAATTCGAGGACATTGAATGTGGGGATTAAAAGTTGTTCCACTAAGAACTCACACTGATGCACATTGTTTGGAATGTCCAAGAGATATCCAATGGTGGCCATTGCATGAACTACTTTATTTTGAACCCTTGGAATCTATGTAAACAAGATGATATCAAAGTACTCTTTGATTGTCAACCATTTTCTTGTATGATACCAATTTGTTGTCCTTTGTCTCATACTCATCATTGACCTGTTGAACCACTAACTATGAATCTCCATAAACATGCAAGTTTTTTTATCTTCCATCTTATAACTTCCCTTAGACTTGTTAGCAAGGCCTCGTATTCAACAATGTTGTTTGTGCATGGGAAGGCGATCCTGTATGACTTAGGGATTGTGTCCCCTTGTGGTGTGATAAACAAGACACCAGCTCTTAAACCATGATGTGTGTAGGATCCGTCAAAATACATCTTCCATGTTGTAAATTTATCCAGTGTGAAGATTGTTTCGTCAAGGAACTCCGTTATGAAATGTTGGAATGCCTGTGTAGGGACATCTGCTAACTAATCGACAATGACCTATCCCTTGATTGATTTTTGTTTCACATACTCTATGTCAAACTCGATAAGGAACATTACCCATTTTTCTAATCTGCTTGTTAATGTCTCATTACTGAGTAAATACTTTAGAGGATCTATCTTGGAAATCAACTTAGTCTGTAGATTTAACATGTAACGTCATAGTTTCTACGTTGCAAAGACAACAAAAAGACATGCCTACTCGATGGGAGTATAGTTGAGTTTGTATCCCACAAGGGTATGACTAATATATTATATTGGTCTTTCCTCCCCATCTTCGTCATTTTTTGCCAAAAGAGCTCCTAGTGCAGATGATGTGGCTTATACATACAAGATGAGTAGTTTCCCATCAATGGGCGACATCAGTATTAGTGGCAATAGTAGGTAGTCTTGGATTTATTGGATATCTTTTTGACAAGAATCAGTCCATTTGAATGACATATCCTTGCAAAGGGGATATTGAAATGGGTGGCACTAGTCTGCTAGTTGCGTTATAAACCCGTGGATTGCTTGTAGTTTGCACTATAAACTTTTGATCTATGTTAGATTGGAAGGTAGTGGAATGTCTATGATGGTTTTCACCTTTGCAGGATCAAACTCTATGCCTCTGTGTAAAAAAATGTATTCGAGGAGCTTCCTGGAAGTTACTCCAAAGACACATTTCTTCGAGTTCAGTCGAACCTTATATTATTCCAACCTTGTAAATATTTTGTCAAGTACTACTTGGTGACCATCCCTTGTGATGCATTTTCTAGTAGGTCATCAACATAGTCCTCCATCAGTTTGTGCATCATATTGTGGAAGATTGTAGTCATTTCCTTCTGATAGGTAGCTTCAACATTTAAGGCCAAAGGGCATGCCATTCTAAAAATAGGTACCCCATGGGCAGGTAAAGGCTATCTTAAGTTGATCTTCAGGTGCAATTTGATTTGGTTGTAACCAGAGAAATCATCCATTAGCGATAGCATCTCATATCCTGCTGCAAGATCCACTATCATGTCTATGTTTGGTAAAGGGAAATAATACTTCAGAAAAGACTTGTTCAGATCTCTAAAGTTAGTGCAGATGCATATGCCCCCAGTTGACTTGGTGACTGGTACCTGATTTGAAATCCATTACATAATCTATGGGTTTTATGAACCCAACATCCAACAATTTCTTCAACTCCACTTTGACTAGTAAGGCAATTTGCGGGTGCATCTTCCTCAACTTCTGCTTGAAAGGTTTAGCATGAGGAAGAAGAGATAAGTGATAGAGTACTAGTTCGGGATCTATCCCAGGCATGCCCACTGGTGTAGGAGCACACCTAGGCTAACCTCCATAGTTAAGATATTTTGGGCTTGTATTTGACCTTAGCCAAGTCAGAGTAGTTGTGTGTTTATTTTGGACCTTAGAAGGTCTTGCTTTTGTTTGGACTAGGAGAGTTAGTCATTAGGAGTTAGTAGTTTTACATTGCTTAGCCTTAGTAGCTTAAGTTGGGATTTGAGTCTTAAATGTGTTCTAAACACATGAATGATGTTAGAAAGGTGCCATGAGGCCTTTAATGGAGTTGGTTACTCGAGACATAGGAGATAGAGGTCCTAAGAATCAGGAAGATGGCATAATGACACAATTGCCAAATATTGTTACAAAACTGTCATAACAACATTTGCCATTATGGCAAATGTTGCATGCAACTCGGTTACATAGGATCCCCTAAAGGATAGCAGTGGGGGATCAACCAACATACCCTACAAACATGGTGAATGGCATATAATATGTAGGAGGCTCGAATTCAAGAAGAGGAGAGATTGTAATCAAGTTTTTGGTAATGATAATATAGCTCTGAAATTCTGTTTCTGTGGGAACACCGAGCATATAGTGTGACAGTGATAGAATACAGGTTGAATGTTTTGATTTGATGTTAGATTTGTGTTCATAGGATAGTAATAAGACTTTTCCTTTCTATAAGCAAGTTGATTTGTGCTGAGTTAGTGTCTTGGATAAATAGGTTAAGGTGTAAGGGTTTTACTGGTCATGTCCTGACCAGTTTGGCTTTTTATGGCTCCCCCATGAAATCTAGTCACGGGATTTTCCTGAGGATAGATGGAAGTGTTAGGGGAGCCATTGGTCTATACATATTTAGAGTTAGGAGTCATGAAGAGTCGAGCAAAGGGTTTTAATGTCAAGTCCTAGGCGAGCTTAGAGTGCCCGGTTAGAGGTTTGACAATGAAGAATTGAGTAATTTAGGCAAGGGATTGAGGTACAGTACGAAACAAGTATAGTTCCAGGTAGGGTATAGATATATACTAACATGCTAGAAGGATTGAGGTTCAATCAATCCATTTGATTAAGTTTTGAGTGAGAAACCAGTGAGGTCCTACAAACTAGGTCTATTAGCCCTATTTGTCCTAGATACTAGGAAACCTCTGTACGAAAGACCTAGGAGTCTAAGAGTTGTTGAATCTTTCAGAACGTCCAAAAGGGTACTCAAATGTGGAGTTAGATTTTCAAGTGGTTTGGGAAGTTTTGGCAGGAACGAGGAAAAGGACACTATCAAGGGCTACAAGGAATTAGGCCTCCTCAAGACATAATCTTACACTTGGTTGGAGAAAGGTTTGGAGATCCTCCAAGATGGATCCAAATGGGAGCAAATGGCATGTTTTCAATATGTTTGAAACCCTTGCAATCAATTCAATGATTTGTGTGATGATAGCACTTAGAGTCTTCTAAGTGTGGGAGAAAGTGTGGAAGTAAAACTAAGGGTGACTGTCCTTCAAGGTTAAGCACAAGGAGTTGGGCTCTTAGAGAAGAGTTAGACAAGGCCTTAGTTAATCATCTAAGCCTTTTTGAGATCCTAGAGGAGATTAGGATCCTGGAAGAAGACTAGTAAGGTCTTCTTAGTACTTGTGCGAGCACACCTAGAAGCACATACACCATATTGGTATCAGAGCAACGTTTGATCAGGCTTGTGGTTGATGTTACAACCCACTGAATCAGTAGGAGAGAATACACCAGTGGAAGATAAAACCATGGTAACTAATGCTGAGTTAGCCAAGAAGGTAGAAGAACAAGAAGAGGATAACAAGACACTAAGAGAAAGATTGGCTCGAATGGAGCAACTCTTGGATGAAGTCCAAGAAAAGGCAGACAAGGTAAAGGATAAAATAGATTAGAAGGAAGAGAGAGAAGCCACAGAAAAGGAGTTGGAATTGGAAGAGGATGCTCCAAACCTTGACCCTGTTATTCCTGAAGAACCCTTCTTGAAGG
This sequence comes from Sequoiadendron giganteum, assembly GCA_007115665.2. Lineage (NCBI taxonomy): Eukaryota > Viridiplantae > Streptophyta > Pinopsida > Cupressales > Cupressaceae > Sequoiadendron > Sequoiadendron giganteum. The sequence continues at coordinate 189,312,388 of CM021105.1, read as the reverse complement.
CACTAAGGGCTTTAAGTGGCAAAGCTTTAGAGGGTGTACCACTTTTCAGTGGACAAATGGATCTAGATTCAGTCATGGATTGGATTGACAGTATTGAGAATCACTTTGAATGTGATGGTATATCAGAAGCCCAAAAGGTAAAGGTGGCCAAGTCAAGGTTGAGAGGTTCAACTCTCACATGGTGGAAGTTTGTGCAAAATGAAAGAGAAAAAGAAGGAAAGGGTCCTATAGTTACATGGAAGGGCATGGTAACTAAAGTAAGGCAGACCTACCTACCTAATGACTATGAAGTCCAGTTGCATAGGAGGAGACACAATCTTAGACAAAAAGATTTGGATGTCCAAGCATACACCGAGGAGTTCCAAAAGTTGTGCCTAAGATCAAAGGTGGTTGAAGATGAAAGCATCAAGCTAGCAAGATACTTGAATGGACTCAAGTGGTCTATTCAAGAAGACATGAGTCTAGTGAACTTCAAAAAGATCTGCCAATGTTATCATATGGCCTTGAAGATAGAGGAGAAAAGCAAAAGGAAGCAAGAGCAAACCTCCAAGAGTAGAGGTAAAGGAAAAGATAGTAGAGGACAAAGAGGTGGCTATGGTGGAAGGAGTTCAGAATCAAGGGCTCAAGGAGAAGTTAAGTGCATTGAGTAGCAATAAGGAAGCTCTAGTAGAGGTTGTAGAGGAAGAGGCTCTAACTTTAGAGGAAGAAGTGGTGGACAAGGAAGAGGCAATTACTTTGCCAATATGAAATGTTATCACTGCAATCAAATGGGACACCCTGCCTATAGGTGTCCAGAGAAGGGTAGTACTTCTCAAGGAGGTGATAAGAGAACTAATCTAGTTCATGATGAGACAAATGCTGCAGAGAAACATTCTGAGGTATCATTGAATTCAAAGGAAGGTGAGAACCTCATGATGAGGAGAACTTTGATCAAAGAGCCGGTTAAGGAGGAACCAAGCCAAAGGAGGTCCCTGTTTAGGATAAAGTGCAAAATGATGGGGAAAGTATGTAGAGTCATCATTGACTCAGGGTCTACTGACAATATTGTGTCAGAGGAAGTAGTCAGCAAGCTAAAGTTGACAAGGCTACCCCATACCAATCCTTACAAGGTCACATGGCTCAATAAAGGCCAACATGTCTTAGCAAATGAACAAGCATGGGTGGAGTTCTCAATTGGAAGGTACAAGGACAAAGTCTTGTGTGATGTGCTACCTATGGATGCATGTCACCTACTCCTAGGTAGACCATGGCAATTTGATCGCCAAGCTATGCATGATGGAGCAAATAACTCTTATACTTTCAAGAAGGATAAGGTAACATTCAAAATTCAGTCACTGTTAGAGGATGCGGAGGTGAAGACAATAGGTCTAAATCTACTCATGGTTGGTGAAAAAGAGTTCTTAGAAGCCTTGGAAGAAGGAGAAGGAGTTGGCTATGCATTAGTGTTAAGGCCAAGAGAGGCAAGTGGTGACAAAGCAGCCAAGAAGCTAGAGTTACCTAAAGAGATACATGATATGATGCAGACTTATGAAGGCATTGTAAGTAGTGGACAACCAACAACATTACCTCCTAAAAGAGCTATAAGTCATAGGATAGACTTGATACCAGGAGCTACCCTACCAAATAAGGCAGCCTACAAGATGAACCCTCAACAAAATGAGGAAAGAGCTAGACAAATACAATAACTCCTAAACCAAGGTCTCATTAAAAAGAGCATTAGTCCATGTGTCGTACCCACTATCCTTACACCTAAGAAAGGAGGAACTTGGAGGCTTTGTACTGATTCAAGGGCTATTAATAGGATAACCATAAGGTATAGGTTCCCTATCCCTAGGATTGAAGACCTAATGGATTGTCTAGGTGAAGCTAAGTACTATAGAAAGATAGACTTGAAGAGTGGCTATCACCAAATAAGAATACATGAAGGAGATGAGTGGAAAACAGCCTTCAAAACCAATGAAGGTTTGTATGAATGGCTTGTCATGCCATTTGGACTATCCAATGCCCCCTCCACATTCATGAGGCTCATGAATGAAGTCCTCAAAGACTACATTGGCAAATTTGTAGTGGTATATCTTGATGATATACTAATTTATAGCAAGACAAGAGAAGAACATCTCAAACACCTAGAGCTGGTTTTCAAGAAGCTACATGAGGAGGAGTTGATGATCAACTTGGAGAAGTGTGAGTTCATCAAGACAGAACTAGTGTACCTTGGATTTGTTCTATCACATGGCAATCTGAAAATGGACAAGAGCAAAGTGGAAGCCATCACAAATTGGCCTACTCCAAGGAAAACAACAGAGGTAAGAAGTTTTCATGGCCTTGCACAATACTATAGGAAGTTCATAAGATAATTTAGTGCTATTTGTGCTCCTATGTTGGATACCATTAAAGGAGGCATAAAGACTAAGTTTGTATGGAATGAGCAAGCTAACAAAAGTTTTGAGTTGTTGAAGGAAAAGATAGCTACCCAACCTGTTTTAGTGTTGCCAAGCTTTGAGAAGCTATTCACTATTAAGTGTGATGCAAACAATGTGGCTATTGGAGTTGTTCTAAGCCAAGAGGGCAGACCGGTGGCTTTTCATTAAGAGAAGTTAAGTGAAGCCAAGAAGAAGTATTATTCTTATGACCTTGAGATGTATGCATTGGTTCAGGCTTTAAGGAAATGGAGGCACTGCTTGCTTCCCAAGGAGTTCATAGTGTATTCAGACAACCAAGCACTTAGTTTCCTAAATTCACAAGAGAAATTGAGTCACAAGCACATGAAGTGGGTTGAATACGTGCAAGCTTATACATTTAATATCAAACACAAGAAAGGAGTACTCAACAAGGTGGCAGATGCCTTGAGTAGAAGAGCTCTTACCATCCAAGAGATTCAGTTGAAGAGCATGGGAATAGATCATTTCAAGGATCTATATGCAGATCATGAAGATTTTGCAGACATTTATAAGGTATGTGCTTAATACAAGAATCATTTTCATAGTAGATATGCTGAATATACTTTGCAAAGTGATCTCTTGTTTAAAGGGAATCAGTTGTGTGTCCCTAGAGGCTCTATTAGAGAGAATTTGATACAAGAAAAGCATAATGGTGCATTGAGTGGTCACTTTGGGATCACTAAGACACAAGAACTTGTTCAAAGGTTCTACTTTTGGCCAAGAATGAACCTTGATGTAAGGAAGTATGTGGAAAGTTGTATAGTATGTCAAAGGGCCAAGGGCACTTCTTCAAATGCAGGCCTATATCAACCACTGCCTATTCCTACTAGGCCATGGGAATGCTTGAGTATGGATTTTGTAGTTGGGTTACCCAAGACAAGACAAGGCATGGATAGTGTTTATGTAGTTGTGGACAAATTCAGTAAGATGGCTCACTTTGTGCCATGTAAGACAACCAATGATGCCAGCCAAATAGCCTCTCTTTTCTTCAAGGAGATAGTAAGAATTCATGGGTTACCTATGAGCATTGTGTTAGATAGAGACACCAAGTTTATGAGTCATTTTTGGAAAAATCTTTGGCAGAGATTGGGCACTAATTTATCTTTTGGATCTGCATACCATCCCCAAACTGATGGTCAGACCGAGGTTGTAAATAGAAGCCTTGGAAATCTATTAAGGTGCTTGACCAAGGAGTATGGTCAACAATGGGATCAGTTGATTGGGCAAGCTGAATATGCCTATAATGACACTGTGAACAGGTCAACAGGGAAGAGTCCCTTTGAGATAGTCTATGGTCTACATCCTAGAGGAGTCTATGAGCTAAGAGCCTTAAAGGATGGAGTTAAGGGAAGTGGATATGCTGAAGATTTTGCCTATGCAATGCAGGAGATTCATGACACAGTCAGGAAGACATTGACTGAGAACACATTGAAGCACAAGACCAAGGTGGATGAGCGTAGAAGAGAAGTTTAGTTTAATGTGGGAGACTTGGTGATGATACACCTAAATAAGTCTAGACTACTGAAGGGAGTCCCCCACAAGTTGCAGATGAGGAGGATAGGTCCTTGTCCTATCTTGGCAAAGTATGGGAAGAATGCTTTTAGAGTGGAGCTACTGGAAGACAGTGGACTATCCCCTATTTTCAACATTGCAGACCTGGTTCATTACAAAGGACCACCACCAGACATGGTTCAAAGCCTAAATGAAGTCATCCATGATGTGGAAGAGCTCAGACTACCTTCTGCTACAGTCAAACAAGCTGACAGTATACTGGATACTAGAGTCTACAAGAAGACTAGAACCAAGGAATACAAAGAGCATCTGATTAAGAGGCATGGACAAACTGATGTTGATGTAGTGTGGATCAAGGAATCATAATTCAAGAAGATGGGAATTGATCCTACTCAACTCAATCCAAGGGTGGATTGAACTCTTTTGTTTTGGGGAGGATGGTGCAGGAGCACACCTAGGCTAACCTCCATAGTTAAGATATTTTGGGCTTGTATCTGACCTTAGCCAAGTCAGAGTAGTTGTGTGTTTATTTTGGACCTTAGAAGGTCTTGCTTTTGTTTGGACTAGGAGAGTTAGTCATTAGGAGTTAGTAGTTTTACATTGCTTAGCCTTAGTAGCTTAAGTTGGGATTTGAGTCTTAAATGTGTTCTAAACACATGAATGCTGTTAGAAAGGTGCCATGAGGCCTTTAATGGAGTTGGTTAATCGAGACATAGGAGATAAAGGTCCTAAGAATCAGGAAGATGGCATAATGACACAATTGCCAAATATTGTTACAAAACTGTCATAGCAACATTTGCCATTATGGCAAATGTTGCATGCAACTCAGTTACATAGGATCCCCTAAAGGATAGGAGTGGGGGATCGACCAACATACCCTACAAACATGGTGAATGGCATCTAATATGTAGGAGGCTCGAATTCAAGAAGAGGAGAGATTGTAATCAAGCTTTTGGTAATGAGAATATAGCTCTAAAATTCTGTTTCTGTGGGAACACCGAGCATATAGTGTGACAGTGATAGAATACAGGTTGAATGTTTTGATTTGATGTTAGATTTGTGTTCATAGGATAGTAATAAGACTTTTCCTTTCTGTAAGCAAGTTGATTTGTGCTGAGTTAGTGTCTTGGATAAATAGGTTAAGGTGTAAGGGTTTTACTGGTCATGTCCTAACCAGTTTGGCTTTTTATGGCTCCCCCATGAGATCTAGTCACGGGATTTTCCTGAGGATAGATGGAAGTGTTAGGGGAGCCATTGGTCTATACATATTTAGAGTTAGGAGTCATGAAGAGTCGAGCAAAGGGTTTTAATGTCAGGTCCTAGGCGAGCTTAGAGTGCCCGGTTAGAGGTTTGACGATGAAGAATTGAGTAATTTAGACAGGGGATTGAGGTACAGTATGGAACAAGTACAGTTCCAGGTAGGGTATAGATATATACTAACATGCTAGAAGGATTGAGGTTCAATCAATCCATTTGATTAAGTTTTGAGTGAGAAACCAGTGAGGTCCTACAAACTAGGTCTATTAGCCCTATTTGTCCTAGATACTAGGAAACCTATGTATGAAAGACCTAGGAGTCTAAGAGTTGTTGAATATTTCAGAACGTCCAAAAGGGTACTCAAATGTGGAGTTAGATTTTCAAGTGGTTTGGGAAGTTTTGGTAGGAACGAGGAAAAGGACACTGTCAAGGGCTACAAGGAATTAGGCCTCCTCAAGACACAATCTTACACCCAGTTGGAGAAAGGTTTGGAGATCCTCCAAGATGGATCCAAAATGGGAGAAAATGGCATGTTTTCAATATGTTTGACACCCCTGCAATCAATTCAATGATTTGTGTGATGATAGCACTTAGAGTCTTCTAAGTGTGGGAGAAAGTGTGGAAGTAAAACTAAGGGTGACTGTCCTTCAAGGTTAAGCACAAGGAGTTGGGCTCTTAGAGAAGAGTTAGACAAGGCCTTAGTTAATCATCTAAGCCTTTTTGAGATCCTAGAGGAGATTGGGATCCTAGAAGAAGACAAGTAAGGTCTTCTTAGTACTTGTGTGAGCACACCTAGAAGCACATACACCACCCACATAGGACCATGTGAAGTTGATTTGCCTTTTAGAGAAAAAGTTGGTGAAACTTGGCCTCTTTGTATTCGTCAGGGATGTTGCAAAGTGTATGATTTTTGGATTCTCAAGTGTGTTGATGTTGACCTCTTCTAACTTCTCAACCAAAATTGGGGATTTCTCTTGACTAGTGAGTAGTAGGTCTAACCTTCCATCCTAGGGTGCCTTAGAGAGGTTTTCACCTTCATATACATCCTTTTTCTTGTCTTTTTTTGTGTCTAAAGGTGCCTTTTGATTTTCATCTAGAGACTTGCTTTTCTTTATTTTTTCTGTTTTGCAATTGGAAGGTAGGACTGACTCCCCGTAGTATACATCAGTGTTGAGGTCTATAGTGAAAGAATCCTTGTGATCCCCACTAGGTATACCTTCTCTAAGTCCCATGAACTTAGCAATTGCTTCATCATTTTTGAAGATGTCCAAGCTCGGTGGACCTTGTTGGTCCCAATCAATTAATTAGGGGTGGACTAAGGGTATGCTATCATAGTTATTATTAAAGCTTATGGATGAAACAAAAAGGGTAAAAATAGATGAATCATCAGGGTCCCAAAAGGCATCTATCTAGGCTTGGCCTTTAGTAGTTTAATTGATAGGGGATGTGGGTTTGGTACATTTCCTAGAAGTCTTGACAATTTTAGAAGCATTAATGACTTTCTTCGAGGATACTTTAGTACTTGGAGCTTTCACTTTTAGTGGTTGATATCCCATTCCTTTGTTTCTCAGATGTTTGCATATTAGAATAGGTTTGGTCATACCCTGTTTCTACAGTCCAAGGCCACTGTTACCTTCGTATCCTTTTTGTTTCATTATGTCGAAACCTTTGCCATATTTTTCCATAGGTAATTTAGCATGTATCTCATCCTCTTCATCTCTATATATCCATTTAGAGAGGTTTTCATCGATACATTATTTCCCTAGCTCATCCCACTTGGTGAAGGTCGTAGGTGGGTGATATTGAATTGTTACCTTGGGATCCTTCTTGATATGATGCAGTTTGCGATAATGTTTAGGTGCATCTAGTAGCTTTCCTATGTAGAACAGGCTTTCAATGTTGTACTCTCCACAACCATCGTCCTGGACCTGGACCTTTTTTTTAGGGAATTTTTTAGGTGAAGCTTAAGCTTTCCATGATAAAGAAGCAGGGTCAATATAGTGTGATGAGGAGGGTGTAGGTGAGCCTTCCCTATGGCAAGGTACATGATGTTCGAGGGTCACTCTTAGGTTATTGCAGTATTGGAATGGGTCAGGATCACCAGAAATAGTAATATCTACACCATTGTAAGGAAAATTCAAATATTGATGAAATGTTGAGGGGATAGCCTTCATGGCATGAATCCATGGGTGTCCGAGCAAAAGGTTATAGGGCAAGTCTAGATTCAAAACCTAACACACCATGTCCTGTACAATAGGATCCGTTTTGATTGGTAGTGCTAGAACCTGCAATTTCCTACCATTTTTTGCAAAATTTTAGGTTCCCATGATGAAGAAAATGGACTACAACACTCAAAAATATAGTTGAGAAATCTACCCCAGGAGCTTACTTTGAAAAACCACAAAATGAAACTAGTGAAAGTTCATGCAAAACTGACTTGCAAGCATGTTTATCTGCCATATTTGAATGTGCATACCTAATTTCAGCTTCTTACGATCAGTTTTGACAAGGTTTCAAAGTATCAAGTTGAAGTGTTTTGAAAAGGTTTGTTGGCTGCACAGTGTTAAATATGCCAAATGGGTCAACTTTGGAGGACAATAATTATCAATTGGAGGATTTTCATGACCAAAAAATTGGTGTTTCAGATTCTTCCACCTTAATATACCTTCATGCCAATCCTCAAAGCCTCAAAACCTCATTTGGTATTTTTTCAAAGCCAAAACCAAATGGATTTTGCACAGTTCTGACATCTGCATCTCTAGAAAATTGTCATAGAGGTCAACTTTGATGCCTGATATTTTATGAAGGATATGGATTAATGAAAAACCCTTTTGCACACATGTTCATTTGACCTAAATGAACTAGTTCCCAGGGTAGAAGCTTCCCAGAATCAGATTTGATATTTTTTCAAAGTGGCAAGTTGATGGGTTCCACATGGTTTTTGATAGGTGCAGTTTTTAGGAAAGGCTAAGTAAGCAACTTTGAACATTGATGGTTTGCAATCCTAATAAATTCATGCCAATCTATTGGACAACCATACCCCCTATCATAAATAAACATTTTGGTACATTTTCATGGCTCCAGGAAAACATTTGATCAGTTTGTAAGGATGATTTTGGAGACTACCTAACTCATTTTGGTCATTGTGCAGAAACAATATCTGATGACCACCCATTTTAGTTTAGGATAAATTTTTAGATTTTTTATGGAGATAAGGTTATTAAAGGACGTGGATCTAATACACTATCTCCATGTCATTCAATCACTCTGAAGATGTCATGAGTTGTATATGTTCTCATGCAAAACTGATGAAACAATGACATAGTTTACTTCACAATTGCATTACACCTACATCACATGAGTAGAAGTAATAGAATTAATGTTAGTATCAAAGGAGTGTTGTCTCTCCTTAGATCAACAAGCCAATAATGAGAATTGTCCAGGACACACTTTTGGGGTTACTGCAAGATACCACAAAGGGATACATTTATAGAGAAGAATGTTTTTATGAATAGTTTGTTATGGTGAAAAGGCTTTGATGAAAAAAATACCTTCTCCAGTAATTCTTAAGCCAAGGTCACCTTGGATTGGGGACATAATATTTTGAACCATGGAACGAAATGTTGAAGAACTGAAAGCCCTAAAGGTGATGAGTAAGGAAGCGACGGGAAATGTGCTTCTCAATGTAAGAAATTGCTGCCAAGATCACACATTTTCTTTCAAGGTTGTAAGCAAGGCTAACAAGGATCACCTCAAATTACTCAAATACAACAGGAGATGATTTATGCAAAATTTCTACCTCAGCATAAGGCACTTGCTAATCATCTCCCAAAGGAACATTGATAACCCATAAGGTGTATTGCCACAAACTCATTTTTCATTTCAAACACAAGCTTCAAGCTTTAAATGCCATTGGTAATAAATGACATCAGTTGAAATAGTGGAAAATGATATGGGTAATGAACCACAACATCAATTGAATAGGGAGGAAGGATTGAAACGATCCAAAGACACGAGGCTTCAATACAAGAACCAAATAGAAGGTGCGTTGATCACATACAAGAGTAGACACTGATCAAACAAGCACTGTTGAACGTAAAATTTTCATTGTTTTAAGCCTTCAGACTTCAGGTAAAGCCACAAAGTTATTTTCATCAAGGGAGTTAATTGGAGGTTGTGAAGTGAGTAATTATTTTTCTCAAAAGGATATTTTTATCAAATCGAGTGAAAACACAATCGCTAGCAAAGGAAAGATTATTATTTTCATGAGAGTGCAAAGATCAATACGTTAATTATTTCATCTGCGAAAGATAATTAATTAAACAAAGAGTTGCACCAGACAGACGTGTGAGGAGTCATAACCTTAAAAAATGAAACATATATATGACAGATGAAATCAAAAGAAAAAGAATAATAAGTAGATAGTAGTAGTTAGAAAATCATCAGTAGTTAGATAGGTTGATCAATTGCTTCAACAAAATATTATGATATGTATTGTAAAATCTTTTGAAATTAAAAAATGGAGAAGAATGCATAATTTGGTGATCCAATGCTGGTGTCAATTGTTTGTTGATAGGATACGATTATTTGGCTGTCTCCAGTTTGGTGCTTCCTTATTATTTAAATTGATGTGTCAAAGCTCCGTTTATCAAAACACATTTGTTGTTCTTGTGTGGTTTAATTAATTGTTTTTTTCCAAATAATTTAAATCGTTTTAATAAGTCACAGTAATCTAGGAGTATCATTTAGATCGATAAGAAGAGCCCTATAATCGATAAAATTATCACACTGTCTCCAGTTTGATTCTATCTTGTTATTCAAATCAGAAGTACATTTGATTTGTTAGGGCACACTTGCTGGTTTTGTGTGATTCAGTTAACTAGTTCCTTCATAAGGATTAAAAATTCCTATTAGTTGATCATAGTAACCTAAAAAGAATCATTTGGATCAATAAGAAGAGTCTGGTAGTTACATTCTTGCACGTTTATACAAGGTATAAACAATCACAAGTGCCAAACAATTCAAACTGTATCCAATAAGTAAGTCGCATATCATTCACCTCTTGACTCCATTAGCCAAATAGAAGTAGGCACTGATCATACCCAATACCTTACAAAATTTCATAAAATCTTATTCATACATTCATATTTAAAATTTTTGTACTAGGAGTAAGAGTAGTTAACAAGCCCTCATCTATTCCACATTTCATGCCACTGTGGGTAGATCCTTAAAATCAACTAATTCATACAACTTGCTTAAATCTGCATTAGTTATCAAGGTTCACCCGCCTAGGTTTAGCAGAGCCTGAAGTGTAGGGAGTCATCAACCACATAGGTTAACTCCTTTCGTTAGTTCAAAAAAATTGTAAGTTTGACCATAGAGCCTTACATCCTCTTAGGATTTCCAACCTGCATTTTTGAGACCTAATAGGTAGAACGATAATGCCATTGGAAGAGCATTCTGTATCATCATATCCTCGTATCACAATTCTCTTCAACTCGTCTATACAAACCTTGAAGAATCCCATGGTAGTCACCAGTTTTAAAGTGCATATGTTCAACCCAACTCCGCCATCTATCAGAACTTGTCTCATTTTGTGTTTGTTAATGTACTTCAAAGTGCAAAGGTTCATTGTGATTTGGTTTTTGTGAAGTACAATCATGCTCAATTAATGTTACATGATGGGTGGTAGCTAAGAACCCTTCCATGGGTTGAAACTGATTCACATTTAGGTATGTGGGAGCATATGAATCCTTCAATGCTTTGTCTACAATAGCCTTATGCTTAGGAGAGGTGTGTAGCAACTCAAGAATTGAGATCTAAGTAGGGGTTTTTCCTAGATGATTGAGTAAGTTATACTCATGTGTCGACTGTGACTTAAGAGGGGCTCCTTGCATAGTCACATTCGATCATCTTGTGGTAACCACACATTCAAGATTTTTATTCTTGATAGTGATAGTCGATATGTTGTGATCTGATGATCATATATGGTTTATCGTGTACTCATAAGCAACACTGGTATAATTTGTTGTGTCTTTACCATTTTTCTAGAACTGGAGGATTTTCTTGACCCAGGGTTTACAAAAGATCCTTAATGATTATATAATCGGAGTTAGTAGTTTTGGGTTGGTCATCAATTTGAATATCACCCTGCTCTATGCGATCCTGAATGATTTTCTTTAGTTTAAAGCAAACAGATGTTTTATGTCCTTTATTTATGTGGTATTCACAAAAAATGTTGTCATTCCACTAGGTTGGTTTGAATGGACTTGGCTCATAATGTCTGATTTCAGGTAGTTGGATGACATTTTTTTGCAACAGTTTATTCAAAATTGCCTCAATTGGTTCCTATAAGGGTGTGTATTTCCAACTTGGTTGGGGGGCCCTTGGAGGACCACACGGTGTTGTGATCTGACTCACATTAGTGGTTTGATCTTGCTTCTATGAAGGTTTATTGTTGTGTGTCACCATGGGTCCTTTTAAAATGAACATGGGATGAGATTTATTTACGACCTTAACATCTACGACATCATCATTCGTCACGTTTTTGTTTCATGACCAAAATTTTCTCTTGTCATTGGAATTATTGTGATAATAATTATTATTCTCTTTAAATATTTTTACAATCCCTTTGACAATGAGGGATTTCTCAATGGAGAGTCCTTTCTCTATAACCTCCTCAAACGTGTTTGAACAATGGATCTTTAAATGGAACATCACGTCCTTGTGGAGATTCTCCACAAAAATCTAGAGTAGTTGTTTTTTTGGTATATGGCAAGCATACTTACTGGCTAAGCTTCTCCATATTTGCAAGAATGAAGTGAATGTTTCGCCATCCTTTTGTTTCTTAGCACAAAAGTTGATGATGTTAATGTCATTTGATATATTATAGGAGAAGTGTGTTATGAACTTATCCATTAGTTCGCTCCAAGTGTGTATTCCTGGAGGTAAGTGTGCAAACCATTCTATGGCTTGGCCTCCCAGACTCCATGGAAAAACTCTCATGAGGTATGCATCTTCGTGAGCCACATCTAAGGAGGTTGTATGAAACTCTCCTATATGTTCGACGGGGTCTCCCTTTCCCTTATATTTTTCAAATTTAGGAATCATGAAATTCATGGGAAAGGGGGCATGCAAATGCTCTTATCTAAAGGGTAAGGACATAGGTCCTCCACCAAGTAGATTTTTCTACTCATAGTTACGTGCATGTTAGTCATGTATTGTTGTAGTATCTATAACTATTGAGCCATTGGATCCATGGGTGATGGTGCTGCCAGAGTTGTGTTGGGTTGAGTATGATGTGGAGAACCTTGTGAAGGATTCCTGAAAGGATTGGTGTTATGTTATGGAGTGAAAGTGTACCCATGTAAGTTTTGACTTGTCGCACTATAATGGTGTTATTTCATGGGTGGAATGTGTTAATATTGTGGCGTGAACATGGGATGTTGGTTGAATTGTGGTGGTGGTGGTTGGTTAAAACTAGCTGTGAACGATGAACTAGGATTGGTTGGTTGTTGTTGAGGGGGTTGATTAAACTTAGATATGAATGTAGAACCATGATTGATTGGTTTCTATGGTGGGGGTTGATTAAACCCAAATGTGGATGTCGAACCAAGATTGGTTGGTTGTTGTTGTGGGATTTGATTAAACCCAAATGTGGATGTCAAACCAAGATCAACTAGTTGCTATTGTGGGGGTTGATTAAACCCAAATGTGGATGTAGAACCAAGATTGTTTGGTAGTTGTTGGGATGGAGTGTTTTGACCTGCTTTGAAAAAAGGATCTAGTCCTTGCCAGAGGTGGGTTTTTTTTTGTGAAGTCGATGTTGTACCCACTTGTGGTCTTGAATATGAAGGATTGGTCTTTCACATTTTATTTGGTGTGTTTGAATGGGTGGATGCAGTCGTAGTGTGGTTTGGTGCTACAATTGTAGAAGTGGAGGCAAATGGATTTTTCGTTTGTTTGGTGAATGTAGGTGGTGGTGGTGGAATATTCACAGTTGATGTGAAATGTGTTGTTTGAGTAGGCGGCATGCCTGTGTTCAACTATGATGTTGGTGGTGATGTAGTAGGTGCTAATGGTGGTGGTCAATTCATGACACCTAATCCTAGTGTCACTGTATTTAGAGTCTCCCCTATGAATGTTGATATATTGAAGTTAGGTGGAATCCTAGTTTCATTTTGTGCAAGTTGCATGATGTATTTGTTAGGGTCTACTGACACCAACTCACATCTATGATTCTCAAGATCCCAAGATCTTGTCACATTTTTGATCTCTTCATGCGTGAGCCCTTGGTAGACATCATTCAAAGTGTAATTCTCAAATGGGGTAGATTTTGATATTGTGAATTTGTGTGATCACTAGTTGTTGCACCAAAGTGCATGTCACTTGTTGGGTTGTACATATGATCAGAGCTAGAATCCATCTCTTTGTGTTTTACTTGAGAAAGTGTGACAACCATAAAAAGGGATTGTATTTTTGACTTTTGGTTTCTTCTAAATTTTGGATGTTTTTGGGTATTTTGATGTTTTGGGATGAATGTAAACTAGTATGAATCTATTCTATGTTTTTGGGATTTTGTGATGAGTTTTTGCAAATGCAAAAGACCTTAGATATCTAACTTTGTGATCCTAAAATGAGGTTACTTTGATAAATTTTTGGATTGGGATTAACGTAACCAAGTGTAAATCCTAAACCTCAAGTGATGGTGGTGGTTTGATAAAAAAGTTGATTTACAACTAGACTTATGAGTTGAAAAACCTACTTTTGTTGATGGGGGTAGTTTGTAAAAATGAGGTTTTGATGATTTTTAGAAGATGACACTAGAATTGACTTCTAAATTTTCTTTGGTTTTAGATTTTAAGACGTTCAAGATGATATTTCAAGGACTTGTGATATGAAACTAAAAGATGAAATGTTTAATCTAGGAAACTTGAAAGTTTGCTAGAAAATGCAAGAAAGTGACTGTGTTGATTTTGAAATTCTGTGTAAATGGAAGTCAAGTTTATGCACGTTCTAAAAATAGACCCTATTTTATCAGTTGGACAAATGTGATAGAGAAAACTACAGATGCAATGCATAAAATGTTGACCACAGTGCAGTCCACAACAGATGTGTTCTACAACTTGACAATTGTGAATGAAATAGATGCATTTTTGTTGTTGACTAAGGTGGGTTTTTGAATTTTGATAGACTTTTGACCATAGATGTGGTGCAAAATACAAAAAATACATTGCAAACAGAGAGATGTGGGTTTTTGATCAACAAATGCGTCGTACTATTTCTGTGATGCAGATACATAGTCGTGGCACATATGCTAACAAATGTGATGGACTGGTTTGATTAGAAAAAAAATGTAAGGAACCCTAGGACCTTGATTAATTTTCAGATTTTTTATTTTGATTCAATTGTGAAAACACAAAAAATAGTGTATATAAGTTTTTAGTTGTGAATTTTAATAGTAGGTGACGAAGATAAGGCCCTAAGGCCGATTAGATTTATTGGTAATAGTAAGACCCAAAATCACATTCACAACATAATTAGTGGTAGAGCGGGTTTGCAATCTTTAAGTAGGCCCACCTCCCATTAAAGGGGTAAATACTCAGAAAGATCAAATATTCAAACAATTAGAATTATTGTAAAATACCTTTTTCTATATGAAGGTGGATAGTAAATGTCTAGTGACATAGGGTCGTCGACAAATGCCACGGGCACACCTTCTTTCTCTTCCTGAGAGGCTGTTGCTAGAAACTCAAAAAGACTCTATCTCGACCCAAGAGAGTACATGGTGAGTAGCTTCACACGTTGATCCTATCATGTTGCACCACTTTATAAGATATGACCAAATAGGAATTTAGGCTTCTACAAAAAGGGTTCATAATGGAGGTGCTTTGTAAACACCATGACATACGACCAACACAAGACCAAAGTCTCTAACCCGTGTCCTGAATCACCCAAGACCACTAAGGCACGCTCTATATGGAACAAGTGGATTGAGCTCACCTTTTGGTTTCTACCCCTTTATAACACCTATCAAAAAAATGTGTGCTATTTCGAACCCTAGGGTGTACTCGCAGGCAAGCCTCCTACTTAAAATAAAAAGGAAAAGTTTGTAAATGTTGTTATTTCTCATCACCCAGGATCGCACGAGGTGTGCAAGGGGAGAGGATAGTTTAAACAACACACTTTTGGTGGACTGACTCACATGTGTGCAAGAACACAAAACATATTATACACTTGTTCATTTTAAGTACACTAATTAAAATGTGCAAGTTGTATTAAAATTTTATAGCACCAAAACAAAGTATTGCATGTTCAGTCAAAATTGTTGATTTTAAACCCAAACGAAGATGAAAGTTGTGGGTATATTTTAAGCACCAAATAAAATGTTTGAAATAAGATTCCTGTCAGTGCACCAAATTAAATATTCAAGATAGGGTTTATTTTAAAGGACTAAATGAAATTTTATAGATCTCCCAAGTGACTACCACAAGCTGGAAACATAAGGTTAGTAACAAAAAACCATTACCCTACTGAAATTGGACTGTAGAAAAGTAGACGTCAACGTTTTATACATTTCTTTCTAGTGACAGTTAGATGTAGTGCACATGATGTCGACTACGGTGCACTATTTGACGAGTTTGATGCAAGAAAAATCAAATGTGGTGCACAAAACGTCGACTACGATGTAGAAAACAGTGATTGTGGTGCAACGTTCTATAATTGTGGTGTACCTATTCAGACTTGCAAAAACACAAAGATTAAAATGTGACAGATGCAACTCGGTAAACTTCATGTGCATCATGCCTTCACATAGATGTGTTTAGATCTTGACAATTGCATTGCAGTTCTCGATGAATGCATTGCACTTCCTATAGCTTCAAAAATTCCAAATTTTGTACAAAAGTTGAACTATTTATGTGATTTCATGTCAGGTGCACCAGAATGTAACTTGGAAAAATGGACATTAGTCTTAATGGAGATAAAAAATTAAAGCAATAACCACAAATCTGCAATTCAATACCTAAATGCAATTTCAAATCAATCAATAGAAAACAAGCAACACAAATGAAATTAGAATTAGTTAAACAATACATTTACCTTCATGTGTTGACATGAATTACTTCCATTGTACTCCAATTTTCTTTGCTCTAAGATTTTATTATGATCCTTTTTGCTCAAAAGTATGTGAATGATAGCAATGATACAAAACTCCAAAGTTCGTGGTTAGCCATCAACGTGACGTGAAGGATGATTTTATAAAATTCCTCAATTCAAATGAACAATCCAGATTAAGAGGTGCAAGATCAAGATCAATGGTTGAGAATTGTTGAGAGGAATTGATTACCTAGTTAACTGACTGCAACTGGCTACAAGATTCCAGTTAACTGGCTGGATGGAGAATTGATTGAAGCGTTAACTAATACTAAAAATTGGTTAACTAAATTGATTTATTCGAAGACTTGAAGTGAGTGAGAGTAAAGTGAATTGATTGTTCTATGAACTAGAATTGATTTATCTTGTTGACTAGAAGAGAGTGCTAGTTATGATAAAGGGAATTATGCATGAAAATATTTAATTAAATAATTAATTATTGGAGGAATGTGCAAGTGAGGATTAATTAATAAATAAAATATTTATTAATATTGAATGGATAATGTCGAGACGAAATAGGGGAATTAAATAATTAATTTAATTATTTAATCTAGAAGTGTGAAAGTTGTTAATTAAATAATTAATAACAATTATTTAATTTAAGAAGGGAGTTGAATGTTAATTAAACAATTAATGATAATTATTTAATTTAAGAAGGGCGTTGAATGCTAATTAAACAATTAACGATAATTATTTAATTAAAATAGAAGAATAAGTGTAATTAACGACCTAATTAACTAGGAAGATTAAAGATAATTAGGACATGATTAAATAAATGAGATTTATTAAATTAGTCTAAAAGGGTGAATTAGAATGAATTAATTAAATAATGTAAAGCCACTTAATTAATAGTAGAATATGATATTTGATAATAATTAAATAATGAAGTATTATTTAATCATTACGGGAAAAGGGTGACAGTTAGTATAAAAGTGTTACTCGCAAATCAGGAAAATTTTGGGTATCTATGAAGGCAATTATTTGAGGAAAACTCATTTTAATGCATGAAGATAATCAATAAGAATTGGCTGGAAAAAGCTAGAACCTCCACAACTAGATTATCCAAGACACTCTTACAAGTGATTTTTATAAAGAGATCAATGATATGATCACCATGTTGAACAAAGTTGCTAGCAATGCTAATGCAAAAGAGTTTTATCCCTAGATGTTCTAGTTCATAACCAGGGTTCTAGGGAGAATTGAATACATTTACTAGGCTACCATAGCTAGCAATAATCTACATAACCAACTAATTGAATTCAAGGAACCCAAATATTTTTAGATGATTTTGATGTAGGAGGATCCGACTCGAGGGTGAGTTTTGTATTTGCACGCGACGAGGAAGCGATCAAATGAAATTGTTCTCATTTCATTTAATAAAATGTCAAGCGTAATTTCAAATTTTGATAGCAAATTCAAACTCATATAATTGCAGTGGCCCAGTCTAAAGAAATACAGATTGGATAAAAGAAGTGAAAAGGTCACGCTATTTGGAATCTAATTGGAAAATGGAGATTAAAAACTAAAAGGTGCCACACAGCATTAGAAGCAGCGATTAAAAGGAATAGAAGAAAAAATAAAATAGACAGGGGGCAAAACAAGGGACTAAGTGCCATTTGAAAAGTAGAGAGAAGTTACAATTAAATTGGGAGACAAAAAAGGTAACACACCATTTGGTAGGTGGAAAATACCAAAGGTCGTGGACAAGAAGGAGATTGGAGGGGGCACGCCAGCATAAGATGAAAGAATTTTAAAATGCAGATGACAGGTACAAAGTGAGGGGGCTGCGCAGTGATCAAGGGAACAAATGGGCTGCGCGTAGGAGAGAATAGTAGGCCACGTATGGAAGGTAAAAAAAATCCAGTCAGAGACTTGAGAAACTAATTGCACCAGTAGGGAATACGACACTGAAAGAAAGATCCAAAACCAAGGGATTTTCCATTTGCACCTACTGTATTGGTCTTTGATGAGTGCGCAAAAGAAAGGAGAAGCTGATCGGTTATGTGAAAAGCCTGTCAAGTGAAGAAAAAAAGAAAAAAAAAAAGGAATTAAGCATCGATTAAAGGATAGATACAGATTGGGGAAAAGAGGGACGACCTCAATGGAGCCGTGAGAGAGGGAAGAGAGACAATTTGAATTAATATGCAGATTGGTGTTGGCAGCGTGGGAATTTAAAGAAGGGCAGTTTAGAATGAATGAATGATTGCATTTTCAGATTTAAAAATGTAGAGTTATTGAACAAAGTTCTATGTGTAGCTGGGGAGTGTAAGGACGTAGGTGTTTCGTTGCTATGATTTTTTGTTGTTGAGAATTAGTGGGTAATAGGAAGGAGCGAGTTCCTCCTGTGTCAGATTTCATACTTGGTTTACCTTATTACCAAAAGATAAATGCTTCCATGACTTCAAAGAGAAGGAAATATGGGTATTGGACAAAAGGAAGTGTATGAACATTACCTCCAACTTGAGTTGAAGTAGAATCAAACACATTTCAAAAGGGTAAATAACACCTTTGTATTCTTCATTATTAGATGCTTGAAAATAGTTCCAACATACATTGTGGAGGCTACTGTTGAAGTTTCCCCATGGGGAATTTGGTTCATATAATTTTCCACTTTCTCATGTAGCAAGGTTGGTGGATTCATCGAGGTTACATACAAATTGTCCAAGTATGTCATTGATAAGATTGTGTTACTAGAATTATCTCAATTAGCTATTATTTACAAGTTTCTTTCAAGTAAGTGTAAACTACGAATTCAATTATTTATCTCTATTGGTATATATGCTTGTCCCTCTTTCATAAATGCCATATGTGCAAAAATAGCAATGGCTTCAATAACTGTACATCCATTTGAATCAAGTTTCTTATTTGACCCCAAAGGGCACTTGGATTTCCTTATGCACACAAGGCTCATTTTTGGGAAGAGTCTAATGACAAGCATGAGGTTTGAAGGAGAAACTTATCAAGGCTAATTACTTTCTAGATCAAAGCTTTTCAACTAATACAAGCATTAAAAATATTTCATATGATGGTAATGTTATAGATCTAGTGTATGAGGAGCAACAAATTTTTGATGATTCATCCAAGAATCAATTGGTCAATAAAAGATTACAAGTCAAATGAAGAGCCAAGCATATGGTAAAAAGAATCTTGGCATGGATGGATTTGAAGATCATGGAATCTAAAATATCAAAAGGAGAATCATCTAAGGGAATGCAAAGGAACGAAGAGTACCATGTAAGTAAATGAATGTTCCTTCAACAGTTGCTTCCCAAAACTTAAGTACCTATAGAAAAGGAAATGAATGCAAAAGACTTGGAATATTGTGTTTTTTGGGAAAGACTAAGAAGGTGAGAGCACTCAAAATCTAGATTTTTGTTCTTTCCTCATGAAACCTTTCTTATCTCTCATTCTCAAAAAACCCCATATGCTTTTGACATTTCTTCTTCTCCTTTTATGAAGTCTTCACTAGTGCACATATTGCCTTCTCCAAAGAATCCTCCCTCTCCAACTAAGAAGTCAACTTCTTATGAAACTCCTCATCCAAAGATGTCTCCTTATGAAAACCCTCCCCCTCTTGAGGTCATATCACCTTCAAAGATATTTCCATTTCCACCACCTCAAGAATCTTCAAATATTTATCCTTAAAGTCCCTTGAGCTTGTAAGGTCTCCAAAGAAAAAATGTTCAGAGGAGCAAGTTGCAACAAAGGTTCCCACAAAAGAAGAAACTTTTGTCCTTGATGCTTTTGTATGGTTAAACCAAATCCTCCAAAAGAGAAACTAGGTTACAAAACTAGTGGTGGAAGATTTCATGAAGATTGTATTTATTTTGGCCTAATCTTTCCCACCAAAGATAGCTAAAGTGAGATCTTGTATTTCTATCAGTGCTCAAGGTGCTAGATTTGTTGAAATTGCAATCCTTTTATGGGACAAGGAAGAATGGGAGATACAAATGTCTAAATATCAAGTTAGAAAGTCTACTCTTGAAAATCCAATGAGAGAAAATATCCAAGAAGCCATCAAATTTTTCATTCATGTCATGATCCAAAGTATGGACAAGGACAAAATGACAAAATAATAGTTAAAGGAGTAGGTAGAATGTTTGAATTCTTATTTATTGTGTTTGATGGGCTAGTGGAATCATCATCTACAATGGCAACTCCATTTATCAAAGTTGCAAATAAGGATATACCTATGGTAGGTGAATTGCTCAATTTCATAAGAGAAACTATGACATGGACAAAGGAGTTGGCTTTGTTAGAATTGTGAAACAAGCACAAAACCATGAGCCAAAGGATCAAACAACAAATAAATACACCTTCCACGTAAGAGATCTACAAATAATATATGCAATATTCCTCAACAAGAAAAAGCTACAAAAGAAAGAGACTCTCAAAAAGATATGAAAGCTTGAGACATAATTACAATGAGGGTTGAGTGCTTAATTTATAGGAGCAAAACTCTAAATGATACTTACTTCAGTTAGCATGAAAGCACTTAGTTAATTGAATAAAAAAAATCCTAAGTTTAGCTTAAGTGCACGAGAATAAATTAGACTAATAATCAATTAAAGATTAATTAATTATTAGCTAACACATGATTACTCTAACACCCCCCCTTAAGATGAACTTAGGGAGTAGCTAAAAAACCTAAAAAGAAAGATTACATTATGGGTCTCGACAAACAAGGCCATATAAGGTACCCATGTACAAACAAAATAATCTCTCACAAACGGAGAAGAAGGAGAAAAACCCTGTGGAAGAGAACTCCTCTCCAAAAGAGAGAATGGTGAATGAAGGACTAAAAATCCTCCAAAACAAGGTGTGAAGGATTGAGAAGCCTCTAACCGAAACAAAGTCCTGAAAAAGAGGAACATGTAGAACATCGCCGAAGCACAAAAAAGCTATAGATTGTTGTTGAAAGAAGACTGATATGGTGTTATAATGAAGAACCTCCTTTGAAAAAAATGATGATCAAGATCAAGATAACAAAAATTTTCATGGGTGCCCCAATGACACTACTCGAATCAGATGGAAAAACCCTAAAAGCATAAAAGAACTCCTAAATTTAACTTACGTGCATGATAATGAATTAGACTAATAATCAATTAAAGATTAATTAATTATTAGCTAATGCACGATAACTCTCACACTCCCCCTTAAGATGAACTTAGGGAGTAGCTAAAAACCCTAAAAAGAATGCATGATGGGTCCTGACAAACAAGGCCTGATGAGGTATCCATGTACAAACAAAAGATCTCTCAAAACCAGACAAAAGGAGAAAAACTATGTGGGAGAAAAATCCTCTCCAAAAGAGAGAAATATAAGTGAAGGATTGAAGAAGCCTCCAAACAAGAGTGAACGACGAAGAAGCCTCCAACACAAAGTTGTCCTAAAAGATAGGAACAAAGGATGAACAAAAGAAAACCACTGAAGCATGAAGAAGCTACAAACACTGTCGAAGAATGACTGTTGTAATGTTGAAACAAGAAGCTTCACTGAAACAAAAGATGATTAGGATCAAGAAGACAAGAATTTTTATGAGTGCCCCCAACGAGACTACTCGAATCAGATAGTAAACAAAGGAAAACATCTGGAACTTGAAGATGCAAATGGAAAAGGTACCAAAAGTTTGAAGAACTGATCATGTGAAAATAGAAGGTTGCCTCTGAAAATAGAAATGCAAGAGTGTCCATATGGTAAGTGATCCATCTCATTGAAATTCAAGTAACCAACCACTGATGTATGTTGCATTCAAAAGTATATAGGAACAAATATTGTATACATAGTTCACTCCAACACAAACTGAAGGAAGCATTAGCACCAACAATAGAAACACCCCATAATGCTGACAAGGGAGAGGCGTGATAGGTACACTGAAACTGAATGCCAAAAAGAAGAGCATGAAGAAGAATCAAGAACATCTGAATGTGCAAATATGTAAGTACCAACACATATAAAAGGTGTGCAAATAAAAGGAACACATGCATTAGGCTTTTGTCGTGGAAGGGACACTCACTTGAAAAAGGTATGATGACAAACAAAGACAAAACATCAAATCCCCCATGGTACTTTATAGCATAGGGCAATACAATAAGGCACAAAGTGATGTGAAAGATCCCAATAATCATGTGAAATACAAAGGCACTTTATTTCAGTGCGTTTACTTAATAAGAAGTGCATATGATGGGAGCCCATAATGTCCAAAAAAGGACTACATTTTGAAAATACAATTCTCTAATAGAAAAAGAGGAAACTAGTAGCACCATGACGAAGTACACGAAAAACATGCACTTTCAAAAAATGACACCCAAAAAGGAGTTTGGATGCAGAAGATAGGGCCCATTGAAGTCTCCAAAAGGAGAATTGAACAACAACAACATTGAGAAAATAGAATCTTGGAAAAAACCAAAAGTCCAAATTGGAAAATACTTGCACCATCGTGAAGATCTAAAATTTCTACCCTGTTTCAAAAAAAATGCGCTGAAACATATTGTTGTATGATCGAGATATGGCCTGTGGAAGATAGGGTGCAAAAATGAAAAAACCAAACAGAGAGGGGCTAAGTAGGGCAAAAAAGAACTCATCTGCCAAATTTAGCAAAAAACCACCAAAAATAGAGGTCAGCCAATTTTAGAGGTGCAAGGAAAAAATTCCAGGTAAAGTGCATTTATTTTGCAAAAATAATGCAAAAATTGAAATAGTGCATTTACTAATGAATGTTCACATCTACCTCCATGATTAAAAATGATTTTATATTTCTAAAAAATTTACTCAGTGTTTGTAGACAATAACAGAAACCCATAAATATTTTGATGCTAAGAATAAAACCCATAAATATTTTTTCGATCTAGCAAGCAGAAGATGAAAAAATAATTTTTTTTTGACCTTCAACTTGTAGAAAATTGACACGCGATTTTTTTGGACAATACTTTTCTTCAAATCTACTCAAGATATGCAAAATCTAAAAGATACCTAGATGAGATTTTGACCTTGGATACAAAACCCATAAATCATTTTTCCTAAAAATGAGTGGAAGCTGGAATTTTGGAGCAAAAATGAAAATAACTCCAATAGAAATCTACCAAATCTGAGCTTCAAATTCTTGCAGATATGACAAAATATGTCATATTTTGATGAAACGAAAGCTGATGATAACTTTTTTCGACGCCCTGGATCTAATGGCGAGACCCGTTTTGCGCCAAAGTGCACCAAAAATTCGCCCACCTCCAAAACTACAAAAAAAACAAAGGGGATTTAGATTTGAAGCCTGTGACCCTTGTTGAAGAAAAAAAACTCATAAATTGAGAAGGGGTTCGCTGAATCCACACTCTAATACCATGTTAGAATTGTGAAACAAGCACAAAACTATGAGCCATTGGATCAAGCAACAAACAAGTACACCTTCCACATAAGAGATCTGCAAACAATATATGCAATATTCCTCAACAAGAAAAAGCTATAGAAGTAAGAGACTCTCAAAAAGATATGAAAGCTCGAGACATAATTACAATGAGGGTTGAGTGCTTTATAGGAGCAAAACCCTAAATGGTACTCACTTTAGTTAACTAGAATTTTTTTTAGTTAACTGAATAAAGCAATCCTAAGTTTAGCTTAAGTACATGAGAATAAATTAGACTAATAATCAATTAAAGATTAATTAAATATTAGCTAATGCATGATTACTCTAACATGCTTCACTTGAATTCAAAATTATTGATAATGTTTTCATTTTGAATCACATCATTCAAGTTGAGCTCAATTCCCTATTAGATTTAGAGAATAAATTTGATGTTTAATTGAAGACTCTAGAACAAATCTTTCCACAAGTTTTGGAAATGGTAAAAAATGATTTTTTCATTCATGTCTTAGAATTGCTTGATGGAAGGGACCTAAACTTGCATAAAGAATGGGAAAAAGCATATACGTATAGAACCAACACCTCAAAGGATGTTAAAATGAAATTGAAGGAAGCTTATGTATTTCCTTAAAGTACTATAAGTGATATGCATGAATTATGTACCAATTATATTGGGAAAATGATTTGATTAATTCAATGGATGTCTTCAAGGAGAAAATTAAGAAAGAATAGAAAAAGAGATCATCTAAGGGATAGTGGTTGAGTGCATCATGAGGATAAGGGGTTTCTTGTGAATATTTTGAGAAGAGGTTAAGTGAGCACAATAAGGTACCTCATAAATTATTTGATATCTATATTGTAAGAGATGGTTTTTATAAGTATTATGATGGTCCTAGCCAAGAATTGGTGAATTCAACATTGAACAAGTTTAGCCCCAACAAAAGAGTTAAATGTAAAAGAAAAATCATCAACAAAGAAGGAAATAAACAAGAGCAAGCTATTTACTTAACATGGTGGGATCTAAATGTGTGCGAATTTTAAGTGAGAATGTAAAATTTAAATATAAGGTATCTTATATTTAAATTTTTGTAAAGGCTATAATTTGGGCCAGGTTTGAACACCCATATAGATGACATCTAATATGTTTTTAATTTCTTTAGTTTTCTTGTAACATCCAAGATTAAACATTTAATGGTTAGAAGGGAAAAAATTGTGTACATATATTTGTAAGTTGGACATGGGAAAGGATTTTTTTGGTAATTTTCTAATATTTTGTATGAGAAGGAATTTTTATTTTTATTTTTATCATTTTATATTGAGAGAATAAACAAAAGTAGCTTTGGGCTTTGAATAAAATTTGTATTTTCATTACATTTTTCTTATGTAAAGTGTAGTGATTTATTTTTACTAGAAACCTTTTTACAACTTGCAAATGTGTTCAAATAGTCTCCATTTTAGAAACTCTAAAAATCACTCTTTTTAGACTAATTAAAGTTTGAGTTCAATTTAATTGAATCTACAACTACATTTCATTTCTCTATCTTTAAATCATTCATTTAATATTTTTTGCAAAATCATCTAAACCCTTCTCGCTCCATCTCCTCACAAACAAACCCTAGAGTAGGTGGCTTCTTGATATCACACAAAATAACCAAGTTAAAAATTTGTACCTAAATCCTCTTGGAGTGGAAGATTGATTTTGGTTCATACTTGTATTATCTCCTAACTCCCCTTATCAACTATCCAAGCCCATGATCTAATACAAAATCTATCAAGTAGATCATCCCCATTATCATTCCTCAACAAGCATAGGAGTCCCATATATTATCCCAATGTTGAGTTGAGTTGAAAAAAACCTTAAGAAAAAGCTATTATAGTTTACTGAACATTTCAAAGGTATTGTTTTCCAAGTCTTGATCTTTGGTTATGATCCCAAGTTGCATCTTCCTAGTTGCATGGTGTCAAGACTAGGGTTCGTGACCTCATATCTAGTTAATTCCCACTCTTCTCAGCTTTCTTAGCCTTTGGTGGTGATCCCCTACATATGTTGAGCTATGTGGGGCCAAGGATAGGGGCATGGATTTCCCTTGCCTATGTCTAGACTTCAATGGTGAGTCTTTCCATCCTCTTGGTTGTATCATGCTAGGCTTAATGATTCAAAATTACAAAAAATAAAAATAAACAAAAATAAAAAAATCCTTATGGTATAGTATAACTCTTCACATAATATAACATGACTTTAGATGGGTTCTTTATGTTAAGTTTTCCCCCATTTACTTTGCTTTAAGGAATTGACCATCATTTGATCTATGTCTAGATAAAGACCCATAAAGCTAAAGCAATTTGATTCCATCTTTTTGAAATTAGCGTGGACCAAGATCGATCTCTTGCTCACTATAAAATTACACGGCATTTTTTCATCTACCTCTATCATTATCTAAATTATACACATTCTTTCTCAAGCTACAAAACCTAGAATGTGTCTACCAACATTATTATATGTTTTCCTTACAAAGCATACATTAGAAAAGAAGACAAAAATAAAAAGGTAAAATTTATTGCACATAATTTGTACTTAATGATATATATAGTAGACATGTGTATTAGACTATCCATGTGCATTATACATACATATTCTATACAAATATATACATGTATACATGTAATGAACCTCCTGATGACGTATTTATTATAGTTGTTTTGAGATGTTGATAGTCGTTAGATATTTTTGAGACTATGTTACTTTGATGTATTATGTCTTGAATTACATGAATAGTTGTGAAACTCAGTTGATGATATACTTTACCTTATGATGTGATGTTTATTTTCATGAGATGACATTATTATGATGGTACTTTGATGTGAATGATTTTAGATGCTATTTCTTACATCAGTTCGGTGAAGGAGACGGTTTAGCAGTACTCATCCGTGAGTGCCTTGCTACGTTGTGATTCTTCTTCATAGTGTATTTCCTGTTATATATGTTGTTTTAGTTGACTGTGTAGTGTGATGCAACTTTTAGGTACAGGCATCGACTCCACCTGCTTCGTCAGGTCTGAGCATGCCAGGGCCCAATGGAATCGTTGAAGGGAGATAGACTTGTCCTTTGTCATGAACCACCGTTCTAGAAAGATCGAGTATCTGTTTGTTACCCTTATGTCTTGTTATTCTTCATCCTGTCATCTTATTCGTTGGTTATCACATGTTGTCATGTTTTCATAATGTTTGTTTAGATTATTTAATGATTTAATGTAATGATATGATTAATGATTAATTGCAATGTTTAATTTGAAAAGTTATTTTTAGAATATTGTGGAATTAAAAAAAAGTAAAATATTAAAATATATTATTTGCGAAAGGTTAATTAAGTTGTAATTAATCTATTTGTACAAGTTTGATATTTTCAAAAATTAAAACAGTCGGTTGTGATTTAAAGTTACTAAAATATCCTGTTGTAAACAAGATGTTAGAAAAGTTAAACTGGCTGATTAAAAAATTGCATGCAATCTTAAGTTGAGGGGGTGAATTGTATTTATTTTGGCTGAATTGGATTTTCGAAGGGAGGAGAATTGTGTTTCACGGGAAAAGACTATCTCTATTTTTTTTTTGGGGGGTTTTGTTTGGAAAGCTAAAAATCAATTTCTGGAAGCTGGGTTTGTACTGTGAAATTTTTTTGGATTGAACATTGGGGTTTTCGCTTCACCGTTGTCAAATCCAGAAGGTGTTTTAGGTTTTCTTTCTTTGAATTTCAAGCTCGTTTTAATGGAATCTTGCCAAAATTCTTCTTGTTAATTTCATTTGAGATACTTGCGGAAATTTGTTTTGAATCCTGCACACAACAAGAAAACTAAAATGACAATGTCAGATTTGTTTAAAATCATTGCGAGTAAATAAGAATAGAAAGCATAGTGAATTTTGTTGTAAATTTTTGTAATCAACTTATACCTGTGATTGTATTTAGTTTACCCCTGATACCTTTTTGCTCAGAATCTATAGTTGAAGCTTGCGTATACACCTTTGGCTATGGGTTTTTATTTAATCTAGGTTGGCGTGTAGATGGCATTAAGTTGATACTATGAACATTGAAAATTATCCTTATATAAGATTTTCCTCCACCCTATTGGCTTAAATACTCTTGGCGCAGTTGCATTTATGCATGGGGTTTTGGAGTTACCAACGCCTTTCTGTCCCTATTATCTCATTTCCTGGTTTGAGGGTGGCCTTAGAGATGTCTCTAATTCTTACATAACTACCATTTTTATATCTAGCGAGTTCTTTACTCACCCAACATTCTCACCATTATCTCTTTGTTATCATACAATTTCTAACCTGTAGGGTCATCGATGCCTTCTTATTGTCATCTTTCGTATGCTAGTAATTGTATTTACCAAATTGCAATCTAAATCTTCTGCTTGACTTCATTGTTACTGGTGTGTGATTTTCATATTATTTTAAATGCATGCACTAACTATTAGGTCGCGTAATCTGCTGCATGAAGAATCTTTTATCATCGCAAAATGTGTTTATGAATATAAATGTTTGAATAAGCTTTTGAATCCTTTTTATTGCCTGTTACAGTGATATCACTTGATCATAGTATGGCGTAAGGATTTAATTAATCTTCCTGATTCTATTCGTAACTGAATGTTGATTGGTCACTAGATGTTCTTTACCATTTAGATACGAATTATTTCTACCTTCTTGATTGATGAATGATGATACAAAATTTTACTTCTATTCTCTTTCCGGCTTCACACACACTCACTCTAGTGGTTTCTTTTTATTACATGCACATCTGTCTTTCAATCTAACCCATGTTAAGGTATTATCAGTTCAGGTGTCTATTACTGCATGTCATCAATATTAAATTCTATCTTTCTTACCTTGGCGTCATGTGATTTTACCAGTCAGGCTAATCCTTCCTATCCCGCTATTGGTAAGCAAGTGCCAAAATATGTTTCTAGTTATTACCCTCTAAAGATTTGAGTTCACCTTTGTAGAAGTTGTCAAAACCAACTTCAGACTCCAAGAACAACTGCATGCAAATGGATACCTGTCACAAGGAAGAGAATGGATGGAGAAAACAAAAAAGGGTTTGAAGCTCTGAAAAATGGAGAAATTATCTTATTAGAACAAAAAGGAATTATCAAATATACAATGGATCAATCCTTGAGAAGGAGATCATGCAAACCCTAAAAGAAACCCTAATAGGAAAACCCTAATAGGAAAACATTTAATAATTAATATAATTATTAAATGTCACTTTATGCAAACTAAAGTGAAATCTTAAGAAGGGAATAAATGTAACTTAATTAACACAATTAAGTTAAAACCTTTACTCTAACACCCCCCTTAAGATGAGCAAAAGTGCAACTACAAACAAATGCAAAAAAACAAAGGTAATTGCAAGAAGGAAAACATGGGTCCCAACAACTAGGCTAGATCAGGTACCCAAATACAACCAAATCTCTGTAAAGAAGAGAAGTAGAGAAAACCTCATGGGAAAAACTCTACTCCAAAAAGAGATGTAGAAAGCCATGAAGAACATCACTGAAGCAGAAGAAGCTGCAAACAACTGTCAAAAGATGACTGCTATGGTGTGGAAGAACCTCCTCTGAAGATAATATGATCAGGATCAAGAAGACAACAATCTGCATGAGTGCCCCAAATGACACTACTCAAATCAGATGGCAAACAAAGGCAAACACCTGGAACGAAGATACAAATGGCATAAGTACCAATAGTCTTAAGAAGACAAAAATTTGCATGAGTTCCCCAAACAACACTACTCGAATTAGATGGAAAACAAAGGAAAACACTTGGAATGAAGATAAAGATGGCACAAGTACCAATAGTCTGAAAAAAACTGATCAACTGAGAATGGAAGATTCCTTCCAAGGCGAAGCCAAGGAAGCATTAGCATGAACAGTATAACACTCCCCCATAATGCTGAACTGGGAGAGCCTGACAAATCTACTGAAATTGTGTGTAACACCTTGTAGTGCATGAAGGAGAAGATACAACATCTGAAAGTGCACAAGAAAACACTTGCAACTAAAAAAGTGGTGTGCAAAATAAAGCACACATGCATGAGGCTAGAATCATATGGATCCACTATTGTTGTGGAGGGACACTCACCAAACAAAGGTGTGATGGCAAAACAAAGGCACTACACAACCCCCCATGGCACTTTATAATACAGTGCGAGTACAAAATATGGCACAACCTTATGTGCAAAATCCCCAAAAAATGCATGTACAATAGTGTGGCACTTTATCTTAGTGCGTTTACATAAAATATTTCTTACAAATGATGCTCAAAATGCCCACAAAGGACAAAAAAATTGGAAATACATGAAGAACAAGAAAAAATGAAGCATCCCATGCAAACGAAAAATTTCCAAGAGCAAATATGTCTAGGTAATTCACCAGAGTGTGAAAACACAAAAAAATTGAATAAAATATACCTGGAGTGAAATTTGGAAAAATTGCATGGATGGAACTGAAGAGCTTTGAAGTATGGTTCCAATGCCGCTGAGATCACAAAAAATGGAGAAATAGATCAAAAGTTATGAGCTCGGGACTGAAAGCAACTCCTCTAACTTCAACTGGCTATAGAATGCACCAACAGAAAAATGAAGTGATGAGACCCACACCACTGGAAAGTTGACAGAACCATCTTTTTGACAATATCTTGTTTGCCAAAAAATGATATTATATGCCCAAGTTACGGCCTCTGGAAGAAAACAGCTCCAAAGGGAAAAAAAAGCCAATGTTGCATTAAATTTGACGGTCATACGACCGTCGCAGCAAAAAGACGAGCTTAAATTTGACGGCCAAATGACCGTAACTGCAAAAGTGCGATTGGGCTAATACCATGTAGAAGTTGTCAAAACCAACTTCAGACTCCAAGAACACCTGCATGCAAATGGATATCTGTCACAAGGAAGAGAATGGATGGAGAAAACAAACAAGGGTTTGAAGCTCTGAAAAATGGAGAAATTATCTTATCAGAACAAAAAGGAATTATCAAATATACAATAGATCAATCCTTAAGAAGGAGATCATGCAAACCCTAAAAGAAACCCTAATAGGAAAACCCTAATAGAAACCCTAATAGGAAAACATTTAATAATTAATATAATTATTAAATGTCACTTTATGCAAACTAAAGTGAAATCTTAAGAAGGGAATAAAGGTAACTTAATTAACACAATTAAGTTAAAACCTTTACTCTAACAACCTTTATGCTGGGTCGCTTTTTGTTCCTGATGCTTCATTTGCTATCGACTTGATTTTTACTCGTGTGAGGTCCCACTTCCCACCGTGGATCTTTCCTTTTTCATTGCAGGTAGACTGGTTTGAACCTTCGTGGCGTTCTTTTGTTGCCTTTCTTCCTTGTCTGAGACTGATTTGTGCGTTGAGGTAATGGATCATTTCTTTATTTCTATCGCTGCATGTCTCTTGTGGTTGTGTTGAATTTTGATTTCTACCTACTATGTTCTTGCATAAGTGGTGATGTGATATTGCTGCTTTTAGTTTTTAGCTTGATCTTTATTACGTCGTCGACTAAGAAGCTCAGGTCCTTCCTAATCTTCTGTTTGCTGTTGAATCGGCTGGGAGGTTGATTCCTTATCACCAAGATTCTTAACTTGTCTCAACCACGAGTGTAGTCACTACACATGCATCCATGATCTAGCAATTGGTTTGCAGATAGCTTTTAATTTATCCTCCCTGATTCTTTTCGCAACCCTCCTTTGTTGCAATGTTGTATAGAGGTAAAAGTAAAAGCTTTGTTTAATATTCTTAAATTGATTTTATGAATTTTAATTCATCTTCTATGCTAGAAGGCCAAACGTAGTTGAGTATAGGTTTGTCACTCTGCATTTAAATCCATCAATTTGAGGAGTGACCTGTGTATTTTTCTCCCGTGAGTCTGTATTCTTTTGTCTTCATTCTATGCATTTAAACGTAAGTTCGATTGTGGGATTATGGACTTGTTGTTCTGTGTCCCTTGTGTTCATTTGCATGCGATTTGCATGCCCAATTGACTTGTCGACCTTTTCTTGTTGAACGTTCAACTAATGTCAACTTAATCTTTCTATGAGGTGGAAATTAAGTCTTAGCATATTTGTAACTCTATTAATAGAATTATTTATTGACTTTAAAGAAAATAGATTACTATTATAGGAGATGAAAATAAACCTTTTTTTTTATGAGATTCGTGGTTTGTGAATATTAAGTATTATTCACTTAATTTATAAGAATTGTTAGTAGTAGTTACTTATGAGAAAGAATAAACAGTCATTATCTTATTGGTATGTAATTCTTATATGATAATATAAAGGCTTAGGCAATTAGATATTTATTTTAAAATTTCCTCTTAAATTTATGAAATAAATTATTAATTTAAATATAAATGCATTGATTAATAAAAAGGTTTTTTAATTTATATACATTGTTAAGTTTAAGTGAGGAATTACCTTATTTAATTACATTAAAATTATGTGTTTGGTTAGTAAAGTTTTGAATTCTTAATATCATCATATGAATGGAAGTGTTTTAAAATACCATCTTTTATTGAAGGATTTATTGTCTTCTCATTCAATGAACTTAAATGTATTGAGTTAGAAATGTATATTAGGAAATCTCGAATGAAATTTGTTAATTATATTTAAATGGAATCTCTGTTTGGAGTCTATTCTTACTTCATGTATTGAATTATGGGGTTTATTTTATCGTCTTCTAGAGGCTTAAGTTGTTGGTGTTGTTTTAAAACCATAGATAGATAATAGTGATTGTTCTTGTACTATTTCAAATATGATAATGTGGTCCATGCACATTTAAAGTTCTTATGAATTTACTTTTGGAATTATTGAATTCCCTAGAGTTGAGTTGTGTTTGCACGTGAAAGTCTTGCCATGCATGTTGGAATTATTGTTTTGACATTTTGAGAAGTAGTACCATAGAGGGAGTGGCTTCTGTTAGGGGCCGAACCCAGAAGTGGTTGCATGGGTAACCTATCGGAAGTTGGTAATAAAGTGGAAACTTTAACTGATGTCCTGGGAGTATGTCATGTGTGTCGACCATGTATGGTGTGATGTTCTCCTTGTTGTCTGGTTGACTTGAGAACTTATTCTATCTCCTATCACGGGGGGTGGGCTTTCGAGTTCCACACGGTTGAGAGGAACATGCCACATCTTCCATTGGGTCCCCTGCAGGTGATATAGTTTTGAGACATGTTTGTTCTTGGTAGGATCCTGGATACACTGTGTTCACGAACATTGGTTCTTTGGACGAGTTTGTGGATGTGGTCATCATCTATTATTGATCTTATTCTTATTGTATTCACTCATGATGTTGCATGAGGTTTCATTATATTGATACTTGTAATATTTATAGAATTGTCACAATCTCACTTATTATAATATAACTCTTGAAGTAATGTTTTCGGATTTGACTATTCACTTGATCTGATTCATATAGTTCTTGAAGTGTTGTGTTTATTTTTTTACTTAAGTAGTGTTGATGTGGAACCCTAGAGCTTTATGCTAGGTTGTAATCACATGTTGTTATTAAATGTTTTAAAATACAACTTATTCAGAAGTTTAGTGTTATTGACGTAACGTTTCCTAGGTTCCACGACGGGGCGTTACAATACATATGTATACATACACATTTATATAAATGCATGTATATATATCATATATGTACACATACATTGCATATGTATATACATATATACTTATGTATGCACGTATGTCTATATAATGCACATGGATAGTCTATAACTTTATTTGTGTGTGTGTGTGTGTTCGAACATGTGTTTACAATAACTCCTCTTAGTGCAAAATTTGGGGGTTGTAGAGAGTCTATTTTAAAGATTATCTATATGGACCATGAGTTACCAACTATCAAGAACTCCTACTCCTCTCCCACACTATTAACCCAACATTAGAACTACTTATTATTAGAATTGCTTTGTAATATTTTCTTTTTCTTGTCAACCATCATAATTTAGCAAAGTTTCTTGTTAAAATAAGTTGACAACTTCACAAATTTTTAATTTGTTTATTTTACAAATTGACAAGTGGGAAACATTACAAAAAAACAAACAGTTTTTAAATATTCTTTCCATAACAACTTTTCATGTAATTGTAACTTTTGTCATTAAAACTGTCAAAATTGTTGAGCAAAATTTCTTGTAGAGATAACTCTCAAGTGAAAAAATTGAGTGAGTAAAATAGTATCCCAAACTCCATAGAAATTATGCATACTCCTTATCTTTCAATCTGACTTAAATTTTTCTTTAAAGTCCATATGCAACACTTAATTTCAATTTTTATGTTTGGAGGTATCTTGGATGGACAACAAAGATGCAACTATCAAGGTAAAAATGGGTCAAAATATCAATCCCTTGCCTAATTTGAAAAATGATGTTTGTTAATTTACATGGTAATGCACCTATTATGAAAGGGAAAATTTATAAGTACCCAAAAATGTATGTGTCAATATTTTGAGTTTGATGATGGCTAGTGCCCTAAAAATATTGAATGACACAAAGAGACAACCAATTTGAGTTTCCAAGAAAAATTCCATTAACCGAACCTTCTAAACTACCTTTCACACATTTCATAACCTCTTCTATCCCCTCAATGTCTTTGTAATACCTAATATTTTTCCTATCCATTACCAAATGAATGTTTTTTGCAATACAACTATCATGTCAACATACCACATTACACACCTATGCACACAAGGTGTTGCAAAAAAACACAATATCACACCAAGCACATGAAATCAATGCACTAAGCATGGAAACACAAGAAAAAAATCAATCAACACAAGTGAAGGTCATTGTGACAACAATACAAGAAGGTAAAAATTTCTCTATCTTTGATAATTGGGCCTAGGAACATGATCTCCCTTACTTATCAAACCAATAATAGGATGGGAGGATGGCATCATATCAATTCTCAAGTGGCTCAAAATGATATGAGCACACATCAACATAGATGAAGAAGTAACATTAAAATCTAAGGATCACACATTTATAAGCTAGAGGGATAGAAAAAACTAAGGTCTCACTTGACACACTCTAGATTATTTTTCCTAACACAATGCACAAATCCCAACACAAAGTGCAATAATTGACAAGGTACACAATGTACCAAATAAACTTGGAGGTTACACATGCAAGCCATACCCTAAGGAATAAATCTTGTATAGTATTTTTTTTGAAAAAGTACATGAATTACTCACTCTCCAAGGGTCACCCCTTTCTAGAATAGGTCACACATATTAAATCAAGTAACTCATGCAAGCAATCCCTATATCAATAGAGTCACCCATTTGTAAATTGGGCAACCCACATACAATGCAAGGTTTTTGGACATTTGTAGGATTCTTGGAGTTCTAAAATTTGATCCCAAAGCATTAAAAAGGGTCTATTACATTCCTTCAAGCTTCAAAAACACTCAACGTCATCTTTCCATTACAAGTGAAAAGAATTGGAGCATGAAACCCTAAAACCCACAAAGATATTGGATTAGACAAGCCTAGAACAAATTTCTAAGATAAGGCATGGATTGTTTGATTTGCATCCTATTAAGATGCCTTAAGCCAAGTACTTGAGTATAGACAAACTCATTGGTGGCCAACCAAGAAGACCTCATTGGCTACACAAACCAAAAATATCATCTCACAAACTATCATAGGAAGGAAATGACAAGTAAGCAAGGGGAAACAATCACACATTGAATATCATTTTTATACCACCATTTTCATTATTAAATTCAATTAGAATTATAATTAAATCACATATATACTAATTAAAAAATCAAATTCCACGAGAAATAAGAACTATGCTTTCTAATCATGAATCAAATCAATTGAACATGTAAATTATGCTACAAAATTTCATTCACATTTGACTCCAATTCCATGATATGTTAAAATAAAAGATGGAAATCATGCCACATATGTGAGTGTATTATAGTTTGATATATAAATTTCCATAAACATAATTATGATTTAAATACAAGGACTTAAACGTCCCAAATTATATATTTTCAACAAAACCCAAAAATTAATTTGATGCATCTACAAGGTCAAGAAATCCTTGCACACACACCAAGCTACTCTAAAACATATGTGGGACCCAATTGTGATTTATCACTACCCAACCACTTGGAAGCCTTATGCCCACCCTTCTATACTATGAGGAAATTGATTGCGTAGTCAGTCAACATGCACACCAAACACAATGGGTATAACACAAGACTATATCAATCAAGATAACTCAACACCCAAATTGTTTTATACAAGGATACCAATGGATGAGATTGGAAAATAACAAATCAATAAATGCATACACAATTTGAAATCATAAGCATTCATCAAATTCATAATTTGATGCACAATTAAGGGACTATCATAGGTTCACTAATGGAGTGTCAAAATGTGGTTATCATTACCTCTCACTTTCCAAGTCATAGTTTACATTACAAATGGATGGTTGTGAGGTTCACTCCATCAAGACCTAGAGTCCTCACATCGAAAGTCCACATAAAAAAAACCAATATAGATGTGGTACAAAAATATGTCATATCATAACTGTTGAGATGCACAAGACAACTGAGAGGGGGGTGAATCAGTTGTAGAAAATTACTTTCACTTCTAACCTTAATCAATTCCACTTTAACTTAATCGATTATTAAGTGTAAACATGAAATGCGGATAGCAAAAAGAAAACACCAGGGACACCATATTTACATGGAAAACCCAATGAAGGAAAAACCACGATGAGGATTAACTCACAATATAGTAGTAATGCAATAACGGATACAAAGGCTAACTGCTAGAGGGACCACTGCCCAAAAAGGACTCACTATCTAGATACAAAGGCTCACTGCCTATAGATATGACTCACTATCCAAAAGGAGGCTCATTGCCTACAAAAAAAAAGATAAATAAAGATCCACCACAATAGGCTCCACACAATCACAACTTGATCAAAGGATTACAGACACCATCAACTCATTGCTTTTAGGAATCTAACACATCAAAGTACTACTGCCTTGATTTTATCTTACACACTTTTCTTTTCGCACTTGTTCACACACTTCACTTGCTTTCCTTGCAATTCAAAACATCTTGAATTGCTTTTATACCATCTTCAACCCTAGAAAATTTCTCCAAGGTCGGTTATACATCCTTCATTTTACAAATTCAAATTAGTTCGGCTACTCAACATTCCCACGATGGATAAGAATGAGAGAAGACCAATTACATATTTAATTAGGACCCAAACAACATCTTGGATCAATCACATGCTTCCTTAATCGACGCTTAATCTTCATGTAACGTGTAAACACTAGGTCGACAAAACCTAAATAAAACACCAACGAAATTACAAGTACGCACATCCTCAATAAGATGATCACATGTGGATCAACCAACATGCTTCACCAGACACTGGAACAACTCTTAGAAACTTTCAGATACATCTGCAACAACAACAACAAATTTTATACACAAAACACTCTTCAACAGTCTAACCGGACCGTGCAATAACACATAGTAACTCTAGTAACTCGAGATATATTATCTATTGAAGCTCATAAACAATAATACAAATCCACACAAGCATAAGAGAAACACAAAATAAATGCAGAGCACATTACCAGAGCACACTCAGATTACACACTCAACATTGTCTTCATTATTTCTTAATTTTCTCAAAAGCACTTGGCAACAACAAATTTGCAACATCATAAATATAGTTCCATGTACTCTCAACACTTTTACGGTACCTCAACTACACAAGTACCACGTATAATCACTCTGAACTATGTTGACATTAATGACAACACCACCAAAAACATCCATACTTGCAACAATCTCCCCCTTTGTCATTGATGGCAAAACATGATGTAAAAAGCCATCAAAGAAAAAATACACATTCTCCCGATTCTTCTTCCCTTTCTTTTTCAGATTAGACAGCCTGCACATGCATTTATGCACTCTTCTCCTTGCAGGATGACACACTTTCCTCAAATAGACTTTCACATGACATTCTCTCCCCCTTTGACATCAATGGAAAATATTTTTTTTGCATGAAACATCTACCATATAAATCTATGATCACTCCCCCTTAGGATTGCACCCACATCTCATACTACAACAATGAAACTCTCTACTCCCCCTTAGGAGTAGACCTCAATCATCAGTATAGACCAAAAAGAATCTATGGATCCACTGGACTGATGCACCTCCATATGCACCTAGTTTAAGGAAGGGGGGGAAATAACCCCTAAATCCCCCCTGAGATACTCAAAAATATCCTTTGGAAGAGCCTTAGTGAATATGTCAGCAATTTGTTCCTTAGTAGGCACATATTCAAGTCTAACTTCATTTTGCAATACCTTTTCTCTCAAGAAATGATACCTGATAGATATATGCTTTGTCCTAGAATGCATCATCAGATTCTTTGAAATGTTTATTGCACTTGTATTGACACAAAAGATAGGGATAGGCTCATCACATATCACACTTATATCCTTCAATATTTGCTTCATCCAAAGTACCTATGTACAACAGTATGTTGCTGCAATATACTCAACTTCTGCAGTGGACAAAGAAACCGAATCTTGTTTCTTTCTCAACCATGAGACCAATCTCCTCCAAGAAAGAATGGACCACCACTTGTACTCTTCTGATC
Source organism: Sequoiadendron giganteum (assembly GCA_007115665.2). NCBI lineage: Eukaryota > Viridiplantae > Streptophyta > Pinopsida > Cupressales > Cupressaceae > Sequoiadendron > Sequoiadendron giganteum. The sequence continues at coordinate 189,273,946 of CM021105.1, read as the reverse complement.
ATCTACACAACCAGACCAATCTGCATCAGTGTAGGCATTCAATGTAAAATTAGTATCCTTAGGATACTATAGACCATAATCCGGAGTCCCCTTAAGATTTTTGAATATCCTCTTCACAACTGTAACATGTGTCTCTTTAGGTTATGCTTGAAATCTTGCAACCAAACATACTACATGCATGATATCTAGTCTAGTAATAGTAAGATACAACAGTTTACCAATTATAGATCTATACATGCTCTGATCGACTTTAGAAGATTCATCATCCTTAGTTTACATATGATTACCATAGGGGTACAGACTGGTTTGGAGTCATCCATTCCAAACTTCTTCAAAAATTTCTTAACATACTTAGATTGTGAAATGAATATCCCCTTATCAGTTTGATTCACTTGAAGTCCAAGGAAGAAATTCAACTCACCAATCATAGACATCTCAAAATATTTTTACATCTCCTCTACAAATTTCTTGCACATACCTTCATTTCCATCAAAGATAATGTCATCAACATACACCAAAAATATAATTTTTTTGTTTCTTGCAACTTTGAAATAGAGATTACTATCAGCAGAGGCTTTTCTAAATCCTTGTTGTGTCAAATATTTGTTCAACCTTGCATACTATGCTCTGGGAGCCTGTTTAAGTCCATATAGTGTCTTTTTCAATTTATAGACCATGTCTGGTTTATCTGATAACTGAAATCCTTCTGGTTGTTCCATGTACACTTCTTCTTTCAATTCTCCATTTAGGAATGCAGACTTGACATCCATCTGGTACACTTTGAAGTCTTTATGAGCAAAAAATGCCAAAAACATATGAATGGCCTCCATTCTTTCCACCGGGGAAAATGTCTCTTCAAAATATATTCCTTCAACATGTGAATAACCTTTGCATAAAAGTCTTGCTTTATTTCTTACCACTTCACCATCTTCATTCAACTTATTCCTAAATACCCATTTTGAACAGATTACATTATTTTTCACTGGTCTAGGAACCAGTTCCCATGTCTGATTCTTCTCTATTTGTTGCAATTCCTCTTTCATTTCTCTAACCCAACTCTCATCTTTGCATGTCTCACTCATAGTCTTAGGTTCTATCTTAGAAAGTAAACACAAATTTACCTCAACCACTTTGCTTCTTGTCTTTACACCTTCACTTATGTCTCTAACTATCCGTTCCTCCAGATGATTCTTCTGTTCATATTTAGGAGCCTTAGGAGCAGGTTCTGGAATCTCTTCTTCATCACTTTGTTCTTTCTCTTCCTTTTCTTCTTCTTGTATTTATCTACAGATAGGATCATCTGGTTCAACTTCAATCATTTCCACTAGCCCATGCATAGCTTCATCAACTTTTACATTTGTACTTTCAACTATTTTCCTCAATCTTTCATTGAAGCACCTATATGCTTTGTTGTTAGTTGAATATCCAAGAAAAATACCTTCATCACATCTAGCATCAAAATTTTCAAGATTCTCATCATCTCTTTTAATATAACATATGCTTCCAAACACCTTAAACTATTTAATAGTAGGAGTCTTACCAATTCATAGCTCATAAGGAGTCTTTGTGTTGCAACCTCTTGAATAGTTCGATTCTTTCTTTCCACAACTCCATTCTGCTGAGGGGTTCTAGGAGCCAAATAATGTCTCTTTATACCATGCTCTTCACAAAATGTATTAAATTCACCAAAAGTGAATTCTCCACCTCTATCAGACCTTAACCATTTGATTCTCAAGTTTACCTCATTCTCTACTCTTGCTTTGAACACTTTGAATCTATCTAGAGCTTGAGATTTATCTCTAAGAAAAGTAACCCATGTCATTCTAGAGTAATCATCAATCAAAAACATAAAATACCTATCACCATTAAGGATTCTTGTTCTTGTAGGAGCACAAAGGTTTGTATGAATCAATTCTAGTATTCTGGTAGATGATTGTTCTTTTCCTTTAAAGCTACATATTGTTTGTTTTCCCAACTAACAACTTTTGCAAAAAAAATTTGTAGGCTTTATGATTCTAGATAGTTATCTAACAACTTCTCTTGAATTGATCCTGATCAGATTGTGAAAATTTACACGCCCCATTCTCTAGTGCCATAGCTAACTTTCATTAATCTAAGAAACAAAGCATTGACCATCACCACTCTTAAGCTAATAAATATTTACATGAGTTCTTCTTCCCACTACTACCACAGTTCTGGACTCTTTTCTAATCTCACAGGTGTTATCCTGAAATAAAAGTTTAAATCCTTTGCTACACATTTTCCCAACACTCAAACTATTATGCCTTAAGCCCTTAACATAATAGACATCATCAGTACTATGTTTTACATCAAGACTAATTGTTCCTTTTCCAACAATCTTAGCACCAGAATCATCTCCAAACATAACTAATCCTCCATCATACTTTTCAAGTTTAGTGAACTTAATTTTGTCTCTCCAGTCATATGATTTGAACATCCACTGTCAATTACCCAATAGTCTTCATCCTGTCTAGCATGAAAGGCAGTAACTAGAGTACCTTCCATCTCATCCTTTTTTTCTCTAGACTAGATTCCCTTACACATCTTCCATGGTTAGCAGACATAGATTTACTTTCCAAGGCTAGAAACAAGCATTCATCTTTATCATCCTCAAAATTAGACTCAACATTAGAAATTCCAGCATCTTCTCTAACATAATATAATTTCTTGAACTTCCTATCCTTTTTGTCTTTATAATTATCATTATCTCTATTCTTCTTGTGTGTAGCTCTATTTGGAAATCTTGAAGCATAGTGACCAATATTTCCAAAACTAGAACATTTGAAAGGTAACATACCTTTGTACTTACCAATACCTTTCTTCAATTTCCTTGTAAAGTTTACTTCCAACTCTTCTGAACCATCACTATCTGAATAACCTTCTATCTTAGTTGCTTTAAAGGTTGTTTCAACTTTCTCCTTTTTTCTTCCAAACTTCATCATCTCAAATACAGTCAAGGTGCCAAATAGTTGCTCCTTAGTAAATATCTTTGGATCATATGATTCTTAGATAGCAAAGACCTGTTCACTATAATTCTCCAGTAAGGTCATCAAGATCTTCTTAATTACATCTCCATCTATCATGGTACCACCTTGATTTTTTATTTCATTTGCTGCAAGTTCAACTCTTTGATAATAGCTTACAATATCTTCACCTTCTTCCAATCTCAATTTCTCAAATCTGTGTTTTTCTGTTAGCTTCCTTGACAATTTTACTCTATCATTTCCTTCATAAATATCTTTCAACTTTTCCCATACTTCATAAGCAGTGCCTAAATAAATAACTTTTGTCTGTTCAATTTTAGATAAAGCACTAAAGATAGCATACCTTTCCTTTTCATTCTCTTCATAGGTAGAAATCTCATCTGCAGAGGAAGAACCACTAGTCGGTTTAACATACTTTTTCTCTACAACTTTCCAAGTCTTGAAACCAAGAGAGATAAGATAACCTCTCATCTCCACTTTCCAGTCAGTGTAATCAGCTCCATCAAAAATAGGGATTTGCAGCTTGTGCGCCATCTGATCTACCTCAAGCGGTTAATCTCTTCTCTGAGGAACCAAAGCTCTAATACCAATTGTTGATATGCACAAGACAACTAAGAGGGGGTGAATCAGTTGTACCAAATTACTTTCACTTCTAACCTTAATCAATTCCACTTTAACTTAATTTGTTATTAAGTGTAAACATGAAATCCAGATAACAAAAAGAAAACACTAGAGACACCATATTTACGTGGAAAACCCAATGAGGGAAAAAACATAGCGAGGATTAATTCACAATATAGTAGTAATGCAATACCAGATGCAAAGGCTCACTACACAAAAAGGAATCACTGTCCAGATACAAAGGCTCACTGCCTACATATAAGACTCACTATCTAGAAGGAGGCTCATTGTCTATAGACAAAAAGATAAATAAAGATCCACCACAATAGGTTTCACACAATCACAGCTTGATCAAAGGATTACAGACACCATCAACTCATTGCTTTCAGGAATCTAACACATCAAAGTATTGATGCCTTGATTCGCTCTTACACACTCTAATTTTCACACTTGTTCGCACACTTCACTTGCTTTCCTTGTAATTCGCAACAGCTTGACTTGCTTTTATACCATCTTTAACCCTAGAAAATTTCTCCAAGGTCAGCTATACATCCTTCATTTTACAAATTCAAATTAGGTCAGCTACTCAACATTCTCGTGGTGGATAAGAATGAGAGAGGACCAATTACATATTTAATTAGGACCCAAACAACATCTTGTATCAATCACATGCTTCCTTAATCGATGCTTAGTCTTCATGTAATATGTAAAAACCAGGTTGGCCAAACCTAATGAAAACACCAATAAAATTTGAAGTACACACATCCACAACAAGATGATCACACTAGATCACCCAATACACTTCACTAGACACTAAAACACCTCTTATAAACCTTCAGATACATCCATTACAACAAACTTTATGCATAAAACACTCTTCAACAGTCCAACTGGACTGTGCAACAACACACAATGGCTTTGGAACAAGCCTTCAAGAGCACCAAACCACAAGCACATTTGCCAAAACATAGGGAATATCAATATTAACCTTCTTCCAGATCCAAAAGATCTGAGACAAACCACCAAAAGAATGTGAAGCAAAAAAATCTCTCCCATCACATAGACAAATAGTTCTACCAAACCGGTTCACACATCTTTCACTCCCCATTGACCCAAAAGCTAAAACTCAAGATATATTATCCATTAAAGCTCATAAACAATACTACAGATTTGCATAGACATAGGATCAACACAAAATAAATACAGAGCACATTATCGGAGCACACTCAAAACACACACTCAACACTGTCGTCATTATTTCTTAATTTTCTCAAAAGCACTTGGCAACAACACATCTGCAAAATCATAAATATTGCTCCATGTACTCTCAACACTTCTACTGTATCTCAACTACACATGTACCACCTGCAATCACTTTGAACTGTGTTGAAATCAATGAAAACACCACCAAACACATCCATACTTGCAACAATAACACACCCATGGCCATATGATTCCCCCATGCCAATTCCATGAGGGAATTTAATCACTTAAAAAAAGTTTGGAAATCATTTTTTTATTTTCACATACACTCACAAACTTGCATTTAAAAAAATCAATGGTGGGGAGCTCAAACCCTTCTCAATTTTTTGAATTCTAAGAATACCTTGTAGAAAGAAATGGCATGGAAAACACACTTTTCAACTCACATAATTTTTTTAATAAAAAAATATCATCATTTTGGCATAAAATGGAGTTTTTTAAAATTAGAAATATAGGAATGATAAATTATTCAACACAATAATTTAGCAATCCAAAAAATGAAACCTATCCAAATAAAATTCCATATGCATCCAACTAATATTGACATGGATAAAGCATACAAATTTTAATAGAACACAAGGAATTAAAGAACACTTACCTTCAATCCAAGAAATTTGAAAAATGAAGAGGGTTTCTTAAGATGCTTCCCCACTCAAGCTACAATCCACAATATTTCCCTCCAATCCACCAATTCGAAGCAAGCATCCAAAATTTGAATCCCTTCTCTCAATTTTCCAAGCTCCAAGCAAGCAGGAGAAGGAGAACCAAAAAAAACCCAAAAAAGACAATGAAATAACATGCTTATAAATGAGCTCTTTTTCTCTTTCATTCAAATACATTTTTGATTAAAATGAAGTTTTACATTGAAGCAAAATGACTAAATTAATGCCATGAATTTTTTTCTCTTCTCTAATGCAACCTTTCCTATATAATTTGCTTGCCCATTTTAATTATTTTTTATATTATGCAATAATATAAAACATAGATAATATATTCACATAATTATAAAAAAAATTCTAAAATCATATTTTTTTCTTTTTCACCGAAGCAATTCACAACACATTGTGAGGCATTATAAGAACATAGAATTTATCCAAAACTTGTACAGAGTCATTTTATAAGCACTCAAAACATTATGAAAGTAACGAAATACAATTAACCATAGGATTTGAACAACTTACAAAAAATACACACTTTTCATAGGTTTTCACAAGACTTAGGAATCTAGAATAGACAAATTTGGATCCAAGCACACTAGGCCACACAAGCCTCATCTTATACCTTAGGATCAAGTGATATTGGAATAATAACACAACATTTTTACCCAAGCCATTTTTTTTCCAATTAAATCATTGTTGGGGAAACACACTTCTACACACTAAATTAAAAAATCAATTATATACACAACACTATATAGTTGAAGCATAATATACCAACAAACATGATAATATCCAAAATATGATATCAATATCTACATCTAACTAAAAAATCATATAACAGTAGGATATTTTGATATAAAGATGTGTTATAATCATCATAATATTGAAAAAAATGTTGAACTAAGTGATATAAGCATAATCACATACAATAGTGAAAATAATGAAGTCAAAACACTAGAGATATAAATCATATAAAATTCACACATATGAATCCAAAGGATATAATCCATACATGTTAATGGCATTGCAAAAACATCATTGAAAAGTATGATAGTAGTAACAAATCTCAACCAAGAAAGAAAATGAGGAATAAATGCCTAGGGTCTTACATCATCAAGACAAAGCAAGAGCTAACACAGTTGAGCATTATCTCCCCCCTAAAGATGGAATTACTCCTATAAGTCACCAAGGGTAGGATAAAAGAACAATATCAAACTTACTTCAAACCACACAAATGAAGCAACTATAAGGTGGATCCATCAAAGAACACATGCAATATAGAGATACTCAAGAGAATTGAAAGCATTATTCTTTTCACAATAATATTCCAATTATTACAATTCAACACATAGAATTGCATAATTATCATTCATTTCCACATGTACACAAGAATTCACACATTTTAATCCATGTATATACCAAGTCAATAACTTATATGAAAATACACTCAATACGAATTTTTCATCATAACACATTTTTACCCATCCACATCATAGGGATAACAACACATGGTTCACATATTTGGGTACATGGAGACTCCACGATCACATAAATACATAGTAACTAAGGATCCATGATCCAACTATAATAATGGTCTCAACACCAGACACATAGAGTCTACACATTTCCAAAAATAATGTCTCTTGTTTGTCTAATGGAATTAGGCTGCATGAGATAGTTAGTAGAGATAATGTATATCACTATGAAGATAAATGGATGATGAATGTTGCACACTAGTTCACATTTATTTTTATCCTTAAATGTTACCCACTTCTACCTTGTTATATGCTTTTCCAAGGGTTCTTCTCCATAGACATGGAAGGAAGAACATTACAATACAAGAAAAAAACTTGTAAACATAAAGGATCTAGCTTAAGCACCACAAATTTTAAAATGCCCAAAGAAAAGAAATTTTAATTCCAACAATAAAGTAGATAAATTTTGACAATTTTAACAATAAATGAAAATAAACCTCAAGAGTCACATCAATAAATAAATATTCAATATTTGTGGTTAAGCTACTTTTATACAAAGATAAATTAACATAGTTATCCCTCACAAGAAAGATAAAAAAAGATCAATAATATAAATGAATGTTCACAATTCTCAAAGTTACACATTATGTTAAACTAAAACAAGTCCCTAATAAGGATGAATGTAATTAATGATGAAATAATAATATGATGGACACTCCATTATGCTACCTTCCCTACCACTTAGGTAGTCGTAGAATCTATCAAGTCATACAACTCAAGTAATAAAATACAATGAAGCTTTCTCATGTGCTATCCCATAGCAAACATGATGACACACATCTTAGTCATAGTGACATAAAGACACTAATAGATAAAAATATAAATAAATATAATATACATCATCACATCTAATAATGGGGTATTGTGCCATACACTATGTCAAAACATTAATATAGCTATATTCTTTTATATAAAAAAATGTGATGTGCCTTGTTACTTAGTAGCATGGCCATAGTGCCCATAATACAACTTCATGCACTCAACTAATATCAAAACATTAGGAGGTATGATAACATTTCCAAAACATTACAATAACATCACTCCATAATAAGCATTAGATCATGAATTTTCACTTAACTTAACATAGCATTAGTCAAATTATCAAATAATTAAAATTCTAACATGCTAGAATAATAACAATTTTTATAATTGCTAAGTCTATCATAATGCCAAAGTTTTCCAATGCAACACAGGCATAACAAAAATATAGGATACAAAAAGAGAAAACTTGCATCGAGTATTATGGGCTCAAGTAAAATTCATGTCCATACCATATTGCATCCAAGATCACATGTCACATTCCAATAGCATCATAAAAAATAATATTACATGATAGGATTGCACTAAGGACCGGTAAAGGGTTCAATCAATAAAGAAAAGTAGGAGGTACACTCACATAGAAAGGTATGGTCACCAAGGGCCACCCCAAGATAATACGACACCATAACACCATGAATTCCTAATATTTTTATATCTCTACTTAACTCCATGCATGTTGAGGTCATAAACCCTAAGGTTGGCACCCAATAGGCATAAAAATAAGTAACCCTATGAGTATGACTCTACCATATTCATAGTTATACACATAACATGAGGATGGATGCCTAGTATCAAAAACCTTAGATACATGAATCATGTATAGGGTGTTCACAATACATCACATATATGCTCATAATGAGGTAATCACATCCACAAAGGAAAACAAAACATAAATTCCTTTTCCTACTCAATACTTAACATTTAAAACTCATACAACATTATGCAATAAACTTGTCACAATTTTTTTAATAAGCTCACCCAAACATCAATTATAATTAACCTTTTTGAGATATAAATGGAATCCAATCATAATCTTACATTTAAGAGCATCACAATGCATCTAAACAAGCTCTCCAACGCACTAGTATTCACATATTAACACTTAAGTAAATAAAACAAATAATATTCCAACTCACAAGGTAGTACAACACAATATAGCATATATCATAATGTTCTATTGTCCAACATTTTACTAATTAAACACAAAGTACAATAGATATATTCATTAAATATGATATTCATTCAATAATAGTACATATTAATAATTCAATTAGGGGCTTAATTTTTACCCAATTATTATATTAGAACAATTCCAAACACTTACTTGATGTCATGGTGTAAATAATTTTTAGTAAGATCTACATATGATTAAGAGTAAAAAATACAAAATTCATATCATGGAAGAGCATACTTAAATGTTCAAGACCATAAGAAAAACCACTTAGACATCATACATAATCGGAAATATAATAGGGGGCTCTCATACTAACCAACAAGCAACTCCATTAATGTAGAAATTTATTTTTATATGATCACATACACTAAATGAAATGATAAGAACATAGTTAAGTCACAAAAAACATGATTCATTATTGCTACCACCTCAAATCATATATTATTCTTCATGAGAATATGATTTGATCACAAACCCCATTTATCAACATTTTGTATGTGTCATTCACCAAGAATATATATAAAAATCCTTTCAGTTCACATACTAGCATTAACATATCTTCTTTTCAAAATGAGTTTAATGAAAACACTAAAGAATTAAGAAGGTCAATCACACACATGGGATGAAGACATATAAAAATATCATAAGGTTCTAACTACGCTCCAATTTATAACCACAAGTGACATACTACACATAACCAAGGTAAGATCCAACACACCTTATGCATTTACCATATAAGAGGTATCTAAAGCAACATAGATAAATTTCTAGGCCTTATAAACAACATATAGAAACCAATCAAATCCATTCATTCATGTCACCAAAGTGTAAATAAAATCAGTCATACAACATAGGTTCAAATAATCTATCAAAACTATAACACTAAAATTGATAAATCATTATATAAAACATATGTGGTACAACATATTATACAAATCACAACTGGCCATGCTTTGGTGTTTCCAACTCCACAGATAGCTAGTATAGAAATGATAGAAATATGATAAAGAAAAATAAAGAAAGTGCAACAATGGAAATATCACCAAACACTACCAAAGGAACTATGCTACTAAATTCCAACAACAAAGTAGTACAAAATAATATCACCTTCGTACAAGGGTGCTCAAGGCCAATAGAGGAAATTGCAAGAGCACGAGCTTGGCAAGTCGACATGACTGTAGTGGTGATGAAGGATGGAATCACTAGGCAACCAAGTCACGAGCTTGAGTTGTGGATGCAGAAGATGCTATTATGTTGGAGTTGCAGTGAGGAATTTGAAGTGATGTGTGAAATGAATGTTGTAACTAGCAAGAAAATGAAGAGAGATCAGACGAGAAAAGTTTTGGGATTTGGACTGTAACTCTGCTAGCTCACTGGTAGAGGATGAAAGCGTGGGAAAGGGACTACAATGCATCATGCTAGAATCTCACTTGTGTACTGGCGTTCGTATGGACAACGAGCAGAAAGTGACAGGTAGAATACTCCAAAACCTACTAACAACCTAGTTTGAAGGAAATAACTATAATGACATAATAAAATAAAAGAAGAATAAGGGAAGTAAATGCTATGAAAGTGACAAAGTAGATGAGATAAGAGCGAGCTCACTAGAGGTTCATTTCTCCAGCAAGCTCCACATGAATAATGTACCTACACATAGCCAAGAGGGGAAAATTTTGGGGTTGTTTAGGGTTTTTCCTCAGTCAAACCTCCAATTTGTTGTTTCCACCTCCAAGGATAGCCAATAAAGCAATGATAGAAATATGATAAAGAAGAAGAAAAAAAGTGTAGCAATGGAAATATCACCAAACACTAAAGGCACTATGCTACCGAATTCCAACAACAAAGTACTAAAGAACAATATTACCTTCGTACAAGGGCACTCAAGGCCAATGGAGGAAACTACAAGAGCATGAGCTTGGCAAGTCAACATGACTGCAACAATGACGAAGGATGGCCTCACTAGGCAACCAAGTCGTGAGATTGAGTTTTGGATATAGAAGATGCTATGATGTTGGAATTGCAGCAAGGAACTTGAAGTGATGTGTGACATGAATGTTGTAACTAGCAAGAAACTAAAGAGAGATCAAGAAAGAAAGAGAGATTTCAAGAGAGCATTCAACAGAGAGAGATTGAAGGTGAAAGATAGCCATTTGAAGAGGTTTTGGGTGGAAATAAGTCATTCAAAGGTCAAAAGAATCCTGCAAAGGTGTTACACTTCAGCCCTATTAGTGAGTGTAATATTTCTACAACTTCAGGAGCAAGAATCCTGTCAAGACATCTGCGCGCCATGCAGGTGTCCCCTACAAAGATTCACCCACCAACACTAAGGACAAGTGCTAGGTGGATCGAATGTGGAAGGGTGAAGCCAAAATATGCCAATGGGATTAATTCCTTCTAAGGTAGGAGATGCAAAATGGGAATTTTCAAGGGGGTACAAATTCACTCTTATACATTCTGCTCCCACTTTAGAAAACATGAGTGCTAATGAGTGTTCAATAAAGTAGAGTTGAAAGAGTTTCTAGAAACATATACCTGAACCATCGAGGAAGTAGATCTCTATATAGCAAGCTCAAAAGTGCAAGGAACACAAATGGGCTCCACAGGTGCTCAGTCCTGAGGAATGTCGAAATGAAGGTACATTGAAGGTCTGCAGAGCAACGGTGCAAAGGGGAACTCTAAAGGTACTCTCTTTGAAATAATTTGAAGGAAAGGATCCCAACCTATGTAATCTCTCATGAGGAAGCCTAAAAAGATCCCGCAAGATGCAAATGAGGTGCCCCATGTACTCTCTCACGAGGAAGCCCAAAAATAAGAATCTATAGAGTTTTGTAGGCCTTGACAGGTACTCAGTCCTGCAAAGCAACATATGTAAAACATAAAAATCCACATAGGAAAGTAGAAAAACAATCAAGCAATTGAAGAAGAAGCTTTCAAAGGGGTCTGCTCAAGGGATGCTTAATTTGAAAGTGTAATAGTAGATTTTGCAAATCGATTCAATCATCAAGGAATCCCTTTAAGAGGTTTCACTTCATCAAGGAATTCGAAAGGAAGAATGCCCCCATACGAGGGGAAAGTCGAGACCTATCTCATAGGACAAGGTGCTACAACTTCTTTCTTTATGAACCCATGATGAAGGGAGACACATCTTACGAGGGTTCTTTAAGGAATGCAATTTTTGAAAGAGATAGGCTATTTTTCAGTGAGGGATTTGTTGGCCATTGAATACACCTTTTTGAAAATCAAAGAAAATACGATATGATAGCCCCCCCTTAGGATGGTTCATGCAAAACAAAAGAGCACATGGCATCCTAAGGAAAGGAAAGAAACAAAGTGATGTTGTGGCTCGTGGTACATGACTAGATGTAACAGTGGTAATGTTGTCGCACACATGAGGGACAAGCACATAGGCACCACAACATCAAAATGCAAGCAATAAAAAGCATGAAAGATAACACAAGAGATAGGGGGATCTAGTTTCATGGGGTCAGATATTCTTATGCTTATATAAATAATAGGTAACCGCGGTGTAAGGTAAAAGATCGTAAATCCCCACCAGATCAAGAGGAACGCACAAAAAAACAAAGTAAAAAATAAAAAATTGGGTCAACATGGAAGAAGGCCTAAATGCCCCCAATGCTTTGGATCATCCCCGATTTTCAAAAATCAAGGCACAAACATGGAAGAATGATGAGACAAATAGAAGAAGGTCATGACACAAAGTATGCTTGTTTGCGTGCACTAGCAATGGTGGCAAGGGTCATCTAGGCACATAAAAAGACAAGCATATGGGAAGCACAACACACTCACACAAATCTAATCTACAGATAAAGAAGAGATCCCCCTAGTAATCATCGATCAAGAGGTCATCATGCTCCCAATCTAGATCATTATACGGGGAGGGCAGATGAATCGACAAGGGCGAGATCGGTAAGGGAGGATCTGCTGACTCAGTTGCAACAACAACCAAGGAAGAAGGCCCCTCAAGGTCTTCACCACCAAGCTCATGTGAACCCAAGGTCATCGACCTTGAAAATATCGATGAAAAAGTCAAGATCTCAGCCACCGAATTAAACATGCACCCCTCAAGAGGACCATGTCTTGGTTCAACAAGTAAGGAAGGAGGCTCACGGGATCCATCATCCACCTCTTCCAAGGTGATAGTGACATAATTCGGTGATGTTGGGGTTCCATTTGTCAATAAGACAACACAATCCAAAACCAGACTAACTTCCAAAGAAGAAGAGCTCTTCTTTTGACCCCCATTGGAAGCGGGGTCGTCCTCCATATTTTTCTTCAACAGAGGATATGGGATTCCCATAGAAGAAGTAGGAGACAAGGAGGAAGGGTAAAGAACCATAGGGGACACCATGGAAACATTCATCATGTCATTGAGCTCCGAGAAATATAGGATATCTCGAAGGGACATCAATAGAGGAGGTTCAATAGAGGGAGCGATAAACACTTGCAGCTTTTGGGGGTGTTGGTCTTCAATGCTTTCCAGAGGAGTTGAAAGTGAAACAGAGGTGATGGGAATTGATGTAGAAACAACATAAGAGGCAAGAGGGGTAGCAGATGCCTCACTTTCTTTATGTGAGGTTGCTTGCTCGATAGAAAAAACCTTCTGCCAATGCCTACGCTCACATGTAAGTCAGTTTCTACGACTTTGGGAACCAAAAGCAACCCCTTGAGAATGAGTGGGAGGCTCTTGTTCTGTCATCTTCATATCCATCACAACCATCTATGGTGGAGGGATAGGCCTATTGCAAGAATGGAAAGAGGAATGAAAGTGTTTCCATTGATGTCAATCGGTCAACTAGCTATCCACTATTTTTTGTTGACTGTATATGTTGAGGATATTGAGAAAATTCTATTCAAAGAAGATTATAGGTATTCAATTGTTAAGGATGTTGATTTCATACTTGTGAACTATGTTTTTATGTGTTCTAGATGAGGTCCAGGAGAATTTTTGATGGTTTGGATTTCTCTTTGATGAAGTCTTATGACTTTTGGTTCTAGAGTTGTGTTTCCCTGGTTCTATTGAATATGGTTTCATCATTTGGAAGTATCGATCTTAATTGATCTATGTGTTTTATATTGGTGTGGCCAACCGTGTGTCAAGCACTATCTTCGAAGTTGATGAAGTGTGTTGGATCTATTATGGGTCCTGATGAAGTGTGTGTTTGGGTCATCCTCATTCTAATTCCACCCTAGGTTGTTTGGCGCCAACCTAATTTGAATTTGAAGTTGGATGACCGACTTTGTATCTTTTCAAGGTTGGAGATGGTATAAATATAGAATGTGCTAGCAATGAAAATTGTACATAAGAAAAGAAGGAAGATAAGTGAAAGAGAAGACATGACTTTGATGCTATTATGAAAGTGTGTGATTGATTAGTGCGAAGCTTAACATTGAGTTTCCAGATGCAGTGAGTAGAAGGAAAAAAATTGCATTCATGCAAGTTGATCAATGATTGTGGTGGAATCCTTTGTTGCATTGATATTGTTGTCTCTCTGTAACAAGTCTTCTTTGTATCTTTGTGGCAATGAGCCCTCTAGGTTGTAGCCCTATGGACACTGAGTCCTTATCTCAGGCAGTGAGCCTTATTTCAAGCAGTGAGCCTTTTTGTAATCATTTTTGATATTCTCTATAGTGTGATTTAATCCTCACCATGGTTTTTCCCTCATTAGGTTTTCCATGTAAATCTATTTTTATTGTGTTTATGCATTGGAATTTGATGGTTAATCACTTAATCAGTTTATATGCTAGTTTTGGTAATTGAATTTAAGGTTATAATATGTGACAACTGATTCACCCCCCGTCTCATTTGTCCTATCCAACAATTGGTATTAGAGCTTGGTTCCTTGGTGAAGAGCTTAACCACTTGAGAAAGGTAAAATGGTCTTTGGTTATTTGAGGTTTTATGGAACTAATTATGGTATCTAGAAAGTATTGATTGAAGAATATCTAGAGTATTGTGGATATAATGTAGAGAAAGCTTATAAGAATCCCTACACTCCTCTTTCTAATAGTTTGAGTACATTTGAAGAAATTATATCACATGAAGCAAATAATAAGGCAAAGTTCATCTTGAAGAATAGTTTGGTACATTCCGAGTTGATTAAGGTTCATAATTGAAGAAAACTAAGGAAGTTTGGGATGATTTAGAAAGAGCACACAATGGTGATGAGAGGGTAAAAGAGGAAAAATTACAGAATTTGGAAACATAGTTTGATCTTTAGATAGCGGTGAGATGAATCGAACCTAATCTGTGTATATGGCTGCATTATATGTACTGATACAGGTGGACCCCCATATAGAGATAAAACAATAAAAACTACAAAAACTGAAGATTTGGATGAATAAAACTTTGATGAAATCGAGGCTAACTTTGTAAGAAGAATGAGAAAAGGCTCTAGTAAGTATGAAGGTAAATTTCCCTTTAAGTGCTAAAGTTGTGGAGAAATTGGTCATTATGTTGCAAAGTGTTTGGAAAGAGCTTAGAAGAATAAACAAAGATATGAGAAAAAAAGGAAAGAAGATTAACAAAGCTTACTATGTTAATGAGAATGCTAGTATTTCATATGAAGATCTAGATGACAATGAATGCTCATTCTTGGCGATTAAAGGATGAACCTACTACTAAATTATAAAAATAGTCAAAGGAAAGTCCTCCGGAGAAGAAGGAGAAAAATGAAGGTGCAGTTATCTCTGCCCTACATGCTAAATAGGAAAAGAATTTATGGGTAGTTGATAGTGGTTGCTCACATCACATGACTGGTGAAAAGAGTAAGTTTGTGAAACTTGAGAAATATGATGGAGGTCTGGTTATGTTTGGAGATGATACTAGTATTAAAATATGCGGGATAGGTTCAGTAAGTTTTGATGCCAAGCATCATATTGATGATGTTTACTATGTTAAGGGTTTAAGGCATAATCTAATGAGCGTTGGTCCGATGTGAAAAAAAGGATATGATCTTGTGTTTAAGGATGAGAAATGTGAGATCTAAAAAATATCAGAAACATTGATTGCTATAGGAAAGAAATCTGAAGGGAATATTTATCAACTTAAAGGTGTTGATGGACGATGTTTTATGACTCAGATAAATGACAGTTGGCTATGGCATGAGAGAATGTATCATATGAATTTTGATAACTTAGCAAGGATTGGTACCGTTCAAGTCATGAGAGATCTATCGAGAATTAAAAAGCTTGTAAATTCTCTCTGTAGGAATTTCTAGTTCAAGAAGCAAACAAGAAATCATTACAGATCAAGAGAACAATCTACTAATGGATTACTGGATTTGGTTCATACAGATCTTTGTGGTCCCATGAGAGTGCAAAGTCTACTTGGTGAAAGGTACTTTATGCTTTTAATTGATGATTATTCTAGATATACACGGGTCACATTTCTAAGAGAGAAATCAGATGCATTAGATAGATTCAAGGAATTCAAGGCTATTGTTGAAAATGAAGTGAATTTGAAGATAAAATTCTTGAGATCTGATAGAGCTGGAGAATTCACATCCCATGAGTTCAATATGTTTTGTGAAGTGCATGGAATAAAGAGACAATTATCTGCTCTGAGAACCCCTCAGCAAAATGGAGTTGTTGAAAGGAAAAAAATAACAGTTCAAGAAGCTGCTAGGTCAATGATCACTGAAGATGAATTACCAAAATTTTACTAGAAATAAGCTATTCACACTGCTATATATGTATTCAATTGAGTTCGGGAAAGAGAAAAAAGTACAAAGACTCATTATGAGCTATGGTACGAAAGAATTCCTACAGTTAAATATTTCCAAGGTATTCAGAAGAAAATGCTATAACATAAGAGATGAGGAAAGTTTGGGTAATTTTGATGCAAAAAGTGATGAAGGAACATTTCTTGGATACTCTACTAAAAGAAAGGCATACAAATGTTTCAACAAAATATTGAGGAAAATTATAGAAAGCTCGAATATAAAGGTTGATGAAACAATGAAGAATTCTATTGATATTGATGGATATGTATCTGATGAACATGACTGTACAAGAATAGAAGAAACTATGGAAGAACATGATAAATATGAGCAGAAAAAACATAATGAATAGAATGAAAGAGAAGAATATGCTTTGGTGATGTCCCCTAGGACACCAAAATATGTACAGAGGAATCATTCAAAAAGTTAGATTATTGGAGACAAGACAAAAGGTGTGTTAACTAGAAGCAAAGTTGTTGTTGAAGTAAACTTGTGCTTATTCTCTGAGATTGAGCCGAAGTCAATAAGTGCAGCCTGTGAGGATGGACATTGGAAGGAAGCAATGAAAGAAGAAATTTTGCAGATTGAGAAGAATCATACTTGGGAATTGGTCCCAAGACCAGCAAACTAAAATATCATTGGATCAAAATGGGTATTTGAAAATAAGTTGAATGAGAATAGGAAAGTTGTTAGAAACAAAGCAAGGCTTATGTAAAGGCTACTCACAAGTGGAAGGTATATATTTTTAGGAGACTTTTTCCCTGGTAGCAAGAATGGAAGCTATAAGGATGTTCTTGGCATTAGCTCCTTATAAAGATTTCAAATTTTATCAGATGGATGTCAAGTCATCATTTTTGAATGGTGAACTAGAAGAAGAGGTCTACATGGAACAACCAGAAGGATTTTCAATTAACAGATCAACTGGATATGGTGTGCAGATTGAAGAAAGATTTATATAGATTGAAGCAAGCTCCTAGAGCCTAGTATACAAGGCTAGATAATTATTTGAGTTGGAAAGGATTTAACAAAGGTACGATAGACAATAATTTATATTTCAAGAATGAAAATGACAAAATCTTGATTGTAGTTGTATATGTTGATGACATTATCTTTGGAGGAAATGAAAAGATGTGAAAGATGTTTGTGAAAGAAATGCAAGAATAATTTGAAATGTCTATGTTTGGCGAGATAAATTTATTTTTTGGGCTATAGATTAATCAATCAAAGAAAGGAATTTTCATTTCACAATCTAAGTATGTGAAAGAGATGTTGAAAATATTTGGGATGGACGGTTCCAAACCGGTAAGTACTCCTATGGTGATTGGTTGCAAGTTGGGTAAAGATAATGATTGACCTAAGGCTGATCAGAGCAAGTATAGATCTATGATTGGTGGACTACTGTATTTGATTGATACTAGACCAGATATTATGCGTGTGGTTTGTCTTGTAGCTAGATTTCAAGAAGATCTAAAGGAAACACATGTTACTACAGTTAAAATAATATTCAAATATTTGAATGGAACTCCAGATTATGAATTATGGTATCCTAAAGACACTGATTTTACACTTAGTGCTTATATAGATGTAGATTGGGCCGAAATTATAGATGACAGAAAGAGTACAAGTGGTGGTGGAATCTTTCTTGGATGTAGATTGATGGCATGGTTGAGTAAGAAGCAAGATTCAGTCTCTTTGTCTACTACTGAAGCTAAGTATATTGTTGTTTCATCTTGTTGTACACAATTTTTATGGATGAAACATACATTGAAGGATATCACAGTGTTATATGATGATCCTATTTCTATATTATGTGATAATACAAGTGCAATTAACATTTTGAAGAATACTGTAATGTACTCGAGAACAAAGAATATATCTATCAGGTATCATTTCTTGAGAGAGAAGGTCATGGAGAATGAATTCAAGCTTTAGTATGTTTTGACAAAGGATCAGATTGCGAATATATTTACAAAGGCTATTCCTAAAGATACTTTTGAGTATCTTCGGGATAAGCTATGGGTTATTGCCCCTCCTTTTACAAAATAAGATGCATTTGGAGATGCATCAGTTTGGTGGATTAATGGTTCTATCCTTTTGGACTGATGTTTTTGGTGGCTACCTCTCAGGGGGGAAGGCAATTTTAAGTGTTGTCATTATGAGTATTTTTTTTCATGTCAAAGGAAGTTTCAATGAACATATATTTTTCCTTTGTCATTGATTTCAAAGGGGGGGAGAGAGCATGTGAAAGAGAGAGAGAGAGAGAAATCATGTGAAGAGGAAAGAAAGCTAATAAGAGAAAGCAGGTAATGAGGAAGATGATCTTCTAAAGGGGGGAAGAAAAATGAAAAATCTTGAGAAGTATTTTCAGAACCGGTATGGTGTCTTTGATGGTTTTTCGCATCATGTGTTGCCATCAATGACAAAGGGGGATATTTTTTCAAGAATAGAAAGAGGAATGAAAGTGTTGTCATTGATGTCAACCGGTCAACTACAAAAGAAGATTATAGGTATTTTGTTGTTAAGGATGTTGATCTGGTACTTGTGAACTATGGTTTTTTATGTTCTGGCTGAGATCTGAGAGAATTGTTGTTGGTCTAGATTTCTCTTTGATAAAGTCTTATGAATTGTGGTTCTAGAGTTGCGTTGCCCTAGTTCTATTGAATATGGTTTCGACATTTAGAAGTATTGAGCTTAATTGATCTATGTGTTTTACACTAGTGTGGACAACCGTGTGTCAAGCACTATCTTCAAAGTTGATAAAGTGTGTTGGATCTATTATGGGTCCTGGTGAAGTGTGTTTTTGGGTCACCCTCATTCTAATTCCACCCTAGGATGTTTGACACCGACCTAATTTGAATTTGAAGTTGGATGGCCGACTTTGTATCTTTTCAAGGTTGGAGATGGTATAAATACA
This sequence comes from Sequoiadendron giganteum, assembly GCA_007115665.2. Taxonomy (NCBI): domain Eukaryota; kingdom Viridiplantae; phylum Streptophyta; class Pinopsida; order Cupressales; family Cupressaceae; genus Sequoiadendron; species Sequoiadendron giganteum. The sequence continues at coordinate 189,254,217 of CM021105.1, read as the reverse complement.
GAATGTGCTAGCAATGAAAATTATACATAAGAAAGGAATGAAGATAAGTGAAAGAATAGACACGACTCTGATGCTATTTTGAAAGTGTGTGAGTTATGTGTGTGGTTGATCAGTGTGAAGCTTAATGTTGAGTTTTCAAATGCAGTGAGCAGAAGATGAATTATGTCATTTATGCAAGTTGATCAATGATTATGGTGGAATCCTTTGTTGCATTGGGATTGTTGTCTCTCTTTAAAAATTCTTCTTTATCTTCTTTTTATCTTGTGGAAATGAGCCCTTTGGGTTGTAGCTCTATGGATAGTGAATCCTGAAACTGAGGCCTTATCTCAGGCAATGAGCCTTATTTCAGGTGGTGAGCCTTTTTGTAATCGGTTTTTATATTCTCTATAGTGTGAGTTAATCCTCACCGTGGTTTTTCCCTCATTAGGTTTTCCACATAAATCTAGTGTTATTGTGTTTGTGCATTATAATTTGATGGTTAATAACTTAATCAATTTATGTGTTAGTTTTGATAATTGAATTTAAGGTTATAATCTATGACAAATAATTCACCCCCCTCTCAGTTGTCCTATCCAACAAGGCTCTTGAACAAAAACAAGAGGAAGCAGTGTAGAAACATCAGAGAGAGGGGGAGCAAGAACAAGCATCTCGATGGTGGTACCTTTCTCATTTGTTGTTGTGGAGGCAGGAATGTTAGGAGGCCGTGGAGGTCAAGATGTAGAAGCACCTCCATGAGGTAACTTCCCCTTGCCATACATAGTGGGCCGAGGGACTGTGGGCAGTACAGGAAGTTCAAAAGAATGATGCTCGGGTTTTCGCCAAGTGGGCACCATCAGATTCTCCATAAAACACCTAGGAGTGGAATTTGATGGTGCCATCATGGGGCTAGAAGCAGAAGCAAAAGATGAAACAATGGAAGAGGAAGAAGCTTGAGCACACTTCTTCTCTTCCTTCCTTCGGGCCAAGGTGGCATCACTATCCAACTTTAAGCAAGCACTATGCAAGATGGCATAAGGGGAAGGAGGATACCTCACCTTAGGCATTAAACCCCCATTTGTGTATTTCATATAGGTCTTCTATAAGAGGTTCATCCTAGGGGGAAGTGCACCAATAGGGGCCAACCAGAAGTGATCCAAGGAGTGGTCCTCATGACCTACCTACGACCTAAAATTGGTGTCATGGACGACATGACAAGATCCCTTGTGAGAGAATTTCAAGCACGTGTCCACTACCAAGGGAACTAAATTCATAGTTACCAACCAAGGGATACCTAGTTTCACTTTGAATAATTCAGATCCTGGTATGATGTCAAAGAGGGTGTCAATGGACCTAGGCCCAACCAAAACCGATATGGTGATACTACCAAGGGGAGGAAGGGAAACTCCATCATGTGTGCAAATAGTGCTTCTAGACTCATTAAATCCATCCTTATGTAGGAAGTTGATTAGTAAGATCTCCTTTGTAATGGCATTCACATAGAACGTAGGGTCAACAAGGCCGCCAGTTATGAATTCCCATTGATGTGTGCGAGAATATACAAAGGAGATGGTTCTATGTTAATGTTCATTGGCAAGTATTGTGAGGTGAATTTTATAGTTGGAGACCCCATCACAGGTTGTACAGATGAAAGGGATGGATACAAGGAAGAAGCCATCTCTAAATGCACTAGGCAAAACTTTCACGAAAGCCCCCTAAGGGCTAGACAGTGATCCACTAGAGATTCCATTCAACAATGCTTGTGGAACCTCATAGCTATGCTACTAGGGGTTGTAGGTTGGGTTGCAAGACTAGAGGCCCTACAACACTCACACCCACAACACTTCTAGGATATGAGGGAAGGTTCTTTCATCATTATTAAACGAAGCCAAAATGGTTCATGTCAGGTTCACCAAAATGTAGAGAATGGGGACCAACCCCTTGTCGATCCCAGGCCATAGAGGATCGAGGTTGAAGGCTGCCCTAAACTACCTTAATCATATAGATGTCTATTGTAGGGATAGAGAGTGAAGATAACTCGCAAGTGCTCTTGTCACTCTATTGATCCAGGAAGTTGTGTTATGGGACTAGATGAGCAAAGTTTCAATATTCGAATGGTAACTCTACTAGCTCACTAGTAGAGGATAAAAGCATGGGAAAGAGACTACAATATTCCACATTGTTGTCTCACTTGTGCATTGGTGTCCGTATGGACAACGAGCAGAAAGTGATAGGAAGAATACTATAGAACTTACTAATAGCCTAGTCTGAAGGAAATAACTACAATGACATAATAGAATAAAAGAAGAACAATGGAAGTAAATGCTATGAAAGAGAAAAAGTAGATGAGATAAGAGAGAGCTCACCAAAGGTCTAGTTCTCCAAAAAGCTCCACATGGATAATTTACCTGCACACAACCAAGAGGGGAAATGTTGGGATTTTTTAGGGGTTTGCCTCAGTCAAACCCATGCTTTGGTGTTTCCACCTCCATAGACAGCCAGTATAGCAATGATAGAAATATGATAAAGAAGAAGAAAGGAAGTGCAGCAATGGAAATATCACAAAACACTACCAAAGGAACTATGCTACTAAATTCCAAAAACAAAGTAGTAAAGAACAATATCACCTTTGTATAAGGGCAATCAAGGCCAATGGAGGAAACTACAAGAGAATGAGCTTTACAATTCAACATGGCCACAATGTTGACGAAGGATGGCCTCAGTAGGCAACCAAGTCACGAGATTGATTTATGGATGCAAAAGATGTTGTGATGTTAGATTTGTAGTAAGGACCTTGAAGTGATGTATGAAATGAATATTGTAACTAGCAAGAAACTGAAGAGAGATCAAGAAAGCAAGAGAGCATTCAAGAGAGAGATATTGAAGGTGAAAGATAGTCATTTGAAGAAGTTTTGGGGGAAAGAAGTTGTTCAAAGGTTAGAAGAATCTCGCAGAGGCATTACACTTCGGCCCCAATAGTGAGTGTAATGTTTCAGTGAGCTTCAAGAGCAGAAATCCTATCAGGACATAAGCACGCCGCGTAGACATTTGCACGTCACGTGAGCGTCCTCAACAAAGATTTTCCCACCGACACTAAGGACAAGTGCTAGGTGGATGGAATGTGGAAGGGTGAAGCGAAAATATGTTGACGGGATTAATTCCTTCTAAGGTAGGAGATGCAAAAGGGGAATTTGCAAGGGGGTATACATTCACTCCTATACAATTTCTTCCTTTTTTCTCATCGAAACGTCGGGTCCCCCAAGGAAATTTGGACCAAGTCCTTGCTTCCAAGTTCCTTCCCTTTCACATACTTCCTCTTTCTTCCTTTTGTCCCATCAAAAATTTAGGCCCCTTAAGGATATTTGGACCAATTCCTTGGTTCCAAGTTCCTTCCACCTCCCCAACTCCTACCACCCATCAATTTTTGTCTTTCAAACGAGAAAGTAACATTAATGTTGTAGTGACTCCCTTAACTACCAAATATAATTTTTGGAGCTACATAATATAAATATTTTAAAATCTCCAAGTGGAAAAGTGGCACCCATGCTCCATTTATTGATTGCACACTACTTTTTTGTTAGAGGGTCATCCCTAGTCATGATTTTGTCGAAAATTTTGTGAGGGTTTCTACTCTTTATCAATGAATTCATTAATGTGGAGGCATGGTGTGGATGTTAATGCCATTTTTTTAGGCTTTGAATTTGATTTTTGGGTTGGACACATGTTTGTACATGATTTTTAAGCTTTTGGCTAGGGTTTTTACCTTTGCCATGCGCGCCTTTCTCTTACAACCTTCAAATGAATGAAATGCTCATTTTTGTTCATTGTAGGGGTTCTTCTCTAGGTTTTCTTGAATAGACTTATGTAACCTTTGCTTTCTAAAATTGTAAAACTGAATTTATGCCTTTTTGTTAATAAAATAACTTTTTTTACCTTTTCTTGGTGCTTGTATCTTGAGTAATTTTAATATATCTATACATGCATAAGCTCTTATCATATTTTCTAGGTTGTATGATTGTGTTATTTTTCATAAGTGTTGATTATGGCTAATCTATACCATTTTTATAATCTTACAAACCTCAACCTTCATTTTTTCTTGTAAAACTGATAAAACAAAGAACCATGTAATCTTCTATAGTGATTTTGTTGACCCTTTGTGAAAAATATAAGGCCGGAAGAAGCATATTATAGTCTTGGTGTGTCACCAGCCCTTTGTTTTTGTATTCTTGTTTCTCTCTATTTTCCTTTGTATGTTGTTAGTAGTACGATTAGTTTAGAGTCAATTCATTGTTGGGTTGGACCAACATTACCACATCTAGGTTAGAAAGGAAGGAAACCTTCTGCAAAGGTTCGATCCCAACAACAAGGGTTCCACACTCGAGTTGTGTCATTGGAATGTGGATCCTAGCTCAATAGGGTGCAATTTCATTTGATGATAGTTTCTAGCATGCTTGGTGCGACCAATTTCATATAATTCACTCCTTCTTGTTGAGGAAGATTTGTTGCTCTCAATATTTTTCACTTTAAGGAAACACTCTACAAAAGAACCTACCTAACTCTACAAAAAATTCAAGCTACCCATGCTCTTGATTCTAGATTAGTTAAGATTTCATGCCAAGGATCCATACCCATAATTCTTCAAGAGGTAACTCTGAATCTATTAATTCACCTCATTTTAATAGGTTTCTAGGGCTAAGACTACCCACCCCCTTAATTAATATAACACCTTTCAACACCCATAACATGGATGCTCCTAGAAATCAAGTTTTTTTCACCTTCAATGGTGGTAACACTCTTGTGCTAGCCCAAAGGGATGACATATCAATGAATTCCATGAAAATAATTTCTTATTTCATTGGTGGGACAACCACTAACCCAATCAAACACATTCAATACATTGCTAATATTTTCTTTGTTCATAGAGTCATAGAGGATAATGTGGCTGTGAGACTCTTAGCCACATCCTTGAAAGATAAAGTATTGTAGTGGTAGAGGGGCCTAAGGCCTAATTCTATTCACAATTGGGATGAGCTAGGTGAGAGGTTGTGTGAATAGTTTGAGGATAAAATTGATCATCTATCACTTATGGAGAAGTTGAAAACCATAAAGAGAGATTCCCATGAGTTCATGAGAGCTTTTAAATTTAGATTTCAGAAGACATGGGGTAGAATCCTTGCTCTAGTGAAACAATCCCTAAATCATGCCTTCTTTTACTACCTGGGGGATCTTAATGATGATATACCAATGATGATATAGTCTATGGGTGGAGTGACTTTTCCAAATACATGTGGCATTTACATTAGGGTAGAGAATTGTCTAACACAAGCTGGGAAAATAGCTCCAAGGCCACCAATTCCTCTATTCCTAGAATTTCCTCCTCAACAACCCACCTTGGAAAATCTCCCAATTGCATATACTAGTCAACCATCTATTTTTGTTGCACCTTCAAATGAATTGAATGAGGTTAAATCCTTATTGCAAATTTTTTTTAATGACAATAAAGAGGCAACAAGATCAAAATAACATACCTTACCAGCCTCAAAATCAAAATTACCAACAATATAGGAAAACATATCAAATGAAAAATTAATGGAATTAGGCTAGACCTTTGAACAATGTGAATCTAGCCACTATGAGCACATCAAAATCTCTTGTTCTAATACAAAATAATCTTTCTCAAGAGAATTATTGGTGTCATCCATGCAATCAACTACATAATCAAAATATGTGTCAAAATGGAAAGTTTGTGAAAACTTTGATTGTTCAAAAAGAACCTTCTACTTCAAGGTAGTAATTTGATGCAAGTCAAGAAACTATAGGTAACAAGATCACATACTAGGAGATTCCAGATTTTTCAATCGAAATGAAATGAAAATTTGTTGCCTAAATCAATTAGGTGTTAATACTATGGCCCAAAATGCAAGATCAAAGAAGATAACAATGGATTATGGCACATTTCCTATAGTTGATCAAGAATCAACCTCCCAACCACACCAAGACACTGCAACTTTTTGTTCAACAAGTAGGAAAATTGTGCTACAACCAAATACAATTGTTGGTAAGGTTAACAAAGCACAAGAGCGACCACAACTCATCCAACCAACAATTGGATCTTGTTGTTCCAAGAGTTTCATCTTAGGTTATTCAACCTCCTCATAATATAATTGATCAAATGAAAAAGGATAACTTGAATGACACCATGCAGGAGGCTATGTCCATCCTATCTCAAATGTATTTGTTGCAACAAGCTTTGGAAGGGATCCAACGACCAAGTGATATGTTAGAAAAAGAAGGAACAAATTTTTTAACAAACCTAGTGCAACCTAAGGAACGGGGGAATTCAAGTAGAATCAATATGTCACCCCATTATATTTTTACTTAATTATTGGAGATCATATAGTACAAATTATATGATTCATTCAAGGGCTATTAACTCTATAATTTCAAAGAAGATAACTGATCTCCTTGGAATTAAGTATGAACTTGTGACCAAGGGATTTGTGCAATTTGATGACACTATTGTTAAGATAATGGGGTTCATGAAAGATTTTAAAATTGACCTTGCATGCATGCCTTGGTTGTACAGTACTACAAGATATATTAGTCACATACCTCCTCACCTTCTTTACTATTTACTTATCTAGATAATTTGTTGCCAACATTGGTGGGCACTTATTCTCTAATTGGTCCCACATGATATTCAAGATAATATATGGTACAAAATTGACCATCAAAGTACAAACCATTGCAAAATATAATTTCAAAAAATACACTCCTATCCTCATAAATTTGAATCACACATTGCATGAATAATGAAAGGAATGTATTGTTCATGAACTTTCTACTCTCTTTGAAGAGGCCTTTGATTACTTGCTAGATGAATGGGAAAATTCCTTTCTCTTTGACCCTTATATTGAAGAAAAATATATTGGGCTAGGCACTTACTGCATTCATGAAGAGAATACTCATATCCCCAATCTCATGAAAACTGAAGAAGATCGAGAGGGGTTGTGGTAGTTTTTTTATGGATCAAGAAAAAAAATGGTGCCTGTGTTGGTGTAATGCTAATATCTCCTAACAAGGAGAAGTATTTTCTATATTTTAAGCTTCATTTTAGTTGTACCAATAATGTGGTTGAGTATGAAGCCCTTATCCAAGGTCCCCAACTTTCACAAAAAAGAAGATCAAATTATTGTAGGTTGTTGGAGACAGTGAGCTACTTTTCAACCAAATAAGAACTCAAAGCATAACCAAGAATAACCTGCTCAAATCCTACAAACACAGGGTTTGAGATTTGATCGAGGGTTTTGAGGGCTTTAACATCTAAACTATCATTAAGAGTCAAAATAAACATTTTGACATACTTGCAATAGTTGGTGCTCAATTTGGCATACCACACATATTGCAAACATGAGATAACAACACTTTAGGCTAGTGGTACGACCTTCTATCCTAGAAAATCAAGTTGCAAATTCTTTGAAGATGATAAAAAAATGTCACCTTCCTACATAATGAAGCAATTTTTTTTGCTAAAAATCATTCCATGTTGCAAGACCAATATGGAGATCAAATTATGCAACTAAACAACAAGAACTTGCTAAAAGTCTCATCACTATTAAAGGTATATATAATTCATATGACTAGTTGAAGCAGAATAAAATGAACTTAGTTGCAAAGAAGGGTGACTAAAAGCCAATGATAATTGTAGAAGGAATATCTCTAAAGCTAGGGAAGGTATATTTTGAAACTAGCATTGAAACTTTCATTGAGCTTTGTTAGGTTTATGATGATGTGATTACATGGACCTATGAGGATTTAAAAGGTTTTGACCCTAACCTGGCCCATCACACTATTGAGTTAGAAAAATATGCTAAGCTTTCCAAACATAAGCAAAGACCCACCAATCTTAAGATTGAGCCTCTAATGAGAAAGGAGTTGACTAAATTAATAGAGGCTAGGATCATATTTCCCATCAAAAATTATTCATGGGTAGCAAAATTAGTCTCCATTAGAAAGAATAATGGGGAAATAAGGATTTTTGTAGACTTCAAAGACTTGATTAGATCCTCTCTAGAGGATCATTACCCTCTCCCCCCATGAAGAAAATTCTACGAAAAAATTAATGGTTCAGAAAGATTCTCCTTTTTGGATGGCTACTCAAGCTACAACTAGATTCTATTCCAATAATCTGACCAACATAAGATAACATTTACTACCAAATGGGGTACATATGTGTATTGCATGATTATTTTTAGGTTAACCAATGTTGGCACTACCTTTCAATGGTCCATGTACATGGCGTCTCAAGGTGCATTCAAAAAATTTGTGTTGGTCTACTTGGATGACATAACAATATTTTCAAAAAATACATGTGATCACTTCAACCACTTTGAACAAGTCTTCAAGAAGTGCATGCAGTATGGTATTTCCCTAAATCCAAATAAGTGTGTATTTGCCACTAACCAAGTAAAATTACTTGGACACATTATTTCCAAAGAAGGTTTTTCCATCAATCAGAAGAGGGTGGAGTCCACCCCTATCCATTGTACTCCCCAATCACAAGAAAGGATTACAAAAATTCATCAGAAGAATTATTTTTGTGAGAAGATTCATTCCCAACCTTGTTGCTTTGGTAAAACTCCTCACCACTATGTTGAAAAAGAACATGTTCTTCAAATGGATGAAAAAAGGACAATATAGTTTTGAGGCTATCAAGAAATCCATTGCTCAAGCACCTACACTAGTCAATCCAAACTATGATAAATACTTCATCCTCTACACTTTTGGAGGAGAAGAGAATGTATCATTTGTCCTAACACAACTAAATAATGACAATATTGAGCAACCTATTGCCTTATTCAATGAAGGACTTAAAGATTATGAGCTCAAGTATAAATATTTTGAGAAATAGATCCTTTCTATTGTTAGATCAATTAAAAAATAGGCACATTATTTCTATCAATAAGATCTAATTGATGGTCCCTCATACCAACATCAAATATTTTTTGTTGAGCGGAGATATTAGTGAAAAAAGAGCTAGGCGGGTCACTAGGGTGGTGGAGTATGGTGATATTAATATCATCAAGCTCCTGAGAGGATAGGGTTTGTGTGAGTAGCTTGTAATAGTATTTGAGACTCGTATAAAGGTTTCCCTTATGTTATAAGATGGCCAAATATCCAACATTGACATTCAAAATAATTGGGTGAATGATATGATTACCCTTTTGCAAGAAGGATATATATCCTCCAAGTCTAGATAAAAATAGAAGACAATTTAGACTGTAGTAAACCCCCTATGTCTTAGTGTACTACATACTTTTGAGAAAATACCTCGAGTGTTGTTAAGGTGCATTGGAAAAAATCAAGTAAATACTTTTTTAGAAGAATTCCATGATGTCTCTTCAGGTGGCCATTTTTTTGCAAGGATTGCTACTAATAAAATAATGAGGGCTAGATATTATTGCCCAGCCCTATTTAATGATTCTTACAAATGGGTGAAGAAATTATAGAAATATCATTTCCTTTCTAGAAATAAAAGGTTAGTTTCCCCCCCTCTTCATCCCATTCAAGAAGATTAGCCATTTATACAATGGGGGTTGATTTTATTGGTATGATAAATACACCATCTAGTGTTAGTCATAAATGGATTTTAGTAGCCACAAACTACTTCACTAGGTGGATAGAGTAAATTTCATTAAAGGATGCTAGTGAGGCTTCAACCTTGGAATTCCTTGATGGAATTGTGACCAAGTTTGGTGCCCCTTTTTCTATCATCTCTCATAATGCCAAAGAAGTTTTTGGCATCCAAATCAATGATTTGGTAGTCAAGCATGTTATATACCTAAAAAATTATCAAATTATTACTCTTAAAATAATGTATTAGTTGAGTCCTCAAACATAAAGCTTATTAAGATAATTAAAAGGAATATTGAAGATAATCATAGTCGTGGAATAGTAAACTGAAGATAACCCTTTGGGTTGACATGATTACTCCCAAGAGAGCTATTTGTAATTCCTCTTTCATGTTGGTTTATGGAAGATAAGTAAGCTTGTCATTATTATTGGATTTTCCTTCTCTTGAGTTAGAAAAATAGCTAGAATTAGTAGAAAATGATGGCATGACAATAAGATTGGTTGAAATAATGGACATAGAAGAATCCAAGAATGAGGCTATGCATGCTCTTGAGACTCACCAAGCACAAGTCAAGACAAATTTTGACAGGAAATTTTTCCACAAAGTGTTCTAGGAGGGAGAATTATCATTTAAATGGGATGCAAACAGAGCCAAAGGAGGAAGGTACACCAAATTTGATGTCATCTAGAGTGGCCCATATGTTATCACCAACTATAAGGAGACCAGTGTATTCCATCTCTCTAGGATAGATGGTGAGACACTTACTATCCCAATTGATGAGATTCATCTCAAACCTTGTTTTTTGAGGGGTTAATTAGAATTCATGTACATATTAGCTTAGTTATTTTTTGAAGAAGTTTTGTTGCAAATTATACACTCTCCTTAAAGGAATGTATGATCTAGGTATTTGTGTTTTCCTCCAAGTGAAAGATTGCACATGTTGTTGTGACCTATGTGTTTTGATACAGGCTAGTTGTCACAATTCCCCTTATGAATTTATGCCTAATGGATTGATAAGGCCCTTTATATGCTATGATTAGCAACCAATCACTCCATAGAATTCACCAAAAATGATGCCACTTTGTGCCTCCCCTTTTATTTCCCATCAGTTTTAACTGATTCGAGAAATCTAAATGGGTTTATCATGGTCAAATATACCTCTGGTATTTGTAGTATCCCTTCTCTATACTTTAGTTAAATATCCACTTGAAAAAATGCCAAAAGCAACCAAGTTTGAGGCACCTTTCTTCCTTTGGTCCCACTGGAACCTCAAGTCTCCCTAGGAAACTTGGATGAAGTTCCTTCCCTTTACCCTACTTCCTCTTTCTTTCTTTGGTCTCATTGAAACTTCGGGTTGCCCAAGGACATTTGGTCCAATTGGAACTTTAGGTCCCCCAAGGACATTTGGACCAAGTTCTTGGTTCCAAGTTTCTTCCATTTTCTCTACTTCCCCTTCCTTCCTTTTATCTTCTTAGTACTTTGGATCCTCCAAGGAAATTTTCACCAAGTCCTTGGTTCCAAGTTCCTACCACCTCCCCAACTCTTGCCTCTCATTGGATTTTTGTTTTTTGACCCATAAAGGACCATTAATTTTGTAGTGCCACCATCAACTACCAAATCTGATTTGTGGAGCTACATAGAATATTTTAAATTTATTTTTTACAAATTCCAAGTGGAAAAAGTGGCTCTCATGCTTCATTTATTGATTGCAAACTACTTTTTTGTTAGAGGGTCATCCCTAGCCACAATTTTGAAACAAATTTTGTGGGGGTTTATGATCTTTATCCATGGATTCATTAATGTGGAGGCATGGTGTTGATTTTAGTGCCATTTTTCAATATTTCAATTTGATTTTTGGGGTGGACACATGTTTTCACATGATTTGATGGTCATGGCCTGGGTTTTTACCTTTTCCACATGTTCCTTCTTTCTCCTACAACCTTCAAATGAGTAAAAGACACTTTTTCTCATTATATAGATTTTCCATGGGTTTTCTCAGGTAGACTTATACAACCTTTACATTTTGTAACTATAAAATTGGATTTTATGCCTCTATGTTAATAAAATCATTTTTTTATATCTTCTTAGTTCTTGTATCTTGTGTAATGTTTGGTACCTCTATACATGCATAAGCTCTTATTATTTTTTTGAACTATATAGTTGTCCTAATTTATTGTAAGTGTTTATTATAGGTAATATCTACCCCTTTTATGATCTTTCAGGCCTTAGCCTTCATGTTTACTTGTAAAATTGATGAAACAAATAATTATGTAAGCTTCTATAGTGATTTTTTTACTTTCAAACCAAAATGTAAGGTAGGAAGAACCATGTTTTGATCTTGGTGTATCACCACCCCTTTGTTTCTTCATTCCTCTTTCTCCCTCTTTTCCTCTATATGATGTTAGTAGTAAGACTAGATTAGATTTAATTCAATTCTAGGTTGGACCAAAACTGTTGCATTTAGGTTGGAAAGGAAGTCAATCTTCTTCGAAGGTTTGATCTCAACAAGGGTCCCACACTTGAGATCATTCCCATTGTTTCATTAGAATGTTGAGTCTAGATAGAGCCAAAGGAATAAATATCCTTAATTTATTTTCAAAAGTGTGTGAAGTACCTGCTATCTAAGGGCCACCTCTCTTTGGATTGGCCCATCATTAGTAAATTAGGCGACCCACCCAAGTTGCTCCTATAGCAACAAGGTCACCCATTGATAAATTGGATAAATCCATATGCAGTTAGGGTTTTCAAACATTTATAATCTTCTTAGAGGCCTATAATTTGAATCTAATGCACATAATTTTTTCTCCTACAACCATTCAAGCTTCCTTAACATTTAATTCATTACCATTACAAATAGAGATAATTGGGGCACAAAACCACAAAACCCATAAAGAGGCTGAAACAAATAAAAATATGGAAGTGTGTGCAAATGTACGGGGTTTCATATGTGATGGAATGATCTAACACACTTAAAATTTTCCTAATTTCATTAGAAAAAGAGAACTCCGAAGGATAGGATTGACTTTCAACCTTGAGGTGAGTCAACCCTATTAGGAAGGTATGATGTTTTCCTATGACAAAAAAGACTGATTGGCTATTTTGGGAGATAAATTTAAATTCATTAACAAACTCAATTGTATGACCTAACACTTTAAATGAAAAATATTATGATAACTAAAATGAAAATAGTAATTTACAGGCAGATCTGAGAAGTGCAGAGTGATGTGCACCTAGCCTAAAAAGTGGGTTCTAAGCTTTGTAGGAGGATCGATTCACCCTAGGGTGAATGGGTCTTAGTGTGGGGGTCCAAAATATGATTTTGCAATCCTCATATCCTGGATCTAAGCTTCTAATTTATCTAGGTTTTACTATTGAAAATAAAATCTATAGGTGAGTTTTCGTGGCTTGACAATAATGATGACAACTTTGCAAAATTGATCTTTTGATCAATCTTTAGTCCTTCTTCACCTGTAAATCTACACATACAAAGAGAGAAGAAAAATGTTTGTTTTTCAATGAATAGTGGTTTACCTTAGTCAAACCCCAATTTGGTAATTAAACCTTAATGATAAAACAATGATAAATGGAAGGAATTGATGATGAACAATGCTATGTCACAACTCACCGAACCCTTAATGGTTTCCCTTAGAAGACTGAAGTCTAACACATCTCACTAAGGCTTGGATCTTGCATGAATTGTCTTGATTGATTGCTTGATTTGATGCTTGAATGCTTGCTTGGATTCTTGAAACCTACATCATAATGTTAGCTCCAAAACATGACATTAAAACACATGAACTTTAACATGATTATATGATATTGATTACTGTTGTAGATGACTGATAAATTTTCTCTTCAATGGTCTTGACAATAATATTCACTCTTGTGAAGTATTGATAGTGTGTCTTCAAAACTCTTAGATCTCAAATGATAGAATAACTATGTATTTATAGGTGTTTATCTAATTTCTCAAAAAATAGATTCCAAAAGCTAATAATTGAAACTTGAATTTGAATCATTAAAAGGCCACCAAAAACATATTAAAATTGGGTCCTGGCACTTAAAGGGGATCATTTTCCCTTGGGCGAATGGGTCCTAGGATCTAAATCTAGGACACACAATTTCCAAGGTATTTTAATTAATGTTATCATTTGTTTAATATAGGTTTACCTTTCAGAAAATGAGAATAATAATGCTTTGGAATGCATAATTTAGCTAATTAGAAGCTTAATTAAGTCCAATTAATTAAGGGGATGCAAACACAGTGTGAAATTGTAAAGGTGTACAATTTTCTACACTACAAAGACAAGCATAGATAATCTAAGAGAAAATTTCCATGGCAAGGCATGGTTTTCTTTATTTGTGTGCTCAAAAAATTCCCTAAGAAAAGTAATTGAGAATTCACAAATTCATCATTTTACAATCAAGAAATCACCAAAAACCTCATTGGCAACATAAACCAACAATATTGTTTCACAAACTAGCATGGGACTACTCATGCAAAGGAAATGAGAAGCAATGAGAAATGATCACACATGAATATCACATTTCTACCACCATCTCATTGTTCATTTTAATTGAAAATCATAATTAAACCATATTATACTAATTACATAAATCAAATTCCACATGAAATAATAACTATGATTTCTAATCACAAATCAAGACTTAACCAAATATGAGAATCATGCTAAAAAATACATACAAATTCATTTCCAACATTAAGACGTGCTAAAATAAAAGATGGGAGATCATGCCACATATGTGGATGGATTATAGTATAATACATAAATGTCCATAAAAATAATTACAATTTTACATAGAAGGACTAAAATGTCCTAATTTATACATTTTTAGCACAAGCTACAAAATGATAATATTATGCATCTACAAAATCAAGAAATCCTTGCACACACATTGAGTTTCTCTAAAAGGATTTGTGGGACCCAATGGTGATTCAACACCACCCAACCATGTGGAACCCTTAGGACCAGCCCTCTATAATAGGAGGCAAGCAACTGGGTAGTTTTCCAACATGCACACCAAACACGAGTATAACATAAGACCATCTCAATCAAGATAATAAAACACAAAAAAATGCCATACAAGTATGCCAACACATGAAATTGGGAAAGAACACACCAATCAATAAATACAAACATTGGAATCAAAATAACACATTTAATTCAAAATTTAAAGAAAAATTAAGGGAGTATCATAGGTACAATGATGGAGAGTCAACACACTAATGTAGTCAAGGATGGAGGGTCTAGAATGGACAGTCCAACCTTGTAGCAAATTCAACACAACACAAATAATTAAAGGCAACATGTGAATTTATTGATTTAAAATTCAAAAATAGACATGCTTTCATGCATTCAAATGAAGATTAAAACTGGCTCCATAGGCCACACTTGCTAGCTCGTAGGTCGCCACAGGATTTTTCGCTACAAAATGTAGAACTGATTCCTAAATCTAATTCCCTAGCTTCTAAATCCTTCGCCTTTCACTAATTCTCTACTGAATTTAGAGAGTGATTATATACTAGCTTCCAAGTATTAGGGGTGAACCACGTCAGCCTCAATTAGGTCCCAATCTTGATTTCCAATAAAACATGTAGGTCAGCCCCAAGGAACTGAAGAAACATCAAACATAGGTGCGGATGGGTGCGGACCCAATTAGGATTGGTCTTTCCCTATATTGATCTTGTGATGAGCCATGAAGACCACATGATACGGGGATATTCCACATGTCACATCCAATAGGTTTTGATCTAGGTTACTCATCAGGTCGATCTTTTGATGGAGGGTTCTTTCAAATAGTAGTGTTGTGAGGGCTATCACCTGGGTATGTTGTTGAAGACTTCCCATTCTACCTTCATTCCAATCCATAAGGTAAAATTTGTTGTTGCAGTAAGATGCAATATGATTCTTTGGGATGCTCCTATATTAGACTCTTTGGGTTATTTGAAAAGTGCTCCTCACACATTTCCAACTTCTGAAATGAATTTTCATTCCAATTTAGCTTCTAAGATCCACATTGTGTCCTCTTCTATTATGTATTTTCACTTTGCTAGATATTCCCTATATTCCTTGTTTTGGGTGTTGTACTTAGTTTGGCTATCCAAAATCTTCTCTATTTACTCTTATTCTTGTTGCAGTAACTGGTCTTGCTGAAGGGCTTATGTGTTGTCTCATTTTTATTGTGTTCTTGGAATGGAAAGAGGTTTGCAATGTTAAATATTGGTGAAATGAAAATGCCCTCTAGTAACTCCACCTCGTAGGCATTACCAGAATAAAATCTTTAGAGGATCTTACACGGTCCAAACTTCTTCATCTTCAACTTGTTGTAAGTACCTACTAAAAACCTCTCCTTCCATAGATACACCATGACTTCATATCCAACAATGAACTCTTTATGGCACCTTTTGGCATCTTCTCAAACTTTGCATTTGTCATTCATGGTCTCTAGATGTTGCTTGAATTTCCTGTGCACAGCCTCCATGTGGTCTACAAATTCTTATGCCTCTACACTCCTGTTATCCTCGGATTTGATGTCTCTAAGTTTCACAACACCCTTGGGGCATAATCTGATAACAATATCAAATAGTGTCTTCCCTATACTCTAATTTATTGAGTTATTGTATGCAAACTCTTCCTATAGTAAGATTAAGTCCTAGTTTCCAAGCTTTTCTCCTACCAAACATTTGATTAGGTTCCCCAAAATTTTGTTTAATACCTTTTTTTCTATCCATTTGGGGGTGGAATGTGGAATTGGACTTTGGGTTTTTCTTCATATTCTTCCATAATGTTCTCCAAAAATATCTGGTAAACTTAGTGTCCCAGTTTGAAACAATGCTCCATGGTATTCCATTCAGTCTCACTACTTCTCAAAAGAAAAGATCGACAACATGTATTGCATCATGGGTCTTCTTATAGGGAATAAAATGTGCCATCTTAGAGAATTAGTCCACTACCACAAATATGGAGTAATGTCCTCTCTAAGTCCTCTACAGTCCAAGCAGAAATTCCATACTAATATCCTCCCATGGTCTTTCTCGAACTACAAGAGGTTGGTACAAACCGGTATCCTGACTGATCCCCTTAGCTACTTGACAAGTCCTACATTCTACAATTAAATTTTGGACATCCTTGTAGATTTGAGGCCAAAATTAACTCTCACTCACCAAATTATAGTCTTATCAATGCCAAAGTGTCCTACTAATCCTTCAAAATGATTTTCCTTGATCAAATTCTCTCACATTGAGCTCCAAGGGATGCACAATTGGTTCCCTTTGAACAACATACCATCTTGAATAAAATAGTCCAACCATTTCCTTCTGTCAATGGCTATTGATTCTTTTCTTGCCTTCTAGGCCTCCGCAAGGTCAAGATTAGACCCATAGAGGTTATTTAGCTCATCAAATCCCATCACCACTACCCTCATCTATTTCATCAATTTTCTATTTCTTATTAGTGCATCTGCAACCTTTTTTGACTTCCCACTTCGATGTTTCAAGACAAAGGTATAGGTTTGCATGAATTGTACCTATAGCATATGCCTTTGATTCAACTTTCCTTGACTATTTAAGTATTGGAGAGCTTGGTGGTTAGTATATAGCACAAATTCCTGTGATAGAAGATATTGTCTCCACTTATTTAGATCTTGTATTATGGCATAGAACACCTACTCATACATTGAGTATATTTTTTGGGCATCATTCAACTTATCACTAAAATATACAATTGACCTCCCTTCTTGAATTAGGACTAATCCAATGGCACTGTCGCTAGTGTCACAATCCACTTGAAAGACCTTGTTGAAATTTGGTAAGTCTAGTACTAGTTGCTCTATCACCTTCTATTTCAACAACTCAAAACACTTTTTTCCTCTCATGGTCTTCATCATTGGTTTGCAAATAGTGCTAAATTTTATAGTGAACTTTTTAAAAAAACTTTCCATTCCATGAAAATATCTTACGTCCCCAATATCTATTGGTGTCGGCCACTTTGAAATTTCTCTCGCCTTCTCGAGATCCATCTTCAATCCTCCCACAAAGATGACAAACCCCAAATAAACCATCTCGATCTTCATGAAACCATATTTCTTGATATTAATCAGCAACTTCTCTTCTCTCAATCACTTGAACACTTGTTTGATATGTCGCAAATTTTATTCCTTGGTCATGCTAAAAATTAGAATATCATCTAGCTAAATAATAAGGAACTTACCTAGGAACTCCTTCAACACCTCATTCATCAACTGCATGAATATGATTGATGCATTGCTTAGTCCAAAGGGTGTGACTATCCACTCATATAATCCATCATTGGTCTTGAATGTAGTCTTCCACTCATCATCTTCTTAGATTATAATATGATGGTATCCACTCTTGAGATCAATCTTGGTGAAATATCTTGCTTTGCCCAGATAGTCCATGATGTTATCCATCCTTGGTAAAGGAAACTAGTACTTGATAGTGATATTATTGATGGCTATAGAATATGTACACATCCTCCACTCTCCATCCTTCTTTAGCACCAAGACAACAAGTATTGTACAAGGGCTCAAACTTTTCCAGATCAATCCCTTCTTTAGCAACTCTTGCACCTGCCTGCTCAAATCCATGTTCTCCACTAATGTCATCTAGTGTGTTGCTTTCTTTGGAAAACTCACTTTAGGTATGAGGTCTATGTGGTGGTTGATACTATGGATTGGTGGGAGTCCTTCAGGAATGTTTTCCAAAACAATGTTCTGATACTCCTTCAATAATAAAAGACCTCCTTTTGTGGTACTTCTTCTCGCTATGTGGTGTCGCTCTAGTGTCTTCACTCCTACACTTCTTTGGAACCAGGACAAAACATGTTCTCTCATGTATTAGTCCACCAAAAAAATTCCTCCCATGCACCAAGAAAATCCCAGTGTTTCCACATACCATATCCTTCTACTCTTCCTCAAGGGGGATCATAATTTGCTTCTTTACATTCATGGTCATTATGCAGGTGTTCTTCCTACCATCATGTATGGCCCTCCTATCATACTACCAAGGTATTCCCCAATGACAAATGGTAGGAATCCATTGGCATGATGTCACGCAATACTTCATCCCTATATGATCCAATGTGAAATACAATCAGACATTATTCACTTACCAAGATTTTATGATCATATTGAATCCAAGCTATCCAGTATGGATTTGGGTGTTTCATCCTCTTTAGGTTGATCTTTCATACCATCTCTTCTGAAACTAGGTTTCTCATACTACCAATGTCAATGATGACATTGCAACACTTGCCTCTTAACTTGTACCTTGTTCAGAACATAATCTTCCTTTTTGTTGGTTCCTCCTTGGTTTTGGTATGCAGTAGGGCCCTTATTAGGACCAATGAATCTCCCATTTTTTGTTTCCTTATGGTTCCAAATGATCTATTTGGTTCCTCTTTCAAATAGGCTACCCTCGCCACATGCTCCCCTGGCTTCCTCACACTTCCTTTGTGACACTTAAAGGCATAATTCCCTTCTTCTATGTACTTGAAACAAGTTCCCCAGAATGATCCTCTATTGAATCCTCCCTCAGTATTTCGGTATTCATTATTGTGCTGGAAATCACCATATTCCCTCGTGTTGTGATAGGAATCCTCTTTAGTCCTTTGATTCTCCTTGAATTAAGGGCTCCTTCCTTTGTCCAGATCCACATATAATCTCATTTTATTGTGTCACACCCATTATCTTGAAAACCTTTGGCTCCTACCTCTCAATCCTTGCTTAGACCTCTTAGCCAACTTTTCTTCCACCTTAAGTGCAAACCGGTAGGCTTCCTCCATGGTTGTTATCCAAACCATGCTTAATTCCTCCTAGATGATTTTTGTGAAGCCATTGATATACTATGCCACCTTCTCCCTTGCATATCCACTATGACTGGTTCATATGATCATCTTATGGAACTCTTTTGTGTACTCTTTGACTGTCTTCCCTCTGCCTCAGGTTTTGAATTTTATTTAGCATCTCTAGCTCATAATCCATGGGTATGAATTGGTTTTTCAATTTCACCACCATCATTTCCCATTTTTTGATTCTCTCCTTTCCTCTCTGGTTTTTCTCCATTTGGACTTCTTTCAACCAATTGGCGACATGCCCCTTCAATTTGGTTTTTGAGAACTTGATTCTCTCTAGATCTTCAACCAACATAACTAGGGATCTCTATTCTTGGTCACTTCCTAATCTTGGAGATGGCTTTCATCATTTTGATTTGGTTTGAATCCTCCTCTTCTTCACTTTTCTCATTTTTTTTGAAGCTCTTGGATCCTCATCATTGCTATCTTCTTTCGGTCTAAGGTTTAGGCCCCTTCATCTATCTTCCTTGATGGTAGCCAACCAGTTCTTCATTTTCCTCATATTTCCTCACATTTCCTCTATATTTCTGGCATCATTGGCCATCACAAGAATCCTACTCAATGACATATTTCCTTTAGATTAGGTACGACTACCTTAGGTCAGTGATCTATCTATGGGTTGCAACTGCCTCATGGTTTGATGCTCCACTAACAACACCCACAATCTACCTCAGGTCAGTGATTTGTCCACACAAGAGTCTTCTAGAACATGCACTCCCCAAGGATTCAAACCTCAATCTAATACCACTTGATGTAGTCAGGGATGGATGGTCTAGAATGGATTGTCTAGCCTTGTAATAAAATTCAACACAAAATAGATAATTGAAGGTAACATGTAACTTTATTGATTGAAAAAAAATACACATGCCCGAAGGCCTTCAAATGTATATTATAATTGGCTCCATAGGCCACACTTGCTAGCTCACAAGCTTCCACAAACTTGTTTGCTAAAAAATATAGAACCGATTCCTAAATCTAATTCCCTAGCTCTTAACTCGTCCACCTTTCACTGATTTTCTACTGAATTTGGAGAGTGATTATATACTAGCTTCTAAGTGTTATGGGTGATCCACGTTGTCCTCAATTAGGTCCCAAGTCTAATGTCCAATGAAATGTGTAGGTCAGGACCAAGGAACTAAAGAAACATAAAATATAGGTGCAGACCCAATTGGGATTGGTCCTACCCTATATTTATCCTATGATGAGCTATGAAGACTCTGCAAGATACAGGGAGATTTCACACAACACCTCCAATAGGTCTAGGTCTAGGTTGCTTTTTGGGGTGATCTTTTGATGGAGGGTTCTTATAGATAGTAATGTTACAAGGGTTATCACTTGGGTATGTTGTTGAAGACTTTCCATTCTTCATTCATTCCAATCCACAAGGGAAAACTGGTCATTGCAGTAAGATGTGGTATCATTCATTGAGATGCTCTTGCATCACACATGATTCTCATTATCTCTCACTTGCCACTTCATTATTTACATTACAAATGGATGTGTGTGAGATTCCACTCCATCGAGATCTAGACTACTCACACCCAAAGGCCACATAGAAAAACTAAACATGGGAATGACATAAAAAATGAGATCATATCATAGCACACCTATGGCCATATGGTTCCCTATCCCAATTTCATGAGGGTATTTCACTCCCATAAAATATTTTTAACTTAAAGATGATTTTAAAAATTAAATTTTTATTTTTCACATTCATTCACAAACTTATGATTTAAAAAAAATTAATGGTGGGAAGCTCAAACCCCAACTAATTTTTAAAATTCAAAGTTTGAATTGTAAGAATACCCTATAGAAGGAAATGACATGGAAATCACACTTTTCAACACATAACAATTTAAACAAATCACCATAGTTTTTGCATAAAATGGAACTTTTTTAAAATTAAAAATATAATATTATTAATTTGTTCAATACACCAATTTAACAATCCAAAATAAATATTTCTAATTCAAATGAAATTCTATATGCATCCTCCTAGTGTGGGAAGGAAAAAAGCATACAAATTTTTATACAAAGCAAGGAACTGAAGAACACCTACCTTCAATACAAGCAATTTATAAAATGAGGGTTTCATGAAGATGCTTCCCCCCTCAAGGAACAATTCACAATCAATTCCCTCCAATCCACCAATTCAAATCAATAATCTAAAACCCAATCCATTTACTCAATTTTCCAAGCTCCCAGCAAGCAAGAGGAGAGCCAAAAATGCAAACCCAAAGAAGGCAATTGAAATAACATGCTTTCAAATGGCCTCTTTTTTCTCTTTTACCCAAATACACTTTTAAAATAGGTGTATTTAATTAAAATTAAGTTTTTCATTTCTCTTGAAGGAAAATGACTAAATTAATTCCATGAAATATTTTATCTTCACTAATGCAAACTTTCCTAAAAAAAATTCTTGCCTATTTAATTATTTTTTATATTAGGAAAATACTATAAAAATAGATATTATATTCACATAATTGTAAAATAATTTTTGATTTCACAAAATTTCCTTTTTCATTCAAGTAATTCACATGTTGTGAGGTATTAGGAAAACATAGACTTTACCTAAACTAGCATAAATTTATTTCACAAGCACTCAAAATATTACTAAAATGATTAAATACAATTAACCATAGGAGTCTAATAGTCTATTCAAACACATTTCACAAATTTTCACAAGATTTAAAAACCTAGATCCATGATCACTGGACCACACAAGATTCATCTCATAACTTGGGATTGAATGAGATGAGAATAAAAACACAACATTTATATTTTAGTTGATTATCTCCTATTAAAAACTGTTGGGGAAACTGGTATCCACATGCTCAATTAAAATTTTAAGTGTATGTGCACAACACCACATAGTTGAAGCACAATATATAACAACCAACACAATAATATTCAAAATACGATATCAATATTTACATCTAACTAGAAATCATTTAACACTAGCATGATTCAAATATACACAATATTAAAAATTATATAAGCATAATTATACATAACATGAAAATGATGAAGTTGAAACACGATAGAACTCAAGCATTTAAAATCCATGCATGTGAATCTAAAGTACATAATCTATACTCCTCAATGGAAATACAAAATATAATTGGTAAGGAAAAAAATAGAAATAAAGTTCAACCATGAAAAAATATGATGAATAAATGCCTGAGATCTTACAACACTAAGATGAGGCAAGAGTTTACACATGTGCACATTATGATCTTCCCCTATGCATGTCTTTCTTTATCTTGTATTTTTTAATTTAAGGTCTGAAACTATCAATTTTTCTTGAGAGTTAGTTGAAAAATTCCATCATGATTTGTGACGATATTGTAACCATTAGGGTGATTCCTTAATCATCATGACTTTGGTGAAACTTCCACCTACTAAAAAGAAACAATTTCAACCAAATCATTTATACAAGAAATTTAAGCATCAAATAACCTTGTCTCCCTTAAATTTATACATTTAACCTCCCTCATGTTCCCACCTCTTTATATCACCTTTCTCACTTATACATACACCCTCCCAAATGTTGTTCAAGGTTATAAATATAAGGAAACATAATTCAATCATTTTCAACCCTTTTCCAACCACAATGAGTTGCCCTTTTTGTCATTTCTATCCATTTTCGTATCATTTCCAAACATATACGAACAATTTGTAAGTCTTGAAGTATTTTACAACTTATTTTATACATGAGTTAAAGGAACAGTCATCTATATCTAAGGAAAAAATTCATCTCCTTTCTCTGAGCTTGAAGTGTGATGTTGAAGGCCAAGATTTGAGTTTTATTTTTATCTTTTTCAATAAGTTATATTATAGTTGAATTATTTAGGATTTATTTCAATTAAATTTGAGTTGCACTTTCATAATTTACCCACCTCAATAAACATTTTAAATTTAATTTTATGAATCCATATCTAGTGCTTGAAATCTCTATGATCATTTATTTGTGTTATCTTTTCAAATATAGTTTTACTCAAAACCGTCATAATATCCAAATATTAATTGTTGATAGGCTTTAGGGTGAAGATGAAACTTTTACTAAGCTAGATTACTTTTATTTACTCTCTCACATGGAAAGTTGCCCATATTTTTGCAATTTTTAGTGAGTGATCAACTTAAATAGTACTATAAAATCTTGTTAAAATGATAAGTCCTCTTATCTATAATTTTGATAGTATTTTTCTAAAATTATTAAATATTTTGCTTGAGTTAGAGTTTATGGTTTCTAAAAGTGGCAATATTGGGTGAATTAATAGTATCCTAAACCTTATAGAAATGATACCTTCTTTTATCCTTCAATTCAAGTTAAATAGTTCACTTAAATTTTTATATGCTACACTTAATTTTTCTTTCATTTTTTTGGTAATGTGATAAGAAAGGATGCAACCCCAAATATAAAGTCAATCTCTCACCTAATCTCAAAAAATGAAGCTTGTTAAACACTGAAACTCATGAATTCCTAAAACTACATGACTCAATATTTTGAGTTTGATGAAGATTGAAACCCTCAAAAGTTGTAAATGTGGTTAAAAGTGGCAACTATTTTTAATTTCCAAGCTCATAAACTAAACCTTTTAAACACCATATCACATGTTTTATAACCTCTTGTCTACCCTTAGTGTATTCCAATTTCAAGTAATTTTTCACTTGTATTTTCTTGATCTATGTGAAATTAACATTTTCATTCAAGTGATGGTTACAAAACTCCATTGAAATTTAGTAATTATTGTTCTAATCTCATATTACTCTCAATGATTTTATAGTTATTTCAAATTTTACAAAAACAACTACTAAAAAGTGGTTGTTATGATCAAACCATTTTTATAAAAAATGTAAGCATCAAAGAAGATTATCTCCTCATTTTCTCCACATCAAATGATCTATTTCATAGCCCACACAAGCTCACCTTTTTACAACATTTTTCTCACTTATAAATACACCATCACAAATCTTGTTCAATGTTGGAAATTTGAGAAATGTAGCATTGTTACTTTCTAAAATGGTTGGAAAGGGGTTCCTTAATGCGAATTCTTGAAAGTATAGAAACTGAAATCATAGTTTGTGGGAAGATCTGAAAAGGGCTAGGACACATGTTTTAGTCACTAAAATTCATTTTTGAGCTTTGCTAAAGGATAGGTTCGCCCAAGGGCGAATGGGTCCTGGTTAGGGCTTCTAAAAAATCTTTTGGAAATCCTTTGAGGCAGTATCTTAGCTTTTTTGTTTTGCACACATTCCATTGTCAAAAATTTGGAAATAAATTTTGAATATGAGTTTTCATGGTTGGACAACAATGATAACAACTTATGCAACAATACAAAATCTCTCTTCAAGATCTTTAATTCTTCTTCAACCTATAATTTGCACATACAAAGAGAGGGAAAATTGTTTATTTTAATTCGGGGTTTGTCTTAGTCAAACCCCATGCTTGGTAATTAACCTTGATAGAAATATAATGATAATGGAGAAGGAAATGATGAATGAACACTTTCTTGCTACAACTCACCAAACCTTCAATGGCTTCCCTTATAGGACTGCAGACAAACACATCACTCCAAGGAACTTGATCTTTCTTTTCTTGATAGACTTGGACACTTGAAAATGCTTGGATGCTTTAGGATAAAAAATGAATATTATCCTTCACAAGATGACATGAAAACACATAAGCTTGAACATGATGCTAGGATCTTGATTTTTGCAAAAAATGACTGATAAATCTCCTCTTGAATGCTCTTGACAATAATATTTTCTCTTGGATATATTTTATCATGTGTGTTATAATTGAATTTATAGAAGATTTATAGGTCTTTATCTAATTTCTTGAAAAATAGATTCCAAAAGCCGACAATTGCATATTTAATTTGAATCATTAAAAGACCACCAAAAATATATATTTAAAAATGAGTCCTAGGACTTAAAGGGGACCCATTCACCCTTGATCGAATGGGTCTTGGCCTAATATTCCAGTACATTCACATTCCAGGGTGATTAAAATATTAATTGCATTAATTAAATCTTGGTTTCCCTTTTAGAAAATGGGAATAATAAGGCTTTGGAATGCATAATTTGGAAAATTAGAAGCTTAATTAAGTCTAATAAATTAAGGGACCCAAAAAAGTATGAAATCGTAAAGATATAAAATTTCCTACACTAAATTTAGCCCCCACTTTAGTGAGAGTATGAACTTACACTCAGGCTCACACTAAAGTAGGAAAATATGCGTCAAGAGAGGTCCACGTGTATAAATTTTAGAGAGATAGGATGATAAATATCAAGGAATCCATGATCAAGTCCCTAGGATCAAAGATCCCATGACAAACCAACATAAGGACAAAGGGACACAAAAGATTTGTAAGATACATTAAATAAGACAAGATACACAAGCATATAATGTCAAAGCTAATGCAAAAAGGATGGACTAGCAAGTTGTGTTATGCCACGTCCATCAAATACACTCATAGGGGCTAGTGCAATCTGGTATACACTAGGTGAGCCTCAAAGTCAAAATGAGAAACACACACTAGGTCTACGAGGTGTGTACTCATAAAAATTAGTGGTAGATGGGAAGGTCACACCAGGTCTATAGGTCTCCCATATGTCAACCATACCAAAATTTATACTCCTTGATAACTTTGATAAGGTGCCACAAAAATGATCAATGTTATGCCAACGCTAGACTAAGTCCAACCTTTGTGAACAAAAGAGAAGCCAAAATTCCAAAATGAGATAATGCCAATGTATGCCCCCACTTTAAAGAAATTGCTAAACACCATGCTGTGGTAAATTACTTTAAATTAGAAAATGATAAATGTCAATTGTTAAAAAGGGCCATGAGAGATTATTTGGAAAGCCCTATGCCAATCATATGTTTCCAAATAAAGCTCACAAACATAAAGGCACACCAAGAAATATGATATGGGTGATCACATTGCATACATGCAATCACAAATAACATAGAAAGATGAGAAATATGGCATGTCGCATGCAAGCCAACCTATAGCAGGTCACTTGCATCACAATCTTGTTCATCATATATAGAAGGTGGATAACTATCCAAAAAAGCAATGATAAGTGCCATACTAGGAAAAGGCTATCAAATCCCTTTCCCCCACAAAATTTAGGAAAAGTATGAGCCAAGGTAAGTGATGATATGGTGCTCCTTGAAATATTGAAAAATGATTTACATAGTGCAATACATGTAATAGTGAGTATGCTATGATTCTAAAACTATTACATGGAAAGGAGCCAAGTGTGTGCATGCTATATAAGTATATGGATAATATCATTTTCATGCATCACCTTTTTTAAATCACAACACTCATCAATAAGATGCCCAAGAGTTTTATGATATGCACAATAAGACCTATTTATATGTTTCCCTTTTTTGTTTTCTCACATAGGTGGTAATTTTATCAATACTAGACAAAGAATTTTATCCATGGTTTGTTTGGTCTCGGTTATAGTATGTAAAAATGGTAGCTTCTTAAGGTTATAGGGCTTGGGTTTCTAACTTGATTGGGAAATTGGTTGATGTGGAGGGGGGGGATCTTGATATCCTAATCCCTTGGTATCTTCTGATGGTTTTTGTTCTAACAATTTATGGATCTCATGCTCATTTGTTATGTTGCATCCTTGTTTACTTATAATTCCAAAGCCTTTACCATAACTCTCTTCTAAGTTGATGGGTGTATTGGTAACTTTATGGGCATAGGATAGAAAAGTATCAATGTATTGTCATTGTGAATGAGTATGTTCATGTTTGATGGTTGAGGCTTGCTTTTTGATTCATTTTTGGGATACAAAAGGTTGAACATGTCAAGTGGTGGGATGATAGGAGTTGTTGGTTGTTGCATGGAGGGATAGAAGGATGCATTGTTCTCAAGGTTACACAAAGAATTTTGTGTGAATTCTTGCATGCTATCTTCATCTTGACCTAAGATGTCTATCTCATGAGGACATTCATTAGGAGGTAAACATTCATGAATTTTTTGAATTGCATTAGGATCATCATAAAATTCATAACTTGAAACATCAACCAAAAATTTTAAAGACATTCACATTTGACCAAAACACATATCCATGATGAAAGTCAAATGAAATGAAATTTTTATGCAATTTTTAGATCTAAAATATGATAATTGATCGATTTTAAATGCAAAATCCCTAAAAATGGTTACTTTTGAATATCAATTTTGATTTTAAATAATGAAATTTCTTTCACCAATTTAACTGGATGCAAGAAACTATAAAAATATGCAATTTTTGAAACTAAAATAGAGATGTGCAGGCTGGAACAGATTGATAATATAGAGACAAAACAATGTACAAAAATTTGGAAAATCACCTATACCAGGACAGGTTCACCCTTGGGTGAATGAGTCCTAGGATAGGGTTCTGAAAAACTAATCTAAGTATTTAACTTGGTATTTAAGCTCACTATTCCTAACTGTAAACAAATTATTCAGTGACATGTTTTCCAAAAATATGATGAAATGCAAATCCAATAATTTATGAATAAAATGAAAAGTTTTTTGAATGCAAATTTGAATGAAATGTTGATCTAAATGACTTAAACACACTTTAATTTAATCTATTATACAAAATGTATGCAATTTTTTGGATTTTTATGAGTTTAAATGATGTAAATATGCAATATGTAACCCTAAATGAAATGTAAAATAAGATGATGCAAAACCTAGGTCTAGGGTTTCAAGGATCTCCAAATCAGAAGAAGTGTGATGTACAATATCAGGTTTACCAAAATGAAATGGTGGGAAAGGGTTCCTTAATGATAAGTGGGTATTTTCTCTATTTGTACCTTTCCCTAAGGCATTTCATTAGGAAAGAGATCACACAGTGTAAAGATTGACTTTCAACCTCAATGGTGAGCCAATCAGACCTAGATCTTAGTCCTTAAGACAATAGGATAGATCTGAAATCAAATTGAAATGATATGAAATGCTCAAACTAAATGAACAAAAAGACCTATAGCATGAAAAGAAAATTCCAAAAAGTACAAAAAATGAAATAATAGTTTGCAAGCAGATCTAAAAAGGGTTAGGACATGTGTACTAGTCACTAAAAGTGGGTTTTAAGCTCTATTGAATAACAAGTTCACCCTATGGTGAATGGGTCCTAGTTAGGGCTTTTGAAAATTCTTTTGGCAGTCCTTTGAGGTAAGAACTTAGCTTTTGTTTTGCACAAGTTCTACTATCGAAAAGTCAAATAATTTTTGAATCTAAGTTTTTGTGGCTTGACAAAAATTAAGACAACTTATGCAACAAAGAAAAATTTCTCTTCAAGATCTTCAATTCTTCTTCAACTTGTAATCTGCACATACAAAGAGGGAAAATAAAAAAATTTTGAATGGGGTTTTTCCTTATTCAAACCCCATGTTTGGTAATTAAACCTTGATATAAAGATAAGGACAATGGAGAAGGAAATGATGAATGAACACTTGCTTGCTAAAACTCACCAAACCTTCAATGGATTCCCTTAGAGGATTGAATACAAACACATCACTCCAAGGAACTTGATCTTTCTTTTCATGATAGATTTGGACACTTAAAAATTCTTCGATGCTTTAGGATCAACAATGTATATTATCCCTCACAAGATGACATGAACACACATAAGCTTGAACATGGTGATAGGATCTTGATTGCTACAATAAATGATTGATAAATCTTCTCCTGAATGCTCTTGACAATAACATTTTCTCTTGGATATATTTGATCATGTGTTAGAATTGAATTGATAGAAAGACTATGTACTTATATGTATTTATCTAATTTCTTGAAAATTATATTCCAAAATCCAACAATTGCATATTGAATTTGAATCATTAAAACACCACCAAAAACATATTTAAAAATGGGTCCTAGCTTAAAATTCTAGGGAATTCACATTCCAAGTTGATTAAAATATTAATTGAATTAACTAAATGTTAGTTTCCCTTTTGAAAAATAGGAATAGTAAGGCTTTGGAATGTATAGTTTGGAAAATTAGAAGCTTAATTAAGTCTAATAATTTAAGGGACCCAAAAAAAGTGTGAAATTGTAAAGGTATACAATTTCCTATACTACACTTTCAACCCTCTTACAACCATGGTCAAATTTCCTTTTCTTTTCATTCTTGTTCATTTTCCAATCGATTCCAAATATATCCCAAAAAAAAAATTAGTTTTGGAGGCTTTCCTATCTAGTTGCATGCACAAATAAGAGGAAGAAGAATCCAAATCCAAGGACATAGTAGTAGCAGCCACCTTTTTGTGTTTAATTTTTTCTTTATTGTGCTTCATATGTTGTGTTTTTTATCCTATGTAGCCTTTTTTAATAACCAATCTAAGAAGTCTATAGTTGGGTCCCCTATGTTGTGTAATTTTCTAAGGGTATTTATTCAAAGTGTGTTTATCAAATCCTTAATAAAAAAATTATAGGGTGCTTTTGTGGTTAGTGTCTTGTAATTTTTATTTTCTTTGGCCCACTTTGCAAAATTTTAGGATTTCAAAGTTTCTCATACCATAATGTCGGTCTGACTTGTCATCCTTGGCATGCCACCCTCGATAAGTCTAATTTCCCTCTTTAAGCCCATTTTCCTTGAAATCCAATATTTTGGGTTTTGTCATCCATTCATCCTTTTCTCAACTTCCAACTTTCTTTTTTTTAAATTCTAATTTACAAAATTTTGGGATTTGTGAGTTTCTCATATCATCATGCTATAATAACTAGTAATCCTTGCATACCATCCCCAACAAGTCCAATTTTTGGATTTTAGAGTTTCTTATAACCTCACACTTGTTGAACTTTCAAGGAATTTTTTCCCTTCTTCCCCCTTTGGCGTGCAAAATCTCAAAAAAAATTCATTCAAACAAAAAGTGCTACCTACCTTCCTACATGACCCAAGATACCATTAATGGTTTCAAAATGAATATGATTCAACAAGGGAGGATTCTCAAAGGCCTCTTGATACCTTTGGGCTCCTCTAAAATATGGTTAGTGTACAAAAGCATATGGTTGATGATGTAAGGGCTATAATTCAAGTGTATGATTATGTGAAGGTGATGCAAGTGGACATGGGAACCCTATACAATTTCATATGACCATGGTTCTTTCCCCAATGTCTCTATATTTTTTGCAAGATATATTTTTGAGATTGGTTAAAGAGGAGATCAGAGGATAACTTTTAGAGACAAGAGAGGATGACTGATAGAGTCAATAAAAGAGAGATATTCAAAGGAAATCCTAGGGTTTTGGTTTCTAGTTTTGGTTGTAGCTATTTTTGTATTGTAATGATATGGGTTAATCCCAAAATTATAATAAAATTCTTGTAAAAAATTGAAGATCAAATGATTAAAGGAAAAATAAACTTTAGCTGAGTGTCTCCTTGTGTGTAACATGCTATTTTGAATATATGTTGTTTAGTTTTTCAACCATAAGTATGTAAAATCCTTGAAAAGACATTTTTAGGTATATTTTCAACATAATAAATGGCACATGGGCATATTCATGGATTACTAAGTAGAATCACTTAATATTCTACAACCATTTATTATTATTTTGAATGTATATGTAGAGCCCAAATTCCCTATGCATTTTGAAAGACATAATCTTTTATGGTGACTTGATCAAGGCATTATCTTGTTTTCAATTGTTACATGTTTGATTAAATCTAGATACTGTATTTTCCAATGGATAAAGGCATTGGTAAGTGATTGTCTTTCCCTCCCATCATCCTCAACCCTCCCATAATACATCAACTTAAACATATTTTCATTTTTACAAGTTTGTGTGTGTTATTTCTATGTATTCAGAAAAATTTATGTGGAAAATAATTTTTGTATTCAGGTGCTAAGCCTTGTATGTCCAACTAGAACATAGTTATATTGTGACACTAGTGTTGGGATACTTTGTGTAGTGGGTACAGTTTGTTGTAAGGAAGCATTCAATCATAGTTTCAATATCCAAACCAATACCTTAAGGAAGCCCCCTTGGTCTTGGTGAGCCAGAAGCAAAGGAGGTCTTATCCACCTCAAAAATTGGTCATAAGTTTCTCAACGTGACTATAGGTTTGTGGTAATTTTCTTGAGTTTAACACCTCTAGCACTTGGGAGATTATTGGACCTTCAAGATTTTAGATCTACAACTTGGATCACCAATAAATTTCCATCATTACTAAGGAATAATCTAAATCAAGAATCAACTTGAGGACTCAAGTTAATTAGTAACTACAATACATCAAAGAAGTTATTGGTACTTGGTTTGTATAATCAAAAAATTGTTGATTCTGATTTTTTTCTCCTTTTTAGTGACGGTTCTATCAAGGAAGATCCATAAATAAACATCAGAAGATTAAACAATGGAAATGGGTCAACACTCTAAAGTTAAAGAAACTCTTGATACTACTTCCTCTGATGCAAGAAGGTGGCGAGATAAATGGAAGGATACAAATATAGGTATAGTATCTCCACATAATTCTCCTATTATTGAAGAATTAGGTACTTCTAATAGGAGAGATGCATCAAAAGAATATGACCAGTATACATCAGATGATTTAGCTTATAATTTGATCAGAACTAGTAGAACTTTTAGGCATAATTTTGGGAGATTTAGAAAAGAGATAAATTTTAATAAAGAAAACAAGGATGCATCTTAGAATATGCACAGAAAAATATAGATATGAACTTTCCCTCACATCCACATATGAGAAATCTAAGGGAAAATAGACATAAAAACTCCCCTACTTCATCTCCAAGAACTAAACATGAAGTGGAGAATTTATTCCATGATTTTGATTAGGCTACTCAATCAAAAAGTGAGCATAGGAAAGATAAATAGACTAGAAACTAGATCTTATTGACCACCTAAGATAAAGGCAATGTGAAATAAAGCACAAATTGAAAGAGCACAAGCTCAACTTTCTTAACATGATCAAAAATAAATTTACATTAGAACGAAGTTTAGCCTCATAATGTTGTTCAACTTGTTCCAAATTTGTAGCTATATAATTTGCAGCAACATAATCAAAACCACCAATAGCCAAATATATGATAGAATATTAGGGATAACCCTAGAAGATAAGCCCAAATATTTTCTCTAGTGAGGCATTCATTAGGATTAGAAAGATACAAACAACTATAATTTCTAGGAATTCTTAAATATCCTAGTCTCATTCCAGCCGAGGTTAGAGGAAAGGTGCCAAAATTACAAGTTAATTTAATGTTATGATGAACTTGAAATGGAAGAGGAAGATGTCATGATGAAGATATTTGTGCAATCATTGGAAGAAAGTGCAAAAGAATGGTATAAAAGTCTTTTAGACAACAACATAGATTTGTGCGATCAGTTTATGAGGGTTTTTTTATTGCAATATGGAGAAAGAGTGGATCAAAAAAATTCAATCCATGCGATGACTACTATAAGGAAAGGGGTTAATGAAATAGTTGTTTATTTCAACAATAGGTTCATAATGACTGATGAGCCCAAAATATGCTCATAATTTGAATATCATGATATATTTTTAACTTTTGATTATAAATTTTTTAATCTAAAATCGGGTAGTATCCTGTGGCAACACATTCCTATATTCTTGCAGCTTAATATCTCTGTGTGTCTATATTCATTGCCCTGTTTGACCTCCTAATTGATTGATATGATGCATGTGGTTTTTGGATAAATGAGATGGATTTAATGTGTGTGATTAATGAATGTGTATCATTTTATTATATGCATGCTTTCTTTCGCCTTTGTCACCATGTGTTTCGCAAGTTGTTGAAAATAGCATGAACAAGTCAAAGTGCAGCAGATATCGGCCCTGCAGTAAGTCCATTTCCAGCACGGCATTGAGGAAATTGTTCCAGTGAAGACTCTCTATCCGAGTCATTGGGAGGAAATCTAAATGGTCATTAATCTAGGAAGAGTGGAATGCTAGATTCTTTCTGAATCGGTTGAATAGATATGCTTTCATTTATGAGAAGTCTATTCCTCGGTATTAGGAATCATTTATGTCCACTTCTTTCTCTGTTTGAGTTAGGTAGTTAGTTTCTTTTTCTATAAATAATTGTTCCTCCTGCATGAGTGAACAAATGAGTTTTTAGATTGGATAATATTAGATTAGACTAGAGACAAAAGAACAGAATAGAGTATGTTCAGATTAGTATTATAATGAGAAGCAAAGTTTTGTGTTAGTTTTCTTACAAGCAGAGTGACCATGTATATGATTCCAACTTTATGAAGTTTTGAGTTCAATTCTTGTATAAATTGGTTGATGCTTGCTAAGGGGGGCCACTTAGTGAGTATTTGTAGTTAGTTGTTTATTTCCTGTTGTTTATCAGTTAGAATTTCATTCCCAAAAGTTTTAGTACAAACTTAGTCTTATATTGTTCCTACATCATAAGGAATCTATCTGTGTTTGTTCCTGCAGCATAAGACCAGTTCATGGTTTGTTTCATAGTAATAGTTGTCATGATTTCTATTTTAATTAAGTTGTGTTTAAGTTGACAAGACTTTGCCTTACGTTCCTACATCAGAGGTAGAATTCCTTTCAAGCATTTATTTCTAGTAAAATTGTGGCTAAAATTGGTTCTTAGTGCACATACAGTGCCGCTCCATTTCAAGTATACATTCCCTGGTTTGACAATGTAAATGAACGGCCATAAGAAGATGTTAGTCACTTGCTGGAATATCCAATTCCCAGGTTAGGATTTTCCATGACTTTTATATCCTTTTGTGGGCAACAACCATTTTTGGCGCCGTTGTCAGGGATGGTGTAAAACTAAGAACCTGTCACAGTCATTGTTAGCAGTAGTTTAGTGTGATTATTCAAGAATTTTCAAATCCTTCAATTTTTAGTTAAGTTTGTTACATGCATAGAAGAAGAGACGCTCTAGGAAGATTCCTCCCAAACCTTCCATTCACTAATAAAGATTTTGAACCAGCTTATAATCTATTTGAGTAAGGTAGAGATCAAGATATCAATCCATTTGCTAAAGACCTGCTTGTTGAATTTCCCTTTGACCTAGCTGATGAAGAACCTCAAGAAAATCCATTTGCTTTGATACTCTATCAAGAAAATATGGCACAAAATCCACCTAATCGACCTCCTGCTTTTTAATTCCCTATCATAGCCAAGCAAGATAATGATAACCTCAAAAATATTCCTTCTTCATTACTTCCCAAGTTCTATGGACTAGTTACAGAGGACCTAGACACTTTCTTATTTGAGTTTGACATCTTCTATCGAAGCTATGATTACACTTCAGATGCTCACAAGCTAAAGTTGTTTCCTACTACTTTGAAGGAGGGAGTTCTCAGATGGTTTATGAGTTTGGGAAGGATGCTATCGATAGTTGGGCAGTCATGCAAACAAAATTTCTTGAGAAATACAAGGAATATTGTAAGAGTGGTATTAAGGGTGATGATATATTCTAAATTCAATAAAAGGAGGAAGAAAGCCTTGAAGACTATATCTCAAGGTTCTTGTTTTCCCTAAGAAAGAATTCAGACCATACTCTCAATGAAGAATCTCATAAACTAATTTTTCTGAGGGGAATCAATGATTCCTGTATTGATGCCCTAGATCTGATGGGAGGAGGAGATATAACCCAAGTACCTTGGGATGATATTAAGACCATATGTTTCAACTACTCTCAAGAAAATTTTAAGAAGGGTAGAGGTCATCAAGCTACAGTGGGAAAGTCTTCTACTAATGGAGTTTCACAGATGGAGATCTCAAATTTGCTATCTGATTTCAAGCAGGATATCATAAACAACATGGCTACACAGTTGGATATTATGCAAGCCCGAAAGAAACATGAGGAAGCTGAAGTAATCTTGGTTGAGTTCTGTCCACATTGCCGACAGAAGAAAAGTGACTGTAGATGTAAGATGGTGGCTAACCTGGAGGCTAAGCAATTACCTACTAATTTTAAGGTAGTAGAGGGTGATGATGACCAAGTATTTTATGTTGCACAAAGGAACCCATGGGCTCAAAGACAAGGTATGCCTCAAGACCCTTTGACTTTTCGTAATCCTTACTCTAATTACAATAACCAATGGCAACCTAAATATGGCCCATCACCACCTTGGAATACCTCTCAACCACACTGGCCTAACTACCAGAGTCCTCAATAGAAATCTCCTCAAGGAGGTTGGCAACATCCACAAGGACAATGGACTCCACCCCAAGGTAACTGGCAGCAGAATCCTCAATGGAGAGGTTCTCAACAATGGCAAAGCCAATCTCCTAGATTATTGCAGCTTCAGCAGCCACAACCTCCAGCCCTCATGGCACCTCCTGCGGTGCCTACAACAAATACTGGCCCTCCAAAACAAATGCCTATGCCTGCTCAACCATTGCCAAATCCTAATAATAAGAAAAAACAACAACATCCTATGTATTTTGCAGAAGCCAATCAATATCCAGCCTATGCCCTGAATATTAATGATATCCATCTCAAGTCTGGAACCACTCTCCCTGCTCCATAGCTGCCAGTAATTATTGATATTCCAAACTCTGCCTCTAAACAACTTACTGGTCCTGCAGAACATATACCTATATCAGATACTGTCTCTAAGGAGCCTGTCCTGCAACATCAAGCCAAACCGCCTTTTCCTCAGAGATTGCAAGTTACTACACTCAAGTCTATGGAAGAGCCTACTTTTGATATTTTGAATCAGCTAAAAAATATACACATTCAAATTCCTCTCTTTCAAGCCATTAAAGATGTTCCAATTTATGGGAAAGCCATTAAGGACACTTGTTTGAAGAAACCTGGAAGAAAGAAAAAGGATCCCCAAACTATCCATGTTCTAGGACATTTGGTAGATATTATGTTAGGGAAGGTAATCATGCCAAAATATGTTTACCCTGGGAGTCTTGTGGTACAAATAAATATTAATGGTCAGATAGTAAAGAATGTTTTGATTGACCTTGGTCTAGCCATCAATGTAATGACCAAGCATACTGTGGAGTATTTGAATATCCTAACCATTAGGTCTACACCTACCATCCTACAGCTTGCTGATAGTTCCACAGTAACACCTGATGGCATGGTATAAGATATAATTGTCAACCTTGAGTCTTGGGAATACCCAGCAGATTTCACCATATTGTCCACTAAGGCAACTTTGGGAGGATATCATATCATCCTAGGTAGACCATGGTTAGCCACAACTGATGCTTTTATAGGATGTCATTTAGGAGACATGTCAATTTCTGATGGTCATTCAACAAAGAAATTAGCTTTATACCCACCTGCCCAGCCTCAGCCAAACTTGTCTCAGCCAATTTGGCCAGATTTAGGTGAGGAAACTGAAGAATTCAGTTCATTGGATCACTTAATGATTCTAAAAACTAATCCATTATCCCAACTTCAAAGTGAGGATGACCTGCTTTTACAAATTTTGCAGTCCAACTCTGATATGAGTAGCCCATCTGTTTTAGATAACTGTCCTCAGCAGTGCTTCCTACAACAACTAAATCCTGAGAGCCTGCCACTTAAAATTCTTGCAATTTATCAACATTTTCTTCCAAAAGAAATATAGACACCACCTTTATCAGTAGACTCCATGAATGATCTTACCAAGAAAATAGAGTTGTCTCGAAGCTACTAGCTGAATATCAAAAATAAGTTGCCTCAAACTCAACAAACTGCCCTAGTCAAAATGCTGCAAGATCAACACAAAGCTTTTGCATGGGACTATGGGGATATGAAGGGAATAGATCCTCAACTTTGTACTCATAGGATCTACATTAAGGAAGATTTTTTAGCTGTTAGGCAGCCTCAAAGAAGGATAAACCCAACACTCAGGGAAATAGTTAGAAAAGAACTCCAAAAATTGATCGATGTTGGTTTTATCTACCCTATTTCAGACAATCAATGGGTATCTCCATTGGTGATCGTTCCTAAAAAAGGTGGAAAATAGAGAGTTTTTGTAGACTACAGAGAGTTGAACATAGCAACTAAAAATGATCACTTTCCACTGCCATTTGTTGATCAAGTGCTAGACTCATTGTCTGGTAATAAGTATTTCTCCTTTTTGGATGGATATAGTGGGTATAATCAAATTAAAATTTCCCCTGGGATCAAGACAAAACAACTTTTACCTGTCCATGGGGAACTTTTGCCTACTCTGTACTACCTTATGGCCTGTGTAACGCACCTGCAACATTTCAAAGGGCCGTAATTAGTATTTTTGCTGACATTTCTCATGATTCTATGGAGATCTACATGGATGACTTCACCACTTATGGAATTACTTATGAAGAAGCATTAGCAAATTTAGAGAAAGTGTTGAAAAGATGCAAGGAGCACAATTTGTCTTTGAATAGTATGAAGTGTTTTATGATGATGCAAGAAGGACTTATTTTAGGCCATCATATCTCTCTAACATGAATTCAAGTTGATCTTGCAAAAATAGAAGTCATTCTAACTTTGCAAACACCTATGAAACAAAAGAATGTTAGAAGCTTCTTAGGACATGTTGGATATTATAGAAGATTTATTAAAAATTTCAGAAAAATAGCCAGTCCCTTGTATGCCTTACTGACTAAGTACTGTGAATTTAACTAGACTGAGTCCTGTGACAAATCTTTCTTGCAGCTTAAGAACTTACTTACTAAGACATCTGTTCTTCAAGGACCCAAGTGGAGTCTTCCCTTTCATATACACACAAATGCTTATGATTATACCATAGGGGCAGTTTTAGGATAGAAAGAGAATTCCATATAGCATGCTATATATTTAATTAGCAAAAACCTTCAAGGCCCAGAATTAAACTATACTGTCACAGAGAAAGAATTGCTAGCAGTTGTGTGTGCCCTGAACAAGTTTCGACATTATGTCACTGGTTACCAAATATTTGTTCATACTGATCATGCAGCAATAAGGTACCTCATGAATAAGCCTACCATATCTGGCAAATTAGCAAGATGACTCCTATTGTTGTAGGAATTTGATATCACAATTATTGATAAGCCAGGCAGGGAAAATGTGGTGGCTGATTTCTTGTCAAGACTTCAAACAACTACACCTGCCACCTCTAAGGTAATTGATGATAGTTTTCTTGATGAATATCTATTTTCTATTGCTGATCAAACTCCATGGTATGCAGATATTGCAAATTATTTAGCAGCCAATAAGATCCCAGCTCACTTCTCACCAAAGGATAGGAAACTGTTGATTGAGAAAAGTTTTAACTTTTCATGGATTGCAAACTATTTATTTTACACAAGACCTGACCAATTCATGTGAAGGTGTGTTAGGCAAGATGAGACTTATGACATTTTGCATGCTTGTCATGATGAGCCATGTGGTGGGCACTTTGTATCAAAGAGAACATCAATGAAAGTGCTTAACACAGGGTACTATTGGCCCACACTACACAAGGATATTGTAACCTACACTAGAAAATGTGACAAATGCCAACGAATGGGGAGACCAACAAGGTCTGATGAAATGCCCCTGTATCCGCAAGTGGTAGTTAGTCCCTTTGATAAGTGGGGCATGAATTTTGTTGGGCCTATTGATCCTTCATCCAATGGTAAATCCTACATTTTGGTTTGCACTAATTATGTAACTAAATGGGTGGAAGTGAAAGCAATGACACATGCCCATGACAATAAAGTTGTTGAGTTCTTGTATGAGAAGATTTTTACTAGGTTTGGAGTCCCAAGGGAACTTGTTACTGATCAAGGAGCTCAGTTTACATCAAACTTAATCACTGCATTGATGAATGATTACAAGATCAAGCACAAAAAGTCAAGCCCCTATCACCCTCAAGCCAATGGTTAGGAAGAGGTTACCAATAGAGAATTAGAGGTAATCCTTACAAAAACAGTATAGTTACAAAAGAAATATTGGAGCACTCATCTTCCAGAAGCAGTCTAGGCCTATAGGACAACATGGAAAACAACTACAGGGTTTACCCCTTTTGAATTACTTTATGGAAAAACTGCCATGTTGCCAATAGAGTTTGAGTATAAGACCTTAAGGACTGCTCTTCAGCTTAACATTGATCTTTCAGAAGCCCCAAAGGAATGCCTCCTACAACTGAATGCATGGATGAGATAAGGAAAGCTACCCTAAAGCATATTGAAGCTATCCAACAGAAAAAGAAGAAATGGCATGACCACAATATCATAACTAAGCATTTCTCTGTCGGTGATTGGGCATTGCTCTATGACTCCAGGCATAAGGAAAATCAAGGTAAACTCATGACAAGATGGCTTGGTCCTTATGAAATAGAAAATGTGTTTGATAATGGTTCAGTTCAGTTGGCTACAACAGATCCTATCCAATTCAAGCTACTGGTTAATGGACACCGTCTTCGGTTGTATCATAAGCCAATCCAAAGAAGAATTTATGAAGCAGTTTGTTTCAGATGTAGCCACTGATCTTCCTACAATGAAGGGCTTTAGACTTTCTCTTGCAGCATCTCTTTAAAGTAATATGTTGCATGTGCATAATAAATTTTTCCTTTTTAAGGAAGCCACTTTCTTCGTTTTTTATCCATCACCATCATTCATTCCATCTTTCCTTCCTACATCACCCCTCCATGTCATCCATCCTGTTGTATCACCTTCATTAATGATTTTGTTCCAGCGGCCATTTCAGGTTGTGTTGTGATATCTCCCAACATTTGTGAGCATTTATTACAAGGTACGTGATATCTTTTTATTTGTCACATCATTAATTTATTTCATTTATTCATTGATTACAATGTGTCTATCAGTCATTACTGCTTGTTCTTCGCCTATAATTTCGCACATGTGTGGAAACATGCCAAATCTTAAGTAGGGGGTGGGGATAATCTGTTTCAAAACTTTTTCTTTTGCCATTGCCACGTCTATTAAAGATAGTTTTTGTACTTGCCAAGAATAACTACGTGCTTTTACCCTAATCAACAAGTTAACTACTTAATTTAAGTAGTTTCTAAAAATCATTGCATGCAATTATCTTTTGTATCATTATTGGTAAGTAAAGAAAGGTAACAAGCCGAAAAGAAAGAAGTAGAGCACAGAAAAAGTGTTTTTCAAATTTTCAGAAGAAGTTGAGTTTTAGGAATTTTAGCAGAGACAATTTGTGAATATGGGTGGTCTGCTAGTAAGACATGAGCCAATAGCTCATGAAGCCTTGACGCAAGATCCTCAAGTGGTTCAGGCATTCAGTATTTGTGGATGGCTAGATTATTTTCTAAGGATAGATTCCTTTAATGAGGAAGCTGCAGGTGAATTTTTGAGAACTCTTTCAGAGGAAGAAGCTATAGTGTGGGGTTTAACAGTAGTTGTTATAGAAGAGCGGATTGTTGAATTAACTAGGCTTCCAGCAGTAGAAGAGAAATTTCCTTCAAGAAAGGACGTTGTCTCTTCTAGGGCAGAATTCACATTGCCAATAGATGGACCCTTAGAGGTTTCAAAGCAAGGATGCGAACGGGTGTCACTGCTTTACCCATATTCAGAATATGCCTCCTTCATAATCAGGTATTTGACTTGTGAGGGAAGTTTTTCCTATTTGCATTCTTATCATTTTAAACTGTTGAGTCATATGAGGCACGATTTAGTTGTCAATGTCCCAAAAAATTTGTCAAACCTTTTGGAACGTAGTTCCCATGAAACCCAAAAGGGTAAAGCCAACTCTATCACCCATCATGCCCTTATTAAATTATTGATTGAGTGTTCCTTGAGGGATGTATCACCCCTTTCTTGGAAAGAATTTGTTGTCCACAAAGGACTGCACCTCCAGAACCTCCTAGAGCACTCCCTGCACAACCCAAGAAAAATAAAAAGAGAGTAGATTCTATGAGTAGGGAAGCAGAGCAAGAATCATCTGCTCCTGCAGCACCTAGTCCTGCAGCCTTCACACCAAAGCCCTCTACCCAAGTAACAACTAGGTCTGCTACAAGAAAAAAAAAAAAAAGGGAAAACAAAAGTAGGAGAGTCATCTAGGGCTGAGCAAACCCCAGAAACAAGTCCTCATACACAAAATTTAAAACATTCTACCCCACTTTTCCCTATAGCAACACCAGTTGCCACCACAGTTCCATCATCATCCTCTCCTGTTGAGTCTGAATCCCCTCGGCAAGTTAGAAAAAGGAAAGTTGCAAAAGAACCTCCTGCAATTGCTACATTGCCAAAGAGAGCTTCAACAAGGAAACAGAGTAAAATTCCCTCAACCTCCATCCAACCAGAAATTATAGTCATTTCTAAGGAGTCTGAGGAGCTTAGTCATGATGATTCTCAGAATGTATCTAAGAATGTTCTACACAATTCCTCTGTTATTCCTGAGGAATTGCAAACTGAAACAGAGGAAGTTAAGGAAGCACAACATGGTTGTAGTAATGAAAGGAGGATGCCAAGTCTTAATGATTTGGCTGATGCAGTTGAGAAAATTTTAGGAGAAGCACAATCTCCTCCTAAGCAGCAAGAGGAAGAACAACCTGAACAAACAGAAGTATTCAATGAAACACCATTGCCCTCTGAACCTTGTCGTGCATTGGTTGTGTATAAAAGAACTTTGTTGACTGAATACTTAGAATATCTTAAGATAACCTGGAGGCCTGTTACACTTCAGACTTTGAGTTTCTGCCATTTGGCTAAAACTAAACTTCAACAAAGTCTTTGGGAAGAAGAGAAGAAGAAATTTAAAAAAGAAATTGAAAGACAAAAATAGGAAATCCAGGAAATGAATGAAATGATGAAGGTAGCTGGAAAAATTATGGAATGTAGACCACCACCTAGGTTATATGCAATGTGCCTTAAAGAGCAATTTTTGTGGTTCCAATTGATGAGAATTTCCAAAAATTTGGACCCTGACATTCATTCAGCTAAAGAATTTTATGATGCATATCAGACAGCACCCGATTGGCTAAGAAATTATTTATGTGAATTTTATTTGCATGGTTTGTTAATCCCCTTTGAAACATAATGTAATCCGCTTCTCTACATTGGTGACATTCATCTGAGGTCACTTATGTCTTGGGTGGCTAATGAAATTAACTATGGGAAGCAATTAGAGGATTATGAGGAGGTTGAAAGGAAAGAACCTATTCCCTTGCAACCTAAAAGCTCAAATCCTCAAATAGTTCTGAGAACTTGGCTTACTATTGCATATGGATTCTATGATCCTGCAGCAAGAATAAAAATATTTGATCTCAGGAAGCAGGTGTATGATGAATTTAAAGACCAAACATATTTGTTTTGGAAGCTTTCATCTTCCAGAATTAAAACAAGATGGGAGAAATTGACTGTTGGTCTGAGAAAATCTGAGCCTCATAGCCCTCTGAACTTTAGAGCAGCCATTAGAAGGTCAGAAAGGTATATATAGTTGAGTCTCTAGGAAAGATTTGAATTATGGTTGCCATTAACATTTCGACCTCCAATTTTCATGTGGCCATTGTACCCTTATTTGGCTACAAATGTTAATGAAGATACAAAAGCTCGCAGGTATGAAAGATGGAAAAATTACAGAGGCTTCTTCTACAAGTTTGGAACTTCAATGTACGGTCATGCTACTCCTACCGATTTCAGAGAAACAACCAGAAAGCTTAATGTTGGAGGATCATCATTAGGATAAGTAGGGGGCAAATGATGAGCCCAAATTATGCTCATAATTTGAATATCATGATGTATTTTCAAATACCCTTACTCTTTTTTTAATGATTGTTTTAACTCTTTGATTATAAACTTTTTATCTAAAATCGGGTAGTATCCTGTGGCAACACATTCCTATATTCCTACAGCTTAATATCTTTGTGTGTCTATATTCATTGCCCTGTTTGACCTCCCAATTGACTGATATGATGCATGTGGTTTTTGGATAAATGAGATGGATTTAATGTGTGTGATTAATGAATGTGTATCATGTTATTGTATGCATGCTTTCTTTTGCCTCTGTCACCAGGTGTTTCGCAGGTTGTTGAAAATAGCATGAACGAGTCAAAGCGCAGTAGATATTGGCCCTGCAGTAAGTTCATTTCCAGCACGGCATCGAGGAAGTTGTTCCAACGAAGACTCTCTGTCTGGGTCATTGGGGGGAAATATAAATGGTCATCAATCTAGGAAGAGTGGAATGCTAGATTCTCTCTGAATCAGTTGAACAGATATGTTTTCATTTATGAGAAGTTTGTTCCTCGGTATTAGGAAGCATTTATGTCCACTTCTTTCTTTGTTTGAGTTAGGTAGTTAGTTGCTTTTCTATAAATAAGTGTTCCTCCTGCGTGAGTGAACAAATGAGTTTATAGATTCAATAAGATTAGACTAGACTAGAGACAAGAGAACATAATAAAGTTTGTTCAGATTAGTATTATAATGAGAAGCAGAGTTTTGTGTTAGTTTTCTTACAAGCAGAGTGACCATGTATATGATTCCAAGTTTATGAACAAAAGCTAATGAAGTTTTGAGTTCAATTCTTGCATAAATTGGTTGATGCTTGCTAAGGGGGCCCACTTA
The DNA here is from genome assembly GCA_007115665.2 of Sequoiadendron giganteum. Lineage (NCBI taxonomy): Eukaryota > Viridiplantae > Streptophyta > Pinopsida > Cupressales > Cupressaceae > Sequoiadendron > Sequoiadendron giganteum. Next base: position 189,210,246 of record CM021105.1, on the reverse strand, counting down.
GTGAGTATCTATAGTTAGTTTTTTATTTCCTGTTGTTTATCAGTTAGAATTTCATTCCCAAAAGTTTCAGTGCAAACTCAATCTTATATTGTTCCTGCATAATAAGGAATCTATCCCTGTGTTTGTTCCTATAGCATAAGACCAGTTAATGGTTTGTTTCTCAGTAATAGTTGTCATGATTTTTGCTTTAATTAAGTTATGTTTAAGTTGAGAAGACTTTGCCTTACATTCCTGCATCAGAAGTAGAATTCCTTTCAAGCATTTATTTCTAGTAAATTGTGGCTAAAATTGGTTCTTAGTGCACATACAGTGCCGCTCCATTTCAAGTATACGTTCCCTAGTTTGACAATGTAAATGAATGACCATAAGAAGATGTTAGTCACCTGCTAGAATGTCCAATTCCCAGGTTAGAATTTTCCATGACTTTTATATCCTTTTGTGGGAGACAATGAGGAAAGTCCCTCCCTAGGTAAGACCAAATGATCCTATGTGCTTTGTTCTATATTGTGGAGCATTTGACTCAAAATTAGGTTATTTCTTGCAAGACAAGAACCCTCAAGCATTGAGGGAATATTAGGCCATGTCCATTAATATAGAGATTAATATTAAGTTTTCTAGTAAAGATAGTAAGATGATTGACATAAAACTTCAAAAACCAAGTGCAGCAACTTCTAGTAAGCCTCCCACTACTGACAAAATTTTGGAAAATTTAATGGAGGTCATGAAGGTTCTCTCACATAAGGTTTCAAAGAATGAGAAAGGTATGTCTTCTAATTCTCTTTCTAGACATTTTAATGAGGTTCAAAGGTTACATAACAAACCCTACAAGTATGATTGGTTTAAGAGATATGGAGGAAATGATAGATAAATAGTGCCAAGGAATTCAAACCAAGGGTACCAAGAGATCCGCACCCATAATCCCTTGAGGACTCATCATATGAATCTTCAATAAGATTTATTTGGTGTGACATATGTTACTTGCCTCATGATCAATCCAAGTGTGTTGTAGCTACACTTTATGAAGATAAAGGATTCCAAGAGCATGAAGATACACCCAAATATTATGATGATTCCAATGTGGATCGATTAGATTCCTATGAGGGTAAGGAATTTATTCAAGATGATTGTGACAACCATTGTGTTCCTTATGAGACACCAAAAAAATATTTTGAACAACTCAATGAACAGTTGAGACAAAGGTATGATAGAGAAAATACTTCTAGTGAATACATTAAGGCTCTCACTGAAGCATTTTTCATGCAAGTGCAAAGTGATTACCAACTAAGGAATATAAAGGTAGGTACCAAGGACCAATATGAAGGTGTGGCTGCTCTAGATATGTTAGCTACAAAATTAAATAAAGGAAAATAAAAATACTATAATTCAGAAATAAATGCTAATAGATCTATAAGGAAGTCACTAGCAAGGAAAAAGATGCATCTACCAAATGCATCCCTACATAAAAAAGTATATCCCAAAGATATATATTTTTGATGTCCTAAAAGGAAACATTGATAGTTCAAAATTAAAAAATAGATAATGAAATAACTAATGATAAATATAAGGTGACTAAGGGAGTTGAGGTTGCAATCAACATAAAATAGATTTCTACTAGTGATCAAATGATGCCTTTCATCCTTGATACTAATACTATGATAGTTCCACCATCTACTCCCCTACATGCATACCAACCAATTGACATGGCTCAAGCTTTGAGTTAGTTAAAAGGTCAAGTTCCAGTTAGGGAGTTGATAAGGATCCCTTAGCATAGGGAAATATAATTTCTATATACTGTTGTCCCTACTATTTTTAATTAACCAAATGAAACGATATATTTTCCAAGGACAAGGTAGATAAATTCAGTGTAAAGGAGGCCCTTGAAATGTGTTGGAGTAATTAGGATAATCACTTGATGATTAATTATTTATTCCCTTATTACTTTATTCACTTAAGCTAAACTTAGGAGTGCTTTTTTATTATTAGTTTGAACTAAATTTAAGACAAGTCGTCTCATTGTATGAGATTAGAACACTTGTCAATATCTTGTAAAATCCTCATCTAGGGTTTGCTTTTTCTTTGTATATATAAGCATGTAAATTCATTTTAATAATTAATCCATATAAATTTAGAACCATTCAATTTAATACATTGCACATACCAATGCTCTTCTAGATTCAATCTTTTCTCTCTTGGTTGCATAGAAAATCAGTTGCTTTGATCTCTTACTTGTGACAAATGTTTTGGTTGCATAGATTTTTGGGAGTTGTGGAGTTCACTATCAACTCCAACATGGTATCCAAGCTTTAGATCTATAGCTTCCTATCCAACCTTGAGAAAAAAACCAACTCATCCTAGGGCGAAACGGGCATCACCATTGCATCTAGAATGGCTGAAAACCTAAGGAACATCTGTCATTTTTCTCAAATCTAAGAAGTCGCAAAAAAAGGAAAAAAAATTAGGGGCATGCATATCCATACAGATTTGAGCCCTTGATATTCCTCAAATTACATGAAGGTACAAGATTTGCAAAAAAAAAAATCTTTTTGTTTTTCAAAAAAATTCCCAAAGATAAAAAAATCAGGGTTGTATAACTTCTCCCTAAGTTGATCTTAAGGGAGGGTGTTGGAGTAATTAGGATAATCACTTGATAATTAATTATTCATTAATTAATTATTAAGTCTCTTATTATTTTATTCGCTTAAGATAAAGTTAGGAGTGCTTTTTTATTATTATTTTGAACTAAATTTAGGACAAGTTTTCTCATTGCATGAGATTATAACACTTGTCACTATCTTGTCAAAGCCTCATCTAGGGTTTGCTTGTGCTTTGCTTATATAAGCATGCACATTAATTTTAATAATTAATCTATGTAAATTCAGAACCATTCAGGTTAATACATTGCACATATCAGTGCTCTTCTGGATTCAATCTTTTCTCTCTTGGTTGCATAGAAAATCAGTTGCTTTGATCTCTTGCTTCTGGCAGATGTTTTAGTTGCAGGGATTTTTGGGATAAATTCAGTGTAAAAGAGGCCCCTAATATATACTTGGGCACTATCTCTACTTGTAAAAAATAAAAAATTGACCCATTTTATACATCTCTAATAATAAATAGCTGGTCGGTACATAATTGTATGTTAGATTGTAGGGAATCCAACAATGTGATGCCATTAGAAGTCATGAACCAACTAGGCTTGAAGGTTTCAAAAAATTATGGAAAGTGTTTTTCCATGGATTTTTATTAATTAAATATAATTGGGATAGTAAAAATCATTGTAGTGAAACTTGTTGCATACCTAGATAAAAAAATTAATGAATATTATCATAGTTGATTTTCTGATAAATGGGGTAATTATCTAAGAAGTGGGCAACTTAAATTGGTGGTAGTATTCAAATGGATGTGCCTTCCATTGCTATAGCACTACATGGAAAATATGTCCAATTGCATATAGAGTATAAAATTATTAACATCATGGAGAATCAAAATGAGGTAAAGAATCAAGTTTGTTACTTTGATGTTGAACCTGATTGTTTTGTGGGTTACTGTGATGAAAAATACAAAAATTAAGTTGATCTTGATTTGATTCCCCCTCTTTAGTATCCAAGAAATGATGTTATTTATAATATTCATTTTTATTGTGCAATTTCAATAGAGGGAAATGGTTTAGGAATTGTACTAGTTTCCCCATAAGGAAAAAACTATAAGTCCACTTTCAAATCTAATTTTTAATGCACCAACAATGTGGCAGAGTATGAAGCTCTATTTTTTGGTTTAAATGTGGCTTCCAAATATGGGATCAAATACATTAGAGTGCATGGTTATTCAAAAATTATGGTATCTCAAATTAGGGGCACATATGCTACAAAATAAAAAGACTAAGAATGCATAGGAATGGCATCTAGGGCACTATTGAACTTTTGGATGCTTTTAACATCAATTGGGTTGAGAGGGATAACAATTTATTAGTTGATGCACTTTTTCTATGAGCCTTAATATTTGATGCTTCCTTTAACTCTCCCAAATGTAGGTATGATGTTGAGATTACTACTAGGCCTAGTATTCCAAATAACATCTACAATTGGCAAGTCTTCAATGATGATCAACAAATATATATGTTCTTGAATTACATTAATCACTTTGAGAACCGAAATATTGATTGATAGTCCACAATGGAGAATGATGAAGAAGGTAAGGAGACTCTCTTTAAAAATGAAATTATCCAACTTAAAAGAATATAGAGGGTATAAATTTAGGATTTAACTCGGCTCCTATAATAATCTACATCACTAAAAGATTAAAACCATCAAAGAAGATAATGTTGATAGAATTATTAAGAAGGTACAAAAATTATTTACTTGTTCTTATGATGAACTAAAGGCCTATAGAGAAGACTTGTACCAACACACTATTCCATTGGAGCTTGGTGTAAAAGCATTTAGACAGAAAAAATGTTGTATCAACCCTACTCTTTCCACCCAGATGTATAAAGAAGTGATGAAGTTTAAAGAGGGGGTATTATTAAACCAATAAAACATTTGGAATGGGTTTCAAACCTTGTTCTAGTATAACAAAGAATGGGGATATTAGGTTGTGTGTAGATTTTAGAAATTTGAACATTAAGTTCCTTAAGGACAACTATCCACTACCCCATGTGTCCACCATTTTCTGCAACAAGTTACAAGGTCATAATTGATGTCAATGATGGACATTTTCTCAAGATACAATCAAGTTATAGTCAAATACTCTGAGCAACATAAGAAAAAATTCAATATGCCATTGAGAATATTTGTATATATTTAAATTCTATTTGGGTTAAAAAATGTTGGAGCTACATTTCAAAGAATTGTGGATGTCACGTTTGTAGGGAAATTAAATAAATCATGGGTCTCCACCAAGATGATTTGACTGCATAACCAAGGATCAAAATTATCACTACAAACACTTGGATTTAATCTTCCAAATATGTTTAGAGTATGGGATAAATTTGAATCCCAAGAAATATATATTTTGGTGAGGAAGAGGGAAAACTCCTTGGGCACATTTTGTCTAAGGAAGGGGTAAGGATTGATCTAGAACATGTCAAATCCATTGACCTTATCCCTCATCCCAAAATAGTTAAGGCAGTCCAATATTTCTTTGGGAAGATAAATTTTGTTTGGAGTTTTGTTCCTAAATTTTTAGAGAAAACTACAACCATTTCTAAGGTGTTAAAAATAGGAAATAATCAAGCTGGAATAAGGAATCAACTAGTTACTTCTCAGAAATCAACTGATTCCTTCTTAGAAATAAAAGATGCACTTAAGAAGGCACCATTTCTATCCATTCTAGATTATTCTAGGCCTTTAGATAGTTATTTTATTTTTCATCTTTCTATACTATTATTGTTGTTCTACTATGAAAAAAGGATGAAGGATATGAACAACTAATAGCTTTCTTTAGTGAATCCTTATGAGATACTGAATTGAATTATTTTGTGATGGAGAAGCATACCTACACTCTTGTTAAGGTCATGAATAATTCAAATCTTACCTTGTAGGGGCCAAGATCACAACCTTTGTGCCATATACAACTATTAGGGACATCTTTGTGCAACAAGAGCCATTAAGAAAAAGGTGTAGATGGATCAACAAGATATAAGAGTATGACATTGAGGTAAAAAAAACCAAATTGGTTAGAGTTCAAGGCCTAGAAAAATTAATGGCCAAGGAAAATTTGGATGTTTTTGAGGTCCACTAGGTTAAATTTGACCCCTATTTCATTCCATGTCTGTTGAAGGATTGTTCTTGGTATAAGGACATTATATTTTATTTAGAAAACATGAATTGTCCTATTGAAATGAATGATAATAAAAAGAGGACATTAAAACTTGAGACTCAGAGATGTGTTTCTCAAAGGAAAATTAATGTGGAGAAACCTTGAGGGTGTACTTGTAAGATGTTTAAATTAAAATAAGTCAATGAGAGTTGTTGAGGAATACCACCATGGATTATGTGGTGAACATTATATGTCAAAGACCATCGCTCATAAGATTATGAGGATGGGTTATTGGTGACCCATATTATTAAGGGATATGGCCAAGTTTGTGAAAGAATATGATGTTTTCCAGAGGTTTTATGGCAAGTTAAAATTTGCAAGTGTACTTCCCCTTACAACCATTTCAGTAGAGGCTCCATTTCAAGAATGGGTATTGATTTCACAAGGGAACTATAAAAAAGTTCAGCAATGGATATAAATGGATATTGGTGGCCATTGAATACTTTAAAAAATTAGTGTAAGAAATACCTATAAGGAATGCAACCTCAAAGGTGGTGATTGAATTTCTTCTAAATAGCATAATCACTAGGTTTGGCATGCCATCAATAATTGTTGTTGAAAATGCAATGTGTTTTAGATCCAAATATTTTTTTGACATGTGTTCACAATATGGGATCTCTTTAACACATTCATCATCTTATCATCCACATGGAAATGGACAAGGTGAATCAAGCAACAAATTCATCATGAATATCATCAAAAAAACTTTGGATGCAAATAATAAAAGGTGGGATGATAAGTTGAAGTCTTTGTCTAGGCATATAGGATAACCTACAAGACTATTGGGAAGATTCCATTTGAATTAGTATATGGTTTTGAAGCCAAATTTCTAATTATCCTTGAAATACTAGTATATAAGTTGTTTTAGTAGATCAAAGGGGAAGAATAAATTGTCATCTCCCAAAGAATACATGAGTTGACTGAATTGGAAGAAACTAGGAAGGATTCCCATGAGAGGAATTTTTTGAGAAAATGGAAGGTAAAGTACCTCTTTGATAAGAATGCTATCATGAGGGAGTTTTTATATTGGAGATATTTTCCTCATGTTGAATTCCAAGTTAGAAAATTGGAAAAATATGGAAACTTTGATGTCCTATGGATTGGGACTTATCAAATTGCTAAAGGATGTGTTCAAGGAACATTCTACCTTAGGAGTCCTAATGGAGATTTCATGGAGCTAGTAGTTCATGGTCAATACCTCAAGCACTATTTCTCCTAAGGGAATTTTATCAAAACATTTGTAACATTTTTTCTTTTGTGTTGTGTTTTTGTTGTGTTCTTGTACATACAATTTTCCTTATGTAGTCATGACCCTTATTTTTCATGATGTGGTCTGAGTCAGTCTCGATCCCTATTTTTTTGCTAGTTTTAGTCTACCTGGAGAAGTATATTTTTCAAGCTTCTTCTAATGCCTAATTAACTAGTGCTAATGTTTATGCACACGGATCAATAGACCTGAGGATCCATAGACTAAGCATTTCATCACTCAAGAGAGGGATTCATTTAAACCACCAACAAAGGAGTCGTAAACTTTAGATAGTGCTGGAAATATATATGCATTCCTAGATTCTAAACATCCTACATCAGCTGAGTATAGGTGAATAAAACACATATAAATACAATAAAATATTTTAATCAGTATAAACTTCTATTTCTCAAAACAGAGAAAAGAAATATAAACAACTACCTTTTTCTATGAGGGCATAATGCTTATGACTATAACCAATTAACTATTATACTATAGCATGTCCTAACTTCATTAACCTTCGGAGTACTGAACAAAGTATCAATCTACAAGTTCTGATTTAGAAACTATAATGCATCTTCCATAATCACATGAACTAAAAACTATCAATTAAACTCATAATGCATAATCTAATCTATCAATCTAAATTAAAGTGGTTCTAAAATACCTCAAGTGGCCCTTGCTTGATTTTTTTCATCCATAAGATCTTGTTAATCACTCACTTAATCATGAAAACATGTTATCAAAGTACTTATTTATTTTACTCTAAACATACACATAATTGTTGAACAAAATCTAATAGGAAATCTTATTCAATATAACACACATATGATCTAGATCTCCTCCTTGATAGGGTACCCCACTATATAGGGTCCGTGAGGGATTCCAATTATTTGTGAACTAAAAACAAACTGAAAATACATGTCAACTCTTCCTCAAGCATAGGAAGAGGACTAAGTTTCAAATTGAAAGTAATAGATACCAAAAATAGGAGTATAGAAATCAAACAAGGACTCTATACTCAACAAGTTTAACCATTATAACATAAAATGTGCCTAGGAAGAGTAGCTTCTATTATAATTCATAGTCCTATAGAGAACAAACTTCTTCTCTTGATTGTCTTATTAAAAAGGTAAAAATAATGTTTGGTTTTCCATGACCTAACCCTTAAATGGTCACCTCCATCTTCTTCTAAAAGTGATCGTGTTGCAGTAGATTGAATCCTTTGCATCAAACTATAATCCTTATGCTATGGGTTGAGAAGTGCATTGCTATGGGTTGATAGTTATCTTGCTACAAATATTAGTATTTATTTTTCAAGTAATTCTCATTGTTAACAACCATAATTTAAACATAAAATCCTTCTAAAATTCATGGACATTCATAATCATACACACATATTAATACAACATGCTTCAATTCAAAATAATTTAAACTACTTAGATTTATATGAAAGGTGTTGAATACATCGAATACTAAGAGGGAGGGAATCAGTATTCTACTAACATAACTAATTTCTAATCATCCAATTATTAATGTATATCTAATTGCAACAGTAAACCAAAGCATGAAAGGAATCATAACATTTCATAAAACATTGACACCAAGATTTTTACATGGAAAATATAGAATGGGAAAAACCATGGTGAGGATTAACTCACAATATATTATAACCAGTTACAAGATATTAAAGGACTCACTATCCTTGAAAGGCTCACAGACTAAATACAAAATGACTTATTGCCAAGATACAAAAAATGTATGGCTCACTACCAAAAGTGAACTAAAGAAGTACACCTTCAAAGTGCTGAGATTAGTTTTGATTAAGCTTTCGAAAACCAAAATCTTGCTTTGATTGCAAGTATAAAATTATTATCAATAAATTCACACTATTACACTTGTTGAATTGCTTGCATCACTATGTCATCTCTTTCATCCATCCATCACACACACACATATACATATACATATACACAGTTATATCTTTGTTAATTAGGTCGGCCTAATTCAAAATTATTTTTGGCACACAAAACAAAATGTGTCATCCACACATTAGGTCAGCCTAGACCTAATAAGGAACACACAAAAGAAAAGTAGTTCTCAACCTTGTCGGCCAAAAGAATGTCGAACTTCTATTATCTATATATCTTAGCCGGATCAAACAAACTTGTTGAAAGCTCATCCATAGTTGTAACTGATACTCCTGAGAAACATATCAAAAACTTATAGAATAATATTTTACTGAGAGAATTTTTGGATCAGAATACATGATCAGTGTGGACACATAGTTTACTTAGCTAGTTACCAAATAGTGTTGGCATCAATGACAAAAAAAACCCAGAGGTCACCTTCATTATTTCAACAATCTTTCCCCTTTGTCATTGATGGAAACATGCACAAAAAATGAGACTTTCTTCAAAACCAAAAACTTCAACTCCCCCTATCATATGTACAAAAACACATAACTGAGTTCTAACAAATCCTTCTCCCAAAACATGCCCTTCTATATACAAAATCTTCTCCCCCTTTGACATCAAGGACAAAGGATGGGGAAAATAAAAAAATGATATTCAACTAAGAGCTGGGGGAACCTTGTAATTCTTTGAGAATTTCTTCCCAAGCCGACTTTCCATCATCCCAAACTCCTTTTGCTCTAGTAAGTGTTTTGAGCAGGGACTCAAGCTCCACTAGGAATTCTTCTCCTTCTTTCGCAGTGGAAGGAACAATGTTCATCTTCTCAAGTCTTTATGCATCTATGTAATGTTTGAAATTCTTAAATTCAAAACTTCGACAATACTTTAAATAAAATCATCTATATTCAAAATAAAGTCGTCATCTCATTCATTTAGACATCAAAGAAACTAGTCGATTGAAAAACAATGAAATAAGGTCAATAAGATAGATTCATAAACAATTCTAGTCTAAATACATGCATGTATCATATCACACAATTTCGATTATAAATACAATAGAAGATAATAATATCCGTTACAATTTGAGACTTAGGCATTCAGTCGCCTTAAGCTCTTCATTACATATTTCAAGAATAAATAAAACATAAAAGAATATGACATCCTTTGGTTGTAATGCCCTGCCATGCAACCCTAGAGGAAGTTGCAAACAACTACTTAAACAGGCTAAAAAAAATTTTGTTTAAGTACAAATAATAAGCAAGTTCACTAACTAATGCCAACAACCTCTAAGGTTATGAGACAAAGGTTATATAGAACCTCAAAAAAAAACATGAATATAAACCATGACAAATATTTACTTAATAAAATAACACATACATTCCAAATAAGATAATTTACAATTTCATTAATCCATTTTAACAATAAGATTACAACTCTCATTCCCCAAATGAGGTAAGTCCAATAAACATAATCACAATTACAACTTCCACCTCAATAACAACTAAGGGGTAAGAATTACAAGAACAACTAAAATGAAATAAAGCAAGAACTGAAACTGAATCCCACGAGCTCTCCAACTGGAAATCTCATCCACATGAACATGAAGAAATAACCCGATGGATTAAGGTGCACACCACCCAACCAAGTGGAACCCAAAGGCCCACCCCCCATGCTAGGAGATAGTAACAAGGAATCCTAGCCAAGGCCAACACCTCTAGACACAGGCCAAAACATAACTGAACCAAATGACACAACCAACCACATGACCCACACAAGTACAACTCTACATGGTCACATTGCTTCTAGAAATAAAGCAGATCAAGTATGTTACGAGAACTATACACATAGAACCAAATACCAACTATTGTCCTAGATAAAATGTCATCACACATCTCGTCATGGGTTTACCTCTGGGAATCTTCATAGGCTCTGGCACCCATAAAGAGTTATCCTGGTGACCTCTACCGAATCCCAGCCCCCATACTCACTCATGTGGAATCAAATACCTTTCATACAGACAAGATAGATGACCTTGCCATTCCAAGCCTTCCCACTCATCCCAAGTCTAAATGAGTCCTTGTGTCTATGAGTGAGGCATAATTATCTTGATTAGTGATAAGTACCACCTAATCTTCTAAGTTTTGTTTTAATTATCACTTGATTAAACCACCTCCAAAGGTTATCCAGTTTACCTCTTTGGGCTCTAGCCCCTATGGAAGCCACTCTTCTACTTGACAACATAACAACAAAACCAATCACCAAGGGTGCCAAAGTGCAAAAAAACAAGATATCACGACCACTCCTTTCTCAGGAGGCGACATAAGTCAAAACCCTCTCCGAACACTAGAGGTACAAAGATAACAAGCCACTCCTTACAAGGAGGCACAACTCGCATAGTCCACTCCTAACCCAAGGAGGCACAAAACACCCTCGTTCGTGGAAACCGGGTTATTAACTAAATACGTACCAACCACTACCCAAGGGATTCTCAACAGGTTGGCACATGACACGACAACCCCCATCCTCTAAGGATCCTCTAGAAGACTTACAAATTAAACACCCATTTAACCCATTACCCAAAGCAAGAACACGAAGGGAATGTTCACTGAAGGCTAATGAAATAAACTACCTTTGGATATTCTAAATCCATTTCTTGTACTAACATTCAGTACTTATTTGCCTTAAGAAAAACTGTATTAAATATCATCTCTTTCAGACGAAAAGTGAAATTTTCAACCAAATATTTCTTTCTCTAATTGTAAAATAAATAAATATAAAATGAACATTTATTTCAACCATTCAGGAAATAACAATATAGAATAAAAATTGTTTCCCCTATATAAACTAAATCATTTTAAAAGAAATCAATTAACTTTGCAATTAAACATATTACTTACAACTCCATTAATTGCCTTTTTAAATATATTATCCTTAAACAAAATAAAAACGATAATTTGCTTAAAAACACAATATTTTAAATCACTCCATTATATTTAAATCATGATCTTAACCAAATCATTTGCTCAATATTTTAATATATGAATATTGTAAATATATTTGTTTAATCGTTTAATTTATATATAATAATATTAAATATTATAATTTAAAATATTAAATATTATAATTTAAAATATTAAATATTAATATATATTTTATCATATAATATATATTAATATCTAATATTATATAAAAAATATATATATATCAAAATATTAAAACATATTTTAATATAACTAAAGAAAACAACCTAAATTTTTGGCACTCTTGCCCTCGGGCCGCGCGCCAAATTAGGGTTGGGGCGGTCACATGTTTCTTGGCCGCACGGGTTTTACACAGGGCGACGGTTTGGAAGGCACCGCCGGTGACAGTGGCGGCTATGTACACAGCCGACCACCACCTCTAGTGGCGTTGTGCACAGCATAGTGACCCACCGGCGGTGGTGGCGGCGGTTGTGTAAACAGCCACCGCGTCGGGCGGTGAGCAGTTGCAGGGTTTGGGGAAGTGGTGGCGACGGGGGGATGTGGGGAGCACGTTGGGCGTGGCTCCCTCCACCCGCCTCCCATGGGGGCATGGTGGGGGTGAGCCCCTAGCGACCTCCCCACAAAAAAAATTCTTTTTTTTGTTTTTTTTTTTAAAACAATAAAAGTAAATTAAAATCCAATTGTGGGTTTTTTAAAATCAACTTTTTCAATTTGGGTAATTTTCCCAATGACATATTTAATCTAGTATATATATATATATATACATGTATATGCATTTTTTTTAATAAATTAATCAACCAAAAGCTTATTTGGGCAAATAAAATTCTGAGAAGAATCATTTTCAAACATATTTCAAGTTTTTCCATAGAGGAGTTCATTTCAAACAGGGTTTTTGCAAATAAAATTCATATTCAACCTGGGTTTTTCCCTTGCAATCCACAACTAGAATTTAAATGATTTAACTACTAATAAAATGAACCTGATTTCAGAAGCTTGATAGCTGATAATGAAGCAAAGCCTTCTCCTCTATTCCCGATCCTCTCAAAATTTCCAATTCAGTTTCTCCAAATCCAAAATCAAATCCCCATGAAAAATTTTCCTCTTTCTATTTCAATCTTTTCCAAAACTCCATGATCCAAAATTGTGAAGAAAAAATTCAATAACAAAGAAAATCTTCCAAAAATATCATGCACCAACCCTCATAAATTTTCAAAAACAGAATAACAAATATCTCAAAAAAAAAAATAAAAAAATTTTGAATTCAAATTTCCTAAAATGATTAAAACATTTTCTTTAATTTTCAATTTCAACCAATATAATAATAACTTAAAAATGATAAACTTAACTTATTTCAACATCACAATTTAATTAATTAATAAAATAGATTTAATCAACGATTAAATTATTTATTAATTAAATTAAACTAATAATAAAATAAATTACATTTCAACATAAACCAAAAAAAGTTAAGCAACTGTTCAATTACCAAAGCATATATTTTAACATTTTTCTAACTTGCAACTTTAAACTAAAACAAGGCAAATTGAACAATATAAAACAATTGGACCACACTAGGACCGACAACTCACTATGACCAAGGTGACGACTTGACACGAAAATCCTAGCTACTATCTCCCAATCGAATGTCGTTGGGCAATGGACATGCTCAAACCTATGAAACCAGGTGTAGTCGATGTCCTGTACCTGTCAACCTACGAACAAAGGATATATCCACATGCAAAATATGTCATAAACCAAGCACACCATGAAGAGGAAATCATGAAATCGCAGGGCACTCGCAAGCGAGTGATGCAATACCGTCCTCTTCACCAATATAGTAGTACTAACTAATGCATCTAACATAGCAACATAGTCAAAAGCATGAAACATCATAAATTTAAATATCCACTTATGCTAATTCCAAACATGCCATAATAGTAACACCAAAATATAGTATCATCACATCAAGATACATCATGATAAAATAGTGATCAATTGTAACCAAGTACATAGTCAAAGTACAACACAATACTAAAGCATAAAAGGGGAAACAACATTGTCTGCACAATAGAGCAAAACGGAGGGGTATTACATTGGTCTTCAATCCAATAGCTAATCTTCAATAAAGAAGATGAGAACAAGGATCAAACGCTTTTTTTTCCCAACCTCGAAGCTTACGCTTCACTGGAATTCCTTAGTCATTCAAGAAATACCCGAACTTGCACGAATCGCTTAGCAAAAAGAAGTCTACGAGCAAGATGGAATCTAGTGCGTGCCTAGTATAACTAGTAAAACCACAAGCATTTTCATTTTTCTAAATCATTTAAGAAACAAGCAAGTTTGATTCTAGGATATGGTAGAGAGTTCAATAATTCCATCTGTTTCAATGGTCCTTAAGTTACTTGGCCAAGTAAAATGTTATGCACGACAAATAAATAAGTTTTGGAAAAGCAAAAATACACTCTTTATTAACCCATATTCGGCATCCGTCTCGGAAGGTAACTTTCCCAAAAATGTAACATGCACAGTCATTTATCAAGCATGCATGGTCTAAACAATCAAATACAATCTTTCAAAACAATAAAACTGAAAACTTGTTTGAAGCGAAAATAGTTAAAAATTTGTTTCTTTTTCATTGTTTAAAACCATAAAAGACATAAAATTAATAGTTAAATTGAGTAAATTAAATAATCAAGAATAATGAATGTGTATCCCCAGTATACAAATTAAATACATATAAAAACAGTCATAAAAGAGCACACGTTCATTCGTTATTGTACTCATCTATTTAATACTGTTCAAGTTCGTTTTTGCTATTTTGAAGTAAATCATATTTAAATTTAAATGGTTTATTTTATGTTTAACATTCTTTTAGAAAATAAATAAATAATTATTCAAACAGATTTAAATAAACTCTTTTTTATTTATGTTTTGTGTTTTGTTTGCAATTTTTGTTGAGTTTAATCTCTATCTTGAAATTTAGTTTTAAAATTTAAAGGATATTTTATCTAAAATATTTTGCCTGGAACATTTTTAAAGTGCTTTTAAATCGGAATAAAAACAATCATTTTCTTTTTAAGATATTTTTTGAATCTAAATTTAGAAGATGTTTTCTATTTTGAAATTCTTCCTAAATTTAATCAACTATTTTTATTTCATGATTTCAATCAAATTTTTCCTAAAAATCTTTTGTTTCTAAATTCAATACTATTCTAGAAATTGAATAAAAATATTCACAGTTTGATTCGTTTGAAAATTTCTACAAAATGTAAAGGAATAGATTTGCAAACAAATCTGTAGATCTTTCTTTTCTAATTTAAATAACAGAGATTCTCTTTTAAATTTTAACTAAATATAAGAATTCAAACTAATAGAATTAGTTTTGTTTAAAAATCAACATACTAACATATCTATTTCATTTATCTTTCTCTATTCATGTTTTTGCTTTTATAAATTCCAAGATCCTACCTCTTTAAATTCTGGAAATGAATTTTGTGAAATTCCTCTGCTCTTTCTGTAACTTTCTTCTCTATTTGAATGTTGTTCGGTCACTGTATTATACCTTCTTTCAACTGGCTTTTATCTTCCTGTTAGTGTCTCCTTGCTGCCTGGGCACGTGTGTGGAGAGTATGATCTCCTTGAGAATAGTACGCACCTTATTCTTTTGTGTGCGTGGAGAGGAATGGGGAGCGATTCCCTGGCCGCGCCCTTTCCTTATTCCCTCTTCTTGCATGGGAAAAGCAAGAGCATTTATCTGCATATGGAGGGTTTATGGATTCCTACCTTGTGCCTTAGCAAACCCTGTGCATGCCTTCCAAACAGGCTACATGGGTTTGGAGAGTCCTCTCCATGTTGTATGTGTGGAAAGTTGAGACCTTTGCCTAGTTGCGTAGAGTGTGAGGGGACTTAGAGGCTGAGCGTGCCTTGTTGGCCGCCTCCTTGCCTTCCTTCTTGTGCATGGTATGTGAGAGGATGTAAGCCTCCCTATGTCTTCCTTCACTCTGCTACTAGCTGCGTGGATAGGTAAGATCCAAAACAAAATAGCAATACAAACCAAAAATTCCTCCTTTCAATAATACGTTGTCATATTTTGTTTTTGCTCAAGAACACTAAAAATGAATTTTTCTATGTCTCTCCAATTTTGAAATTCTCTAGCATATGATTCTTATCTCTTTCTCATGCATTGATTTTAACAAGAATTGAGATCCCCTGTTTTAGATTGATCTTCGGATTAATTTTTGAACTCCCAGTTTCCAATTGTTGATTGCTTCTCCAATTAATTGAAGATATTTCTTCAATTTGTTAACTGAAGTTTGATTTGAATGCCAAGTTCAATTTGCACGTAATTTGTTTTCAATTTGTTTGCAATAACTCCATTTTAAGATTTTTGTTCAATTTCAAATTGTTAAATCTTTTCTCCTTTCCATATTTTTAATTAAAAACAATTGAATTTATAAAACACTTTATTCATTTAAATTTTAATAGGTTTTAAAATAAAAGGACAATTCAATTTAAATTTTGAAATACAAGCATATTATTTTCAAACAATAATAAAATATTTAAACAAGAAATCCAATCATTTAATTTAAATCAATTTCATCAAATTTAACCAAATCGTCATTTTTAAATCAACATTCATTTTGAGAAATTAAATTAAAACTAGATTTAAAACTTGCAAACACGATAACACAAAATACATTAAAATATTATCTAAGTGAGTGTGTGTGATTCCATCTTACTTATAAACTTCTAATGGCTAAATAACTCTACCTGATCGTTGTTCTCGCCTTCAATCACGTTCACCTATTCCTACATTCACTTGCACTCAATTTTACATTAGCAATGACAAACTCCTAATTAAATATAAAGGAATTTCAATTTCAATTTCAATTTAACTTCCATTAAAATAATCATTTAATTTCAATTTAAATAGTGATACAATTATTACTAATTGCATTTAATTAATCAAATGAAATCTATATGTGACAATCTATCAACACACTTGATATAGAAACATGTCTGGAGACTACTAGGTCTCCAAGCTGGCCAAACCATCTTATCACATCTTCCTTTTGACTCTACAGGATGAAGAAATTGTTCTGAAGATCTACAATAGAAGCCCAACCAATATAGCTTCTATCAGTTGCAACATTGTAATCGTTGAAGGCATCAATAAGCTAAGACTCAATTGAGTCCATTAAATCCTTGATACCTTAAGTGGCATTAGGCCACTTCATGCAATATATGAATAGCAACCGAACTTATTCATCACAATCTCTAACTTCTTTCAAACTTTGCAAAGCTTTATTATGTGAAATTGCACACTTATCCTCTAGAAACAACAAACTTCTCTCTAGAAGACGTGAATCCACTTCTTTTGCATCCTGAACCTTGAGATTAGATGTGTATTCCTTAACTGGGTCAACTACAAGCTTCAAATTTTTAATTGGAGTTAAAGAATTATCTTTTGTGATAATAGGGGTTATCTCCTATAAAACTTTAATAGCTTCATTAATTAGCTCATTTCCTTTCTAATATGATTTAGCAGCTTCTTGTGTGACAAAGTTAAGAAAATTACCACTTAGTTTTATTATGCAACTCAATGTAATCTTGGTCAGATCTACATAACCTAGATGTGACGGAAGCTTAACTAGCTAGGGTGGCAGCACATGTTGAAGTAATTTTTTCCTTGATAGAAGAACCTTAATAATGCTTCTAGATGACTCTCTGGTTTGAGTTGATAATTCGGGAACTTTGGGGTTTTCTCCTTTACTTGAATCAATCTGAATCGCTTTCTTGTCTACCTCCTTTTCTTCTTCCTTTTCTTCTTCTCCCCCTTTTTATATTTCTTTTTCTTCTTCTTCCTTTTCTTTTCTAGAGTATTTATCTTTGTTTTATTTTTCCCTCTTATCTTCATCATCCTTGTCACCATTATTCTTGTTTCCTTCACTTTCATCTTTGTCTTCCTCATCCCTGTTTCTGGTAGACTCGTGATGTTCTTTTTGCTTATCACCGATTTGATCTCTATGTTGATCATCAAATCTTTTATTGGTCATCTCTTTTATGTCAATCGAAGGGGCAGAGGCCCTTGATACACCACATGTTTCATCAACATTTTCCAATACTCGATTGTCCAACACTTCTATGAAATCAATAAGCATTTGTGCTTGAGCTTTATGGGACGAAGAGTTGGTTCTTGCCCCCATAAACCCTTGCTAATTGTTTGATTACATCTTGGGTTTCTTTTCTCACTTTTTATATTCTCTCTTGCTCCTTATTCATTAACATATTAACTCTCTGCTTGACTCTAGACTTAGAGAACATTCTTTTAGCAAATTGGCAGCTTCTATCTTAAAGAGAGTGGAACCATAGGAAATTAAGGCATTATTTCTCATCTTATCTTCAACATTCATAGCCTCTTTCCTTCTGATTAGTAATTCTTTCAAGATATTTTCAGTAACCTTGTTCTATGTAGTCTCCATTTTTACATTGCAAATGAATATATATTGAATAAATGCATTTATGATGGTTTCCTTTCCTTCATCATTAACTTTATCATACAACTCAACAATTAGCATGAGATTATTATAAATCATATATTTACTAAGGCTCCTGGATCTAAAGATGGTTGATCACTTACTGGAGGAGAGTCAATAATGTCCTCCATAGGATCATATGAGCCTTCTTCATTCTTCTTCTTATGGACATGGATTCTATAAGTATCCTCTTCTTCCTCTGTTTCCTCATCCATGAAGATGTCAACTTTGGTTTTAGTTTTTTCTTTGGAGGCACTCCTTTTATTTCTTTCCAGGTGATGCTCTTCTTCCATGCCAAGATTTATTTCTTCCTAAATGGAATCACTTAGATTTCCTTTCCTATTAGCTTTTTATTTCACTCTTCTTTTTCCTGAAGTAGCAGATGGTGCAGCAGGAGGTATATCCTTTCTTTTAGATGCTCGGGTACTGGGACCGATAGGGGCAGCAACATCAACTGATGTATGGGAACTTCATTCTTTCTTCTTTTCCTTTTTAGCATTAGTAGTACTAGAAGTGGCAGCACTGGAGGTAGGTACAACATTGGAAGATAATCTTCCTAATTTCTTTGGTCTAGAGGGTAGATCAGGTGATTCATGATTTCTCTCATCAAGTGCCTCCTTTAACTGATCTAAATCATCCTTAGTGAAAGTTTGTCCATGGAAAAATGCTTCAACCTTCTTTATTATTTTGTATGTTATAGCTTCTAGGCGCACTTTAGTGTATTTTTCTTCATAAGTTCCATGTTGAGGTATATTGGGATCCTTAGGACTGCTCAACAAAATTTCAATGTACCTCTCAGTCATTTTCTTATCAAGTTCATATCCCAAAGGCTCAATCCATCAAATTCTGGGTTCAACTACCTCTATGATACATTCATCTATAGTCACAAGAAAATTTATTTCCTTTTCATATTTCTTTATTAGACTCCTAGGAATCTGATCTCTTTCATGCATCTCATTCTAAAAAATTGCAAAGAAAGCAGTCAAAGCATTGTTCTATGCCCTGAAATCTCCAAGACCGCACAGATGATCAAAAATCTAATGAGAAACCGACATGTTGCCATCCCATATTATGTATTTATTTCCTACTAGCTCCCTTGTAAAATAGAATAGCAAACAAACTATTAAAGTGCTAAATTTGAAGGGGTGCTTCTTTGCCTTGGTCATCCTCAAGTTCTCCATAAGTTGCATCCTAAGCAACTAAAATAATCGTTCCCATTCACTAGCATTTCAAATGCAATGTGAATTGTCATAGCTGATACAGAGTTCCCATGGTTGGTGAAATAAATTTTCTACCCAATCATGATAGCAGCATATTTGACAAGGTTTGAGATATGCTTTGTAGTTAAAGCTCTTCTGTCAAATGTAGCACTAGTCATCTTCATTACTGCATCATTCTTCACAACCTTTAGAACTGAAATGGATCCAATATCCCAAAGACCAATCACAACTCAAATCGCTTCCTTTTTATTACCCCAGGTTTTTTTGTCCACAAAAATTTACTATGTACCCTACTGAGAGCCATTCTAACAAATTTTTCCTCCATCTCACTGGAAAAATTTGGAAACTAGTTCCAAACATTCAGCCTCTTTTGGACTAGGTTTTCATATTCTAGCTTTAACAATAGATCATCTCTCATTAATTCACTATCCCATAGGCCATTAAGCTTTTGGTGATTGAATTCCTCTAATTTCCCATGAATATATGTCCTTGTATCTTCAATGGGAAACGCATTGATTGAAATGTGTGAGAATGCACCTACAGGATCAACTTCATAAACTTTCCAAGAATGTCTTCTAAATTTGGGTCGGGGTCTCTCAAAAATTTCCACAACGGTAAGAGTGGAAATTTCTCCTCAAACAAATTGAAAAAAAAGGCTGCTTCAACTTAGAATCCACAAGATTCAGATAATAGAAAATACCTTTTTTGCACTTTGTCGAGAACTAGAGTTTTGATACAAAATATTTTGAATCACCTTCAACTCTTTTTAGCTCACTCTACTTCCTTCAATTATGCAAATGTACTTTAGCTCAACTCGGTTTCTTGCTCTATGTCTTGCGATATTTTTCCCTAATTCACATTTAATGCATTCCAATCATAAAAGTTGATAAACACTTAATAAAGTGCACTGCAAACCCAAAAATGTTATGCAATTCTCTCAATTTGCATGTTTTTTTTTTAATATTTCTTTAGCATCTTCAAAATAACAACTTACATCATATATCCTTGTGTCACTACTTGACACCTCATATATCGGGGGCTTTTTAGATTTCTCTATAATTACTCCCCTTGAAACCACTACTCAGTTTAGTTTTTAGAAGAGGTATTTGCACCAGATGCAGGTACAGATGAATTTGATTCATCCTTTTTTCTCAAGTTCTTCCTTTTTCCTCAAAATCCTTTCCATTTCTTTTCTCACCTCTTTAGGATCCACTTTGTTCATAGGTTTTTTCTTTTGTTCCAGATTAGGTTTCTTCCCAATTTTTATTTTGTAGAAATTTGAGATATGCCCTGGTTTGTTGCAAATGTAGCACGCAACTTGTTTCTATCCAAATTGGTTTGGATTTATCCTTGATCTAAACTAATTAGCCTTATGTTTGAATATATTACATGTATAGCAATAGCCTTGAAGAGATTGAATCATTCTTCTAGCATTGAATGTGTTCATCATCATCTGGTTTCTACACTCGGTAGCTCTATGTAAAATTTTATTGCAAGCAAAGCATTTTCTAGAAAAGATTCCAACATTCTAACTCATCCTATTCTGGTTCATTCTTCTTCTACATTTTGTTTCTCTATGACCGAATTTATTACATGAGAAGAAAAATCCATTAAAATATGGATACCTTTGTGCATTAGGTTATCGAATAGGAGTCCTTCTGGTATTGCATCCTTGGTTCTTATCTATTTATTATTGCCTTGAATTTTCCTTTGATTGTCCACTTTGTTGGGAGTCTGGTTTTCTTTTCTGAACTCTGTCCTTCTTCAATTCCTAGACCACCTTTTTCCTTAGAAGGTTTCTGAAATGCAGTCAACTCATCAAGCCTTGTAGAACTTGTTTTGAATTTTTCTTCATGAGCTTTCACTTTTTCCAGATTAGACCTTAGAGTTACCACTTCTTGTTCAAGCTTTGCACATTTATCAATTTTATTCTAAATTTCAGCTTTCTGGCATTCTTCAATTCTTTTATGTTCTTCTATTTGTACTTCAATCTAGTGGTGTCTTCATTAGCCTTTTTCAACTGATCACTCACCTCTCTATGCCTTTCCTTGAATTTTTTGATTTTTTCTCTTAATTTTTTGATACATTAATTCGCTTCTTTCAATTTTCCTTTCATATTTTCTTTCTCATCTTCACTTTTTTCCAATTCTTCAAGAGCAACATTGATTTCCTTAGATGCAGAGTTTTCTTTTGGTGGAAAAAGATAGCTTTTTTTAGCCATGTATTCAAATTTCAAGACCTTCCTCAAGCTGTAAGACTTCTCTAGAGGAACCAAGCTTTGATACCAATTGTTTAATACACTGAATACTGAGAGGGGGGGAATTAGTATTATGCTAACACAACTAATTGCTAACCATCCAATTATTAATGCATATGTAACTGTAATAGTAAACCAAAGCATGAAAGGAAACATAACATTTCACAACACATTGACACCAATATTTTAATGTAGAAAACCCATAATGGGAAAAACCACGGTGAGGATTAACTCACAATATATTATAATCTGTTACAAGGTATTACAGGGCTCACTGCCAGGACTCACTATCCTTGAAACTCTCACAGCCTAAATAAAAAATGGCTTATTGCCAAGATACAAAAAAGGTATGGCTCACTGCCAAAAGTGAACTAAATAAGTACACCTTCAAATTGTTGAGATCACTTCCGATTAAGCTCTAGAAAACCAAAATCCTGCTTTGATTGTAGTTATACAATTATTATCAATAACTTCACACTATTACACTTGTCTCATTGCTCGCATCACATACTCTATGTCATCTCTTTCATATATCCATCACACACACACACACATATACATATACATAGTTATATCTTCCTTCATCAATTGGGTTGACCTAATTCAAAATTATTTATGGTGCATAAAAAAAAATGTGTCATCCACACATTAGGTCGGACCAAACCTAATAAGGAACACACAAAAGACAAGTAGTTCTCAGCCTTGTAAGCCAAAATAATGTTGAACTTTTGTTATCTAGATATCTCAACCGGATCAACCAAAAATTTTGAAAGATTTTTCATAGTTGTAACTGATACTCCTAAGCAACATATCAAAAACTCATAGAATAATCTTTTACTGAGAGAATTTCCGGATCAGAATACTAGATCAATGTAGACACATAGTTTACTTATCCAGTTACAAAACAGTGTTGGCATCAATGACAACAAACTTGAAGGTCACCTTTTTCATTCTTCCAATAAAAGGTATGGAAATGTCTTGGAGTTTAGCAAAAAATATTTAAATAAAAGTAAACTACAACAGGAAACTAGTCAATTATATGGCTCATCATTTTTCCCCCCAACTTAAGCTCTTGCTTGTTGTAACATGCTCATTGTTCTACCCATTTTTTTACCCACAAGTGAACAGTTTATGATACTAACATTATAAGAAAATAATTTTTTCTTTTCATTTGAATAACAAGATGCACATTTGAAACATAACCATTTCAAACTTTCCTATTGCATAACAAAGAATCATTTCAATAATTCAAGTAAAGATTTCACATTACATTATTTCATGATGATATTTCCCATTTACAATTTCTCAATAAGAATAGAGATACATGTTTACATTCATAGCTTTCATGAGCTCAATGAAATAGAGATATGAATGGTCCAAATTTCCTTCCTCAAATCTTGTCTGCCAACTGCATGAAGGAAAGCATCACTCAATCGCTTTTCCACCAACCATGGACTTACTGTGATCCCCTGCAAATCTACCTAACTGGTAAGATGGCCCTACCCTTTGACAAAGATATTAGCTAATCAACCTCATAATACTAGCCTTCCCAGAGTATGGTGTTGTTTCCTACATAACTAGAGCTTCCATATAGTGGCTACAACCTACATGTATGATATTCCCTACCTAGTATGCAAACCTAGATCACAATGAACTAACAGTGTAAACAATGGCTACTTACTCTACTTTGGCTAAAGTATTCATCACCCAAAATTTAGAGAGGAGGTCACATGCTCACCCACCCTTCTAGCTTGATTTAATTTTGACCATTCATACTCTTTACATATATCCCAAAAAGAAGAAAGTGATGACATAATAACTTGACTAACTAGGTTACACCCTTTCCCATGGATTATTCTAACCCCAAGAATAACCAAGCTAACCAAGGTTCCAACTAACATTTCCATCTAAAGTAATTCAATACATCAAAACATACCACATTTCATGCTACATAAGTATAGTATTGACAAACTACTTATAGTATAAATAGAAACACAATCATATAAATTCTAGTATAGAATATATAAGAGTAATCTAAATTTAAAAAAATCACCAAAACAAGAATCAACCAGGAAATATGCAAGATTATCCCAAGAAACTTATCATGTATTTAAATCAATCCTTTCCAAACAAAGCATAACAAGTAACCTTTCAAACATAAATAATAAAGGAATATAAATCAGCATGCCTATATTAAAAGCTCCGACTGATATTACTTCCTTCCTAGCTCAATTCCACAAGCCTGCTTGCTACTTCTTCTAAGTTCAACCTATCTTCCACTTATAGCCTCTTACCAATTCTCTCAACAATTACAATTGTAAAATCACAAATCAATTCTCTAATTCTCTCAAAGCTCTCAAAATACTCTTGCACAGAAAATACAACAAAATACCAACAGAGAAATCAAAATGGAAAGTGTCACAAATGGTTGAGAGAGAACCTCTATATATACTAAATTTGAGAATCTTAATCCTACAAACAAGCTAACAAATTGAAACATAAGAAAAGAGAGGTTCACCAAAATGAATTAACAAAATGATGAACCTAATTTCACTTATGATTTCATTCAATATGAGGGTTATAATGTGTAAATGAGAATCAAAAATAAAACCTAACTGATATAGGAGTCAAAATGAAAGTTTTAAGAGGGTCAAATGTTGTGTACCTATTGCAAAAAGTGCTTTTCAGACCTCATTGACGACTCATTCACCCTATGGTGAATGGGTTCTAGCTAGGGCTCTGAAAAAATGGATTTTGGATTCTATTCCTCTCAATCTGCACTCCCAGATTCTAGTCGGGCACTGTCGGAAATCCAAAAACAAATCATGTAGCTCAGTTTTTGTGATTTGAAAACTTTTGCAATTTTTCTCTCCAAATGATCTTCAACCTAAAACCAATCCTCAATTGAAACCTTGGATTCTAGATCTACAAACTAGCATTAAGTTGCCTCAATGAATGTAGATCTTGATCATGAACTTGATGTGAAACAATTATTTGAATATACTTGATAAATCTTGAATGGTACATCAACGCATTAGCTCAACATGCATGATGCACTATGCCTTTGACATGATGAAATGGATCTTGATTGCTGCAATAATCTTCAATAATCTATTCTTGAATTCCTTAGAAATTCTCTTGATCACACTTGCTCATGAATTTTCTATAGTGCTTAAAGACTTGAAATTGATAGCTAGGTGAAACTAGGTGAAATAGCCTTGTATTTATACATATCTTAACATTAAATCCTGAAATTCAAATATCACAAGTGGACATCAAATCTAGGATTTGAAATTATTAAAATACTACCAAAAACATATCCCAAGGGGGTTTCCTAGGTATAAGTGAGGACCCATTCTCCATGTGGCGAATGGGTCCAAGCTCACTTAGCTAGGACACACTTTGTACAATGTGAAAGATCATGTGAAAACAAGGTCCTAAGACCTACTGAGGACCCATTCGCCAGGTGGTGAATGCGTTCTAGGTCTCTAACCTAGGACACACCTTCTAAAATTAAGTGTTGTGTTATGGCATTTATCAATGTCAAGCTTTATCCCTTGAAATTTGTAATTAATTAGGCTTGGATTTGAATTAAAGGGGCCAATTAAGGAAAATTAACCTCAATTAATTAATAAAGCCCTAGATTAGTATGAAAGTATAAAGATACACTTTACAACACCCTAAATAATGCACCATTAAGTCCATTTAGTATAAAAGGGACCTAAACTTAATGTGAATGTGTGAAAAACATTACAACACTAAATCAAGGCAACATTAAGTTCATTTTAATTTATTAATTATTCATTCCCAAACTAAGGAAAAAGGGATACTTTTTTCGTTACTACGTTTTGTCCCCACTTTAGTGAGATTATGACCTCGTGTCAAACTCACACTGAAGTAGACATTCAATACACTTATGTATGTAGCAAATGAAAAAGATACACAATCATAAAACATCAAAGACCAAAAAGAGATCAAGCCTAAATGGTACAATGTGATCTGGAACACATCTAGACTATCGATTTTTCACTTACACGGGGGTAGTGGAACCTCAATTCATCCACTAGGTGAGTCTTCCCCCAAGAAGGTGGCTTAGTAAGAAAGCCTTGCCTCTTTGTTGACTCTCACTGTACTTACCATACCAAAGCTATCCCTCTGATAACTCTGATAAGGTGCCACTCACATTCCTATTTTGTGATTAACAAGTTGTGTTATGCTAAGCACCTATGCACACGGCAAGGCTCCATAGGTAAGCAAGGTGTGTTATGCTAGGTGGCCTTGAATTAGGGTTTTGAGCTTCACAAGGTCAACAAGTTGTATTATTCCAAACACTTATGAACATCTTGCATATAGGTTTTTATTCAAATGGATTTCACTTCATCATGTAAGGTATTCTTAGGGATCATCATGCCTAGTATCTTCAAGAGAGGACAAGTTAAGAGTAAAACATTTACAACTTAGGGAATGCAGTGTGTTGCATCACCACTAAGAGCAAAATTGTACGCTAATAAATATCACACTCTTGGAGGACATCAAACCCAATGACCACCAAGAAAAGGACTCATCACAAGAAAAAAGAAAATTGCACCATAAAACATGAAAAAATGTCGGAAGATATTATTGATGTATGCCCCCACTTTAAAGAGATTACTAACACCATTTTTGTGAGCAATTGATTTAAAGTAGCCAATGTTTATTCCTAAGACATGAGAGATTTCCTCAGAAAATCCTATGCCAAGTCATATGTTTCTAAAATAAAGATACGTCATGAAAAAGGAGGGAGGGGTTGCCCCCAAAAATACATAAGGGATCTATGGACTTGGGGTCAATATATCTTTTCTACAATGTTGTTATAGAGCTTAGAAATGTCATCATCACCCAAATACTCATAGAACTAGAAGAATGATACATAGAGAGTGAAAACAAAGAAAACCCTTTCGGATCAACATGGAAGAGACCTAAATGTCTTGACGCCTTCTGCCATCCCCAAAAAGAGAACACAAGACAAAGGAAAAAGATAAAAAAAATTACATATAGAAGAATTTGGATACATATAGAGGAATAAAAAGAGAGGGAGATACATAAAATGAAACATTATGGGGGATCACATTACATAATGCAATCGCATAAAGAGATGAAAACAAAACAAATGCAAAGTACTAGTAAGGTATATGCTGGTCAACCTATAGCAGGTTGTCTTCATCCCAATCTTGATAGGTATATACATAAGGTGTATAACTAGCCAAAGGGATAACATCAAGCGTTGAACTAGGACACGTACCAAGTTCAAAAATCTTTTTAGGAGATTTTTCATTAAAGCTCATAGAAGAGGAAAACAACGAGTTCAACTCATTATGCACTTGTTCATCAATCTTTGCAATATCAATGTCATCATCTAAATTAATCACAACATGAGGTTGAATGATAATGTCTTTGGAAGGTTCTTGTTTATGTTTTGAAGGTATAAAATCATAATGCATTGCTTCAAACAAGTTAGGATTTTGATTTTCTATGTTTTTGTTTTCTTCTTTATTTTGTAACATACGAGCAATAGCACGACATCTACGCCTATGCTCTCTATAATTTCGGTTTTGTTTAAATCTATTGTCAATTTGAATTTGTGTAGGAGCGGGTTTGTCAACCATAGGTTTATTTTCTTCTTTTAGAGGACAAACGAGAAGAACCATAGGAGTTTGTTCAACCGCTTTCTCTTTAGGTTTGTAGACTTGTTTGATTTTAGGAGGCACAATAGGATTGTTTTGGTTGTCTCATGGTCTCTTATAAGAAATGATACGATGATTTTTCATAGGTTGTTGTTGGATATTTGGAAGGAATTTTGGTTCAATCATTATTTTTTCAAGGATGGGTGGCTCAATCACGGATTGAGGCTTATTTCTAAGGGATAATTCTGCTATGCACTATGCCTTAAACTTTTGATATCATTTGAAAAATTATTCCTCACAAGGTCTACTAGATTCAATAGGCTTGGGCCAAAATAAATCCAATGAAAATTTCCCACAGGAAGACATGGGACTAAATCCACTATGATGTACAGTAAATATTTCATTGCCAAAGGGGAACTTTAAACATTTATGCACAATCGACAGGATGAAATTCATGGAGCGAAGCCATGGATAGCCTAACTTCACATGAAATTGGTCTGATGATGGGATGATGGTGAATGAGACATTTAATTTTTTTAATCCAACTTTTAGAGGGATATTTATCGAGCCCATTGTAGGACAAGCAAAACCATTATGAATTTTTATCCATTATTTTGGTTTGTCATATGTATCTTGATAAAGTTCATGCAAGGATAAAGATTCTTCAGTGATAACATTATCTACGCAGATAGGATCAATTAATATCTCATTAGTAGACTTGCCATTGATTGTTCCAGCTATGTAAAGAGGACCATCAGGTGTATGTTTAAGTATGTCTTTTTGTGAGAAAGCAATATCAAGAGGTATTTGGTTGATCCCTTATGAGGTTTAGCTTCAATAAATGACACCATTCTAATTGCTTCTTTTTCATTGTCATCTTTTGTGTTTTCATTATCTGTGTCAACATTCATCATATCATTCTTTGTTTCACTACCTTTGATAAATGAAATAGTGTGTTTTGGCATTGGATTTGTAAAGATTTGTAATTTTTGGTTAGGAGGAGCTACAAAATTATTACCTTGATCATTCACACCTCCAATTAGAAGATGATTAGAATCAATGAGGTCTTGCATAAGATGTTTAAAACACTTCCAATATTTTGTATCATGTCCATTTTGTTGGTGATAATGGCAATAAGAATTTGGTCTATATTTTGTGGGTAATGGTTTATTAGGATCAGGAACTTAGAAAGGAGGTAATGAAAGCATATTCTTTTCTACAAGCTATAACATGATATTATAAAGGGTATCAGGTAGAGGGTTAAATTTTCTATTCCTATTTGCAAAGGGATATGAATTTTCCATCTTTATGGCAGCCACTTGGTTATCAATTTGTTGATTTGGTTGAGGGGGATTAAGTTGTATAAAGCCTTGTTGGCGTTTCAATTAGCACCTCTGGAGTGCTTATTGAAAATGGACAGCTATGCATAGTGCATGATGATTTCTCTTCAAATTATGTAGGGGAAGATCCCTCTTGTTTTCTAATGTTTGCGTAAAAGTAAAACGGACTAAATTTTCTTATCTTTTTTACTCAACGGGAAAGACACAAGGGTGCATAAACACAATGTGTTGTAGCTAAGTTTTTCTTTAGTTTTTGTAGATCTTAACTACAACTAGGCTAACTTTTAATCTATCATATCTCCTCAAAATAAATAGAGCATGAGGGCATAGGAGCAAGAATGGATTGGTTGGATCACTTGGATCAACCATCTCTTCAGAATGCATTCGAGGCTCAGAACTCTCAGATCTATGCTAGGATAAGTTATTATGCAAGCAATCACTCTTTATGGTAATTTGAATCTTAGGTTTTCGAAGGAGGAGGAACCCATGTCCAAGGTGTAGGCTAGGAAGCAACTCACTAGAAACAACAGATAGCAATGAAATGGCTAACAGGATTCTTGAGGAGGTGATGACACTTGTCCAAAGTGTAGGCTGAAATACAAATCATTACACAACATCAAATGACAATCATTAACATCAAAATACCCAAGGAGGTGATGGCACCTGTCCAAGGGGGATATTGAAACAATAGATTGCAAGAACAAGAAATTGATAGAACTTGAAAATTTTGATCAAATTGCATGTGCCTTTTGATTTACTTATTCAAACCTTCTCAACGAATTCTAAAGATTTGGAATAAAAAAGGTATGAAATCATACACAATTGCGATCAAACCAAATAAATCTCATCCAAGAGTGAACAAATATATATTTGCAAACTTGTTGGCACAATGGTTCAGTAATTTTGTGTAGAAAATAAAGGTTACAAAATAATGATCAAATGCTCTTATTTATAGAACTCAAAGGAGTAGGAAACCCTAAAATATCATTGAGTTAACAATTAGTTATTTCCAATCTACAATATTTATTCCTATGTCTAAATGTAGGTGACCTAGCAGTTAACTGGAAATCTACTTCAGTTAATTGAAACTAAACCAAAAGTGAACTCCAATGTACAAAGTGCCTCCAAAATAGAGATCCACAATTACTGGAGATCTAGAAATAGACATCCAAAATTAGTGGGATCTAACATGCATGATCAGTGGGATAGTGATTTAACTTGGAATGAGGCATCAAGTTAACTCTCATTTCCATTAATATTATTTTGGAGGGTAGGATGTCCTAAGTGGGTGTTTTACACCTCACCACCTTCGGTCAACAGTTCTTCTATCTAGTTGTTGACTTCTTCTACCTCTGGATAGTCAATGCTATGTAGGATGATGACGTGGCATTTTAGCATCTCTTCACCACTCACAAGTTGTTGTTGATATTCTATACACTTTGTAGCTATGTCATCTAGCTTGGTCATCATAGCTACAATCTTACTCAGCTCGTGACCAGTAGGATCACTACAAAGACTGTTGTGGATGAGGTCTTGGAATTGATTTTGTACTTCCGCTAGCTCAATGTAGGCACCTCCTTCACGTTGATAACGACAAGGGATGGATGTTACCATTGTTCTTACAAACTTGATAACACCTACTACAATCTATTAGTACTCAATCAATTCCACAGAGTTGGTATCATAAGCTTTCACCTTGTATGCCATATGTTCTTTCCAAGTGAAAAGATGTCGCTTGTTCTCTATAATGGTAATTGATTCATATGCCAATTGTAAATCAGAGAAAGTGATCTCTTCCCCAGGCCTCTTCTATGCTACCTCTAGCTTAGATTGTTGAATATTTGTGCGGAGGTCATGGGTTTTGCATCTCAATTGATATAGTTCTACAAGTATACACCTTCCTCTGATGCAAAATTCTTCCACTTGATTTCTCAAGTGGTTTCCATATAAGATCATTAGGTGATGATTCTGCTTCGCGGGGAGGTCTAGCATCTCTTGAGGCAAGGTAAAGATGTTTGGTGTGCCATGTATCAAGCTAGATATGTACAACCTCAACTATTGGTTTTCAACCTTTAAGGCTACTTTATCTCTTCCATCCTTAGCCATTCTTTGTTGGATGCTTATTGATGCAAATCTAGTAAGGTTTGCTTCCACCTGATGAGTGGTCTTACCGAGCTTCACCTTTGACAAAGTAAATTCATTAACCTCTACCTCATGTACATTCTTGTCCTCAGGTGGCGCAACTATCTCTATGACAATTTCATTGTATGTATTCTTTTTGATGTGTACCTGCTTCTTCAATTTCTTTACTAGCATGTCTTGAGGGACATGGTAAAACTCTATGAAGTACAACTGATAGGATGGTATATTTATTTTCCATCCTAGGAGATTCTCAATCCATGAGGTATCTTGAATAGCCTTGTTGGAAGGATAGATGATAGGACCCTGAATGCTTGGCAAATGAGATTACGTTGCAATGTCATGTGGTGGCGAATCCAGGTCAATGGGAATCAGTGAATGTTGTGATAGTGGTGAAGTGGGAGGTTTTCCTTCCACCTTTGGTATTGCATCAGCTGTAACTACTTCCATGATGGGCTCTATCTCAACTGTAATGATCTCAATCACTGGCTCAACTGCAATTGTTTCCATGAACCATGTTAGGTATGTTTGTGGCTATCTCCATGTGTACTTCTTGCTAATTTTTATCAGCAATTTGTATTCCCCTTGTATTCCCTATCATCCAAGCTCCTTTGGGAGGGTTGCTCCATTGCTTCTATCTGGGATTCTTTCTTGATGTGGAAGGTAGTGAAGAATGAACAAGTTTCGGCTCTATGTGGGGAATTATTACCTTCCTTTTCTTCTTGTTGTACAAGTGGATTTGATTATTTTTGACAACCCTACTTTTCCTTTCCTCTATCAACATACTTTCCTTAATATAGAAATCCACTTTTCCAAGTGGTTGTGAATCAGCCCGATCCATGAAGAATGTAGGGAGAATAAATTCCCCATCACCATCAGATAGGCCTTCTACATCCTCTGACATGAATTCAACAATCTATGGAAGTCAAAACCGGCTGTAATTGCATCTTCATACATTGAACTCATCTTCACAGTTGACCCAAAAGTCCTCCATAGACGGCTCGTGTGAATATTGTTACTCAACGTGTATTGCATAGTGACCTTGAGGATCATACGAATGTCTCTCAATGAGGTACTTACGATTAAGTCTCACCATTTTGTGGTCTATGGCCTTGGCATCAGCCATTATTTTGCACCAATATAGTCCTATCTCAAGAGAAAATTTTGCAGCCATTTTGTGTTTCTAGTGCAGATGATAATGAACCTCAGAAAATTTCTGTAAGAATTCCATGAAGACCACCCTATCTGAAGGATAGCGGGGTAATATGGCGAGATGACCATTGTATCCATATACGCATATGTAGGTGAAAGTGGGGAACTAGATGAACCAATCCACCCAATTTACCATTACCTCCTTGGTTGTTGGTGATATATGTATGTGCATCTCATTGTTGAGATCTCTTATGGTGTGCATTATGAAGAGATCATTCTTTCATTTGAAATATATTTTTTCTTGAGTGAACTAAAGTCATAGGAAATGCTTGTGGACTTTTTGCACACCTAAGTTTCCAATTGTGTCTAATGCTCTGAATTGTCCTTGGAAGTCAATTAGGTATACAATATATGAGCACATGTGAAACCTGTGAGCCTCTAAGAACCTGGTCATTTACTTGTGGAGTGTATCATTGATAAGGGTGGGCCAGTCGTAGTTCTCTTTGTTGCTTACAATTTTGGCGATCATATAGTACATCCACGACTAAAATTGGTTTCCTTCCTCCTGTCCAGTGATATGGTTGAGTAAAGTGATCATCACTACATACTCATCTCATAACTCTCCATGTTCCACATTCTTGGGAAATTTGACCTTCTTTTTTTAAGCCACTTTTTGGCCATTCTCAGCTGACACTTTTCCTTTGATGTATCAAATTCCTTCTCCCATTTTCTCATAGATATGACCACATTTGTCACACATGGTGGAATGGAAAAACACCTTTCAATATTCCTCAGCTTGAGGTTGCATATCAATCGATCATACACTAATTGAATCTCTCATGTGGTAGGGTTGTAATTCTTAATTCAAGAAATTACAAACTCCACGCTCTGTAATGTGATGGGGATAGATGCAGCCTCAAGTAATCCAAGTTGCTCAATGTTCTATAATGTGCATTGGTTGATGCCTTCCAACCTTTTCGAGTCGATCTCTAAGTGTACTTGATGTAATTTAGTGTCTATAATTTTTAGGAAATCATGAACCAAGAATTTTTTGGTCTTGTATTTCACTTGGGAGAACTGCATTTTGAAAAAACTTAAAGATCAACTGTGCACTTGATACTATTTAGATACTTTTTTTAAAACCCCTAAGAATAGCGCCTATCGAGAAGTATTTTTTCAAAAAAAATTGACACATCGATATTGTTCGTGCTTCAATGCTAAACAAACCCAGTTCGTTTGATTTTTCAAATTTGTGACTTTTTTGGAAAATTCTTAAAAATAGGGGTAGCAAGTTTGTTGTTTTTGGAAAAATTCAAGAAGTGTGTTTTGCTAAAAAATTGTGCTGGCGATACCCAGTTGGTCAAATCTGTGATTATCCATTGTTTTCTGGGACATGCAAGAAGGCCTAAGACAAGAAAAGAGAAAAAAGACAAGAAGAAGATTGGAAGTTATCAACTATCTTTCTGGAAAAATTGTGCCTTTTGATGCACCCTCTAATAAATTGTCCCTTTGTGTAACAGATCTTCAAAAAAATGAAGAATGGTTAAAACCCCTTTGTCAGATCTAGAAAAGATGTCTTGGAGGAGAAATTGTTGTTTTTGTCTTCAACCTACAAAGAAAGATAATGAATTGTGATGCCTAGGCTTGATATATATGGATTTGGAGTTGAATGCATCAAGCTTGGGTGCCAACTCATGATGGAGGAGTCTTTTTGCCTGATCTAGAGTTCCCAGGAATGATTTCCATCAATTTGGGGCCATTTCAAACATGAAAAGGTTGTCTAAAAAGACAACTTCATTCAATTGAGACTCTCTTTGAATTTAGGCATCCCTTTGAGGAGTTGAACACTTTTTTCATTACTTTTCATGGTGAAGTGCCTATGTTTGATCCTGAAGTGTTGTCGATGGATCCATTTCCAAGTTGACTCAACTATAAAGAGGTATGCTCGAGAGCTAAAAAGCCAAAAACCTGAATCTGATGCCTCAAATTCAAGGGTGTCTTTTCTCAATAGGGGCACTTTTAGTTTTAGACTTAGTCAAATTCTTGAGTGTTCTTCAATTTCTCCATTTTGACATTCCATGCTCTAATCTGATATCATTATTGACTGATGAGTTTCATGATCTTGTTGGAATGTGGGATGGAATGCTAGCTCAGCCTCAAAAAGGATGATTGACTTCACAAATCTTGAAAGTTTATTTGGATGCCTTAAAAGCTTGGGTGCCCCTGGCCTATAGGGGCGCTTTTGAACTTTTGGCATGTGATTTTCAACTTGCAAACTTTCATGAGTTGCCCCAACTTAGTCTCTATCATCAAGTGTTTGACTTGTTTGTTGTCTTCGTTGACGGTGTTATTGTTGAGATTAATCAAAATAGAGGAGGTCATCCTGGGGGTGATTGAGCTTGCAGGTTGCATCTAGTTTCCCAAAAATTTGGGTTCCTATTCTCAGTAGGGGTGATTTTCCTTTAAACTTGTTCAATTTCTCCATGTCTTTCATCTCGCCTTCACCTTTGGTTCTTTCTACTTGATCTTTGCCTATGAGTTCTTCACAGGTCCTATGAATGTGTAGTTGGATTGATCACGAAACGAAGAGAGATTTGAACAAATTCCTTGTAGAAAAAAGTTGTTGAAAACCTCATCGGGTGCCTCAAATTCAAGGGTGCGCCTGGCCTGCAGGGGTACTTCTTCCTTGGTTGTCTATATTTCTTTGATGATATGTGCCTTCAACATCTCTTGTTTCTGCTTTCATTTTTTGGTGACTACTGAATCAGATGATCTCACTTCACGATTTGTTAGAAATCCAGTATCAACACGAAGAAGATTATTGCCTTGGTGAAAATTGATGACAATCTTTGACCCTCTGAATTCAAGGGCGCCTTTTAGGTGCAGTTTCATCATTTGCATTGAAAATCTTCATCTCCTTGTGCTCTAGATTTTTCATGCATCGTTACTGATTTTATCATTGTTGTTGACGACACATACATGTGCATCCTAGAAAATACCTCCATTGTGTTGTGTGTACGGGTGTTGGAAAAATTACTAAGGCATTTGATTGCATAGCCTCCTCTTGCTAGCAAGGCATGCATTCTCCAGAGTTATTCATTTTTTTAGGATTTTTCACTTTTGAAAATTCCCTTCATCTCAGAGCATCTTTTCGAGAATTTTCACCATGGATTCCTCATTTAATCTCTTGAAGCTTAGATTTCACCACTTGGTACTGGTCATTCTACCATTAATGGTTGTGGAGGTCCTAGCTTTCTTCCTAAAAAATAAAAATAGACCCACTCGAGTAAAACAATATTTTTAGTGATTTTGACTTGACTAGTGTGATCATGGAGTCAAATTATCCTATCAAAATCATTTTCAATCATTTTTGGAAAGGTCCTATTTTTTAGGGCTTTCCTAAAAATAGGGATTTGAAACCCTAATTTTCAATTTTTTAGAATTTTTCAAGCATCTTCCTTGACATAAACCCACACAAATCCTACATTTGGTTTGACCTAAAACATAATTTTGACAACAATTTTGCATGATTTGGATTATTTTAAGAAAAATGTCTTATTGAAGCAAAAATTTGTTATGGGTACAACAAGCCCCTATTCTACTTCTTGAAAGGTTTGTAATTATTTTGAGATGCAGATTCAGACTTTTGAGGATGGCTAGAAGGATTTTTCACATCACGATTATAAGTCGAATTTTGATAATCATGAAGGGTTGTACATAACTATGTGGAGGATGGGAATTTCAACATCTCAAGTTTGGTTTGGATTTTTCTTTGTAAATTGGCAATAAATATTCTTTGAAGGTCAAAATCAGTAATCTTAATGTTTATTTATGAATAAAGCATTTGGTATCTCGCTATGAAGACAATCACTTTCTCATCATCCTTTTGCTTGCATGTCATTAAATCAACTAGGGTCATCTTGGGACCCATGTGAATGTGTAAGTGGTTGTAAAAGGCATCAACAAGCTCATTGAATGAACCAATTGAATTATTTTGTAAGGAAGAAAACCACTCTAAAGTAGTATCCTTTAAGGATATAGGGAAGATCTTATCCAATATCTTATCTTCAAAGATGAAATCACTACATAGCGTTGTGTAAGCAGAAACATGGCTAACAGGATCTCCTTTCCCACCATATTTCTCAAATCTAGGAACCTCTATACCTTGTGGCATTGGTGTTCTCAATATCTCCTAGGATAACGGATTGGTTTGGATGTATTGTGAATGTTGACCATTATTTTTTTGAGTGAGGATTGTGACTTGTTCAATGGATGACACAATTTTCATAAGCGTGTTAACGATGACACCATGGATATTGGTGTAAGGTGGAGGGGAATAAGGTTGAGTAGTGTATGTATGCGGAGGGCAAGTGAATTGTAAATTTGTGAAGGAGGATGGTTGAGGAGATATGGTATGTGAATGCATAAAGCTAGAAATATTCCCTTTGGAAATACCTAAGGAAGTGTCGGCATTGCTAGTAGGCTGACTGGTTGTGGTAACTTGAGTACTAGTTTATATAGGAATAGAAATTGGTATTATAGAAGGAGGAATTGAAGTTCCACCTTGGCTTTGGGTATACCCCAAAGCTTGAGTAAAACTAGTCATGGTAGGGATGGTTTGTTAACATTATTCACATTGGTTGTAGGAAGGGAAGTCATTGAAAATGAGGTATGCATAGTGAGCTCCAAGCATACGAATTTTTGCTTGTCTCATGAAGCTCAAAGATCATTTTTTGTATGGTGCCTTATTAAATTTATAAGGAGGTATAACTTTGGTATGGTTGAGCGGGAAGCCTGACTAAGGCATGAATTTCCCCATAGCCACTCATGTGTGAGTGTGAGCGCATACCAGCCATGAGTGTATTTTTCTCACCTTCTTGTACTTGTCACCCAATGAGCAGCCTGAAGTTTTGTTGCCTCAGAATGAGTGCATTTTTTTTGAACAAAAAACCTTGAACTGATCCACATCACGATGGAAAAATGGTTGAAGCTTGATCCAACTCTTTTATTATCTTTTTCCTTTTCTTTGTTTCTTCTTTGACAGTGTATGCTTGTGCTTTTTTTTTGCTCTTCAATCATTCTCATGTATGTTCTTTTGTGCCTATAATGGTTTGTCATTGGATCTTGATCTTGGGAGATTGATCGCCTATCTTGATCATTTTCATCCCATCTTACCAGAATTGGTACACTTGGACTACTCTTGATGCATGTTTATCTACTTTAGTGTGAGTTTGAAGCAAGTTTATCCTCTCACTAAAGTAGGGGCTAAATGTAGTGTCAAAAAATGATGTCGGGGACATTTTCACACTTGTTTGGTCCCTCCTTTCTGAATTGAGCTTAATGATGCCTTGATTTAGTGTTGCAATGTGGTTTACACATTCACATTAGGTCCTAGGCCCTTGTGAACTAATGAATTTAAATGGTACCTTCCTAAAGTGTTGTAAAGTGTTATAACACACTTTCACACTTTTCAAATGTTTTAATTAATTAAATACACCTAATGAATCTCTTTATAACCTTAATCCTACCTTATATAAAGTGTTGTAAAGTGTTGTAACACATTTTCACAATTTTCTATGGTTGTCATTAATAATTGGGCTTCTTTATGCTTTAATTGGCCTTAAATTGCATCCACAAGCCTCATTTAATGTATATTTTCAAGGATAATCCTCACACAAATCATTAGCCAATCATAATTTAGGTGTTCCAGGCTTGAATGGCCCAGATTTAGTAATTTGGCACTCATTTTCCACCTTGGGAGAATGAGTCCCACCTATATTTTTTGGTCCCAAACCTGGTTCCACACATTTCTAAGCATTTTTAAATTTGGTCCCATACATTATGCGTGATGGGACTCATTTGCCACCTTGGACGAATGAGTCCTGTGTGGCCCAAAATCAAATTTAATTCAAATTATTGGTGGTATTTTATCCTCCTAGATCTGATGTCAACTTGTAGTGTTGTAATTTTGAGAATTCTTGCATAACTAAGTATAAATACAAGGTTCTTTCACTTGTTTTTATCCTAGCAAGCAATCAAGTGATCCTTATAGAAAATTGAGTTTACAAGAGCATTCAAGATCATTCAAGAGCATTCAAGATTAGATTATCAATCATTCTAGAGCATTCCTCAAGCATCAAACATCATGTCAAATATTTCATGCATCATGTTTATTTTTTATCTAACAATTGTGATGTAGGGCTTATGATTCAAGCAAGTGTTCAATTCAAGATCTATCACCTTCAAGCAAGAGTCAAGATCCACATCCATTAGATCCATCTCACACATGTTTGCAACATCCTATTGATAGGGTTTGGTGAGTTGCAACATCATAGCATGTTTATTCATCATTCTCCTTTCATATTTCATTCTATTTCAAGGTTTGATTACCAAAATGGGGTTTGACCAAGGTAAACCCCTATCCACTAACAAAACAACATTTTTCCCTCTCCTTTATGTGTGATTGCAGGTCTAGGTTGCATATTTCCTAAAGGGAAATATTGGAGAAAAGTTTTCAAGTCATTAAAATTTATCAAATTTTTCATCAAGCCTCAGAGAACATTGGAGAACACCTACAGGTCAATTTTTAGAGATTCAGATCCAAAAACTTGCAAAGTTACACTGAGAAAACTAAGGAGAGAATATTTATACTTTTAAGTTTCAAAAATTCCTAACTAGACTGATTCACCACTTCTGGAAAATGAGTCCCAATTTCTATCAAAATTCATATTTTTATAAATTCAGATACCCATTTGGCAGAATTCTTGTTCCCGCACAGAAACCCAGATTCTGGACCGATTTTCCCAACTTCGCGAATGATTCCCACTCATCACTAAGATCATATTTTCCAATGTTCCAAATCTCCATTCAACCATATTCATATTTCCAGGTGTACACATTATGTTTTGTAGCTTTTTTTATTATTTCATTTACTTTTCTAGGTCATTTTATAGGTCATTGCATTGAATTAGGGCTTAGTGCTGCATATTGCATTTCATTTATCTTTCCAATTCTAAACTTGGTGGTGAACCCCTCATTAGCTTATATTCAACCACTAAGACAACCCTCTTGCAAGAACTCTTTCCCCTTTGCATTGGGATCTCAAGGGTTTGTTCTTGAGTGAAAGTTTATGAATATTTTTCTTCTTCTAGGTCCCAAACCCTAGAAGCAAAGCCAAAACAATTTTCCAACTTTTAGGTGCATTATGAACTTCAATCCTTTCCTTAAACCATAATAAACCATTAGCTTCAAAGTGAAATCCTTCGTACCTTCGATCTTGTGGATTATCTG
This sequence comes from Sequoiadendron giganteum, assembly GCA_007115665.2. Classification (NCBI taxonomy): domain Eukaryota; kingdom Viridiplantae; phylum Streptophyta; class Pinopsida; order Cupressales; family Cupressaceae; genus Sequoiadendron; species Sequoiadendron giganteum. The sequence goes on along the minus strand of CM021105.1, from coordinate 189,170,695 downwards.
AGAGTGCTTGCTTGACTTGATTGTAATATTCACCACCCTTGGATTTTTGCAACACTTGACCTTTGAAGTCAGTTTGAATTGATATCATTGAGGAGATATGCCTCCTACAACTTAGGGCATCAACAACCCTATTTTCCTTTCCCTTGATATAACTAATGTTGAAATCATAATCAAATATCAGTTCCAACTATCTCCTTTGTTATGCATTCAGATTAGGTTGAGTAAACAAATACTTCATACCATGATGATTAGTCTTCAATTCAAATGGTTTTCCCAACAGATAGTGTCTCCACATCTATAATGCATGGACAACTGTTGCTAATTCCAAATCATGCGAAGCATAATTTTTCTCACAAGGCTTCAACTTCCTTGACTCATAGGTTATGACTCACCCTTCCTACATTAATACTCCACCCAAGCCTTCTCCTGAAGTACCTATGATAACAATAAAGTCACCATATGGATCTAGTACCTTCAGTGTTGGGACTTTGGTCAACTTCTTCTTGAGTTGGTCAAATGTCACTTGACATTTCTCAGACCATTCAAACTTCTTTCCTTTCCTTTACAATGAAGTATTGGGAAAATCTATTTTGGAAAATTTTGTAATGAGATTTCAATAATACCCAACCAAACCCATAAAACTTATAACTTCAAGCACATTCTTAGGCACTAGCCACTCAAGCACTACTTTTATTTTCATTGGATCAACTGTAATCCCATCACATGACCCAAATATTGCACGTCCTTTTGAAAGAAGGTACACTTTGAGATTTTCTCGAATAACTTATGCTCCCTTAAGAGTTGGAGAAAAATCTCTAAATTTTGAAGATGTTCCTCTTCATTCTTGGAGTAGATTAAAATATCATCCAAGAAGACCAATAAAAACCTATCCAAGTAGTCCCTAAATACACTATTCATTAGGTTCATGAATGTTGCAAGTGCATTCATGAGTCTAAAAGGTAGGATTGTGAACTTGTAATGACCGTACACCTAGTTTTGAAAGTTGTTTTCAAAATTTCTTTGTCCTTGATCCTTAGTTGATGATAGCCTAACCATAGATCAATCTTCGAAAAAATTGTTGCTCCTCGCATCTAATCAAAGAGATCATCAATACGTAGCAATGTATATTTATTCTTTATCAGTTCTTTATTAAGCAACTGATAGTCAATACATAAGCATAGTGTACCATATTTCTTATTCACGAAGATCATTGGTGCTCCCTAGGGTGAAACACTAGATCTTATCAGTCCCTTGGACAATAATTCTTCTAATTGAGATTTTAGCTCCATTAATTCTGGCATGATCATCTTATATGGAACTTTTGATATAGGCTCCGACCCTAGAACTATGTCAATGGAGAAATCAAACATCTCTTGGGAGGCAAACCAAGTAATTCATCTAGAAATACATCCACAAAGTTCCTTAGGATAGGGTATTTCTCCATACCTGACTTTCTTGATTCTAGCACCTCACCATCTTCGGCTTCTTGGAGGTCTCGAGGTCCATAATATACTCCATCATCTTGAGAAATGAACTCTTTACATTCCTCGAGTTTCTCCATTTTCACTGTGAAGAGCTGACAACCTTTCTTCTTCACCCTATGTATTTGTATGGAAAATATCTTTCATAACTTATCTTCTCTAGATGTTCCTTGCAATGACACCCAATTTCCAAGATCATCTAAGCATCATACTAATTTTGCATGATAATATTGTTTGTCCCTATGTTTCCATAGCCAATTCATCCCTAAGATGAAATTATATGAACCTAAGGGGGCTATGTACAAATTCACTTATGTAAAGAAACTTGGAAGTTCAACCCTTTCTTCAAATAAACATTGGTCCACTTTAGCTCTAGTCTGGTTTGCATATTCAACAATCCAAGACTTTCCCTTGTAGACAACTCTTCTAGAAAATTTACTAGCTATACTAGGAGAAACAAGAAAAATTGTGGCACTAGTATGTATTAAAATTGAGATGAGTGTACCATACAAAGTACCTAAAATTTCTACTAGAGTAATATGGTACTCCACTTGTTGATTGTCTAATGTTGTATGAATCCTTTGTTGTAATGTATCTCATTGAGGAGGAAGAGGGTTCCTATGTGGTTATGACCTTGATGGTTTTTTGGGACACTTATTTGCAAAGTAATCTCCACCACATGTAAAACATCCTTTCAATGGTCCCTTCCTTTTTGCAAGCCTTCTAGAGTTTCCTTCATTCCCACCAACATTGTTGTTGTAGTTGTTGTTCCCCCTACGATCCCTTCTTGGTTCATTATGGGGTCCCTTGTCCCCTTGCCTTTGAAAACCTTTCCATTCACTAGGATTCTTCGAAGCTTGATTGGCTTGTTGTCAATTGAACTTATTTTGGTTATTTTCATGATAGTTCAAGATAGACTTAAGCCTTTGCTCTTTCTTAATGGCTTTCTCATTTACTAGGTCCATGGTAGAAAAACCGTGTACACCTACCTCTCCACCTATTTGATTATTGAGACCCATGATGAACTTCCTTATGTGAAACCGTTCATCCCTTTGGTACATGTGTACGTACCTTAGAAGACAAGTGAATTTCTCTCAATATTCATTCACCAAGGAATCTCCTTGCTTCAAGTTTGGAAATTCAGAGAGCTTTTGATCGTATAATATTTGAAGTAACCATTGTTTCTAAAAAATCTCCACAAATTCACTCCAAGTAAGCTTTAAGGAATTGAGCCTAAGCTCCATCTTTTCATTCATCCACCAGTTGGGCACTTCTCCAACCAACTAAAAAGCTCCCCAAATAGCTTTTGTGACCTCAGAGTAATTCCCGATTTCAAAATACTTTTCCATCTCCATGAGCCATGCCTCAGTGACATCCCCACTAGTACTACCTTCAAATTTTAGAGGTGTGATCTTTCTCATATCTCAAGATAACTCACTTGCCAATCGCTTCCTTTTGGTTCCCTCTGACTTAGACTATGACCCATCGTCCTCATGTTCACTTGATTGAGTATGATCATTGGAATTTTCCCCTTATTCTTCATTGTTAGGAACTTCTTCATTTTTTAGGAACTTTTTCCTCCCTTTCTTTTCTTCTTATCTCCTGCTCAAGGTTCCCAATCCTTCCTCTTGTTCCATCCATAATAGCCAAAATACGACCCAATTTAGCTTTGGCATTTTTAGCACCTTGGCCTACTTCTTGACTTCTCCCAAGGTTAGTTCTTGTTCTAACCATTTTTCATAAGAAAAGTTACACTTGGAGGTTTCATTTTAATTAGATCCTAAGAAAGTTTACTTATCATTCTAAAAAAAAAATCCAAAAGAACAAACATTCACATAAAAAAATTCATAAATTAACTCATACACAAGTTTTTGCCAAAACATGCTTTTCATCAAGATCAAAAAGGATTTTAGTATCCTTGTGTTTACATGGAATGAATATTCAGATAGTCTAAGGGAGAGTATCCCTCAAATTCACTCTTTGATACATAGCTAAGTTGGGTATACCCCTCAAATTTTTGTTCCCATTCATTGTCAAAAGGGTAATAACCCTTAGACCTATCCTCAGATACATAGTTTCAAGGAACATATTCCTCCGATTTTCCACTTGAGGCTAATACAATAACTTCCAACATTGGAGGAACTCGAGGGTCCCTAAAGATCATGGAAGGACTAACACTACATTTCGAGGGAATATCCTTGGAAAGTGGTAAATAATTTGACTTAGCCAAAGAGATAGGAGGTACATAGTTGATAGCCTCACACATCCTTTTTCTCTCTTGACTGATTTGTGATAGGGCATGACTAAAAGTATCAGTACCTCTCAACCAAATGGTTTTGTCATAATTGGTCCCCTCTATGGTTCAAACAATGGCTTCCTTTTCCTTCTTGGCCCTTAGGTAGTGCTCATTATTGATTATTGACTTCCTTGCAGTCATCTTGAGACACACTATCCTGGCACAATAATTCCAAACATTAGACTCATATAATGTTGGATGGAAACATAGTGAACACGTAGGTTCCAAAGTTGAACCTAGTAGCTCGATACCATGTGTAAACTAGTAGAATTTGGCAAATAAATGACTATGCGACTAAAACTTTTAGTCACGTGACTAACACTAGTAGTATTTTGAAAATAAATGACTAATTTGGTCATTTCTAAGTGACTAATTTGTTAATTGGGTAAAATCACAACTAAATGACTAAATAAATGAGTAATATTAGATAAATAAAGATTACTACATATATGGCTAAATTAATGACTAAATAAATGACTATTACTCCTCTATTCTTTTTTCTTTCAAATTTGATCATAATCCATAGAAATAATGTGAAATAGAAATAACAATTATGATCGCTTTTGGTATGCAAAAATTTTCTCTTTCAAGATTTATATTGTTAATTTTTTTTTTTTTATAGAATTATTTTATAATCTATTAAATCAATTGTGTGTGGATAATCTTTCTTTTTTCCAAATTAAAACTCATGTAAAAAGGATGGAATTCATTCCAATTTCATTTGTCCTAATTGCTACTATAATCCAAATCAAGTCGCCTAATTTTTTATTTTGCAAATCTTGATTATTATCTTAAGGTGTCATAAAGTATTCTTTTTTTGCAAAGGTTTTCAGTATTTAGCAACTTGAAATCATTTGATCTTAAACACCTAGGTTTGTATAGGGAATGGGTTTACATTAAATTTTATTTCATTGAGTCCATTTTATGTTGTATAAGGTTTCTAAGTCTTTGGTTTCTTTGCAAAATTTAAAAAGGGGTGATATTCTTATAGCAAAACATTATAAAAGGTATTTTTATCCTTTTAAATTGCTTTTTCATCAAAATCCACGTGAAAATGAGCAAGAGATAAGTCAAAAAAAAAAAAATTGGAAGAAAGGAGGGAAACTTGCGTGGGTTTCATGAATGCAAGGAGTTTTCACTTATTTTGGAAAAATAGATTGGAGATAGCACGAGCTCTATAGAGAAATATTCAGATTTTGAGGGGAAATTGTGTTTGCGGCTTCTAACATCCCTTAATGGATGCCATCTCTTAAGGTGCTTCTAACATTGATGTTCCACTATCACCAGATAATAAAGTCTTGTCACCAACAGTAGATGCATATATCTAATATGTTGAAGCTTTCCCTCCATTCATGAGCACCACACAAATTTTCTTGAGTCTCCTAGGTATTACTGACTATATTCATTATACATTGAACCATGTTTTGGAGTGGATAGGTACCATCATACCTAATATAACTCGAAGGAAACATCAAAGATATAATGATAACATTGTCCTTTTGTTAAGTCTATGAGAATGTTTCTTTTTCAAGTTCTATTATGTTAAACTATGAACTAATCTTTGGGTCCTCATTGATTACCTTGTGATCATTACCTATAGCATACACATGATGTTCTCCCCTTTTAAATCCACCTGATCTTTCAAGAAACTGAGTTGCCTTTATTGCTTGAGAATTCTCCACCTGTATTCATCAACTTCAGAGATTTTTGAAATTTGAAAGTAGTAGGATAGTTGATGTGTTTGTATTCAGCAATATTGTGCAAGGTACCTTGCCATCCTAAAAATAGATCCAAAAATTTCCCCATCATGCACATTAGATGTAAACAATTACCCAATGACTAAATCATGCAAGAGAATTTGACCCTTTACATGATCAATTGCCTAATTCTCTTTATATCAATCAATGTCCCCACTGAAATAATCATTGGTAAATCAATAAACTATCACATACAACCTTGGCCCATTAAAATGATCTTCTAGCTATCATTGCATGCCTAGGCTATCCTTAAAACCTTTATCTCTTTGTCCATTGTCAACTGGCCCAAAAAGAATATTTAACTATTCATGACCTGGAACCTTTCTTTGACCTTGTAGACTATCATTGGGGAAATCACACCTTCACTATTGTACTTCTTGATGATGCATAGATATTAGTATTTGAAATAAATAAATTGGACAATACAAGATCTAAGGAAAATGAGATAAGTTGTCGATTTAAGGGGCTGAGAAATCATATAAGCATCAAGACATGGTATATCATTTTGAGTTGTTGCACTTTCTCTTTATTATTGTCCTCTAGAAATAAGGCCACAATGTGTCCCTTTAATGGATTGATCTTCTTTATGTAGGTTGTCCTATGAAATGAGGCTATATCCATGCTAAGGACCTTATCTTGGATATCATATATTCAATCCTATACTTAAATCATCTGTATGTTTCTCTTATCTATCCTTTACACATCAAGCATTGATGAGTGTATCATAGGTCCTAACATAAGTTTTTATACTTGTTGAATGAACTATTAGCTATAGAACATTAATGTTACTAATTGCTACTCTTTAGGTTGCATTTAAACTCTACTACATCATTCATATACACTTATTTGCACTATATGTCAACTCTTCATAGGACTGTCCATTTTGTGCATTAGGGTAAAGCTCTAGTAAAGTTAATGAGAAAATTAGGAATAAATTCTATAAATCCTCTTCAAATTCATAATTGTTGTGACATACTTCTTCATTGTGCTTACAATATTTTCTTGAAAATTTTACCTCCATCTAGGTATGTTAAAGGAGCTTCACCTTCAAGTGAAAAGGCACCACTAACCTCATTTCTAGATTTCACTTCCCTTGATATTTGTTATGGCATGATTGTCTTGTATGATAGTGTTCTTTTGTGACTTCCCTTTTCTTTTTGTTTGGTTCATGGATTTCAATGCTCTATACTCTTTTCTTTGCACTACAAACTGCCCCTTTATGACTATGTCATTTTGTATGTTATGGCCATTATGTCACTTATTTCCATGATTGTCATTAAGGGGATGTGGGTGATAAGTCTGCTTCTTATCATGCAAACCTCATGTTGATCTTCATCCTTTATGACAATGATCCTGATGTTGCATATATTGTTCTTGCTTTCCATTGCTTCATTGTTATTACAATCTTGTGATTTCATTGATATAATGATAATGCTCTTTGACATTGAATGAATATCATTGATTTGACCCCTTTTCACTCTGTTCTATGGTCTTTTACATCTTCTTTGTGCATGATATCGGGTCACATGGCATTCATAACAATTTCTATTATCTCCTTCATTTTTCTATGATCCTCTGACACTCATATGTTTTGATATAACAGTGATCATTTGCAACTATTTTCCCTCTATATATTGTCTTTCATTCTTATCCCTTACATGCCTTGGACTACTGTTATCATGCATTGAAAATTGGAACTCTTTATTCATTGTATTGATAACTCATTGGCACTATCATTTTTTGTATTCACTGCTACCGTATGATGATTATTCTTCATAGTCAATCCTTAAAATCATTGTTCTGATAAAAACATATTTTTCTCTTTTGTTTTTACATTATGATCTCATTTCTTTGAACCTTGTGCTTTGTGATTATCACATCTTTGTTATAATATCTTCAGGGACTAACATTCTTTCTCTATTGACTACTAGAGACCCCTTTGATCTTATAACCCCAAGCCTCTTAAAGAAAACTTAGAATCAATTGGCAACAGTGAAAAAAAAAACCATCATAGCTAATTTTATTTCATTTCCAAGAGAATTCAATGAAAATATAATGGAAAACACACATCACTCTGTGGGTTAGGGTTTATTTTATTTGAAAACCTACCTTCAACGTCCAAGTCAAAACGTTAGCCTACCAATTCTGTGTCGAGTCCTCCAAGTCTCAAGTCAAAAATCAGCCTGCCAAGATTGTTTTACGTCCAAGTCTTGTATCTATCATACAAGTATGATAAATGTTTGAAAATACTATACACAACTGTATAATACAATGCATAAATTTGTACGCTTTCTCATTATATCAAAAACTTCAAACTACAACTCACAGAAATTAGAAATGAGTTATAAAAAAAACTTATTGTCAAGTACAATTTGCTCCAAATCAAAATTGCATTATCCAATTTACATAATTTTATGTTTAACTGATTTATGTGGGAAAAAACACTTAGTGTACAAAGTAAAGCAAGAGTTTCTTTCCAATATTTTAAAGGCATATTGTTCACAAGGCCAATAAGATTATTATTGACCATATGAGAAACCACCTGTAGTAATAGTGTTAAGTGAGAAAATATTTCACAGAAAGAAATATATTTTAGATAAACAAAGCCAGTTAGCCTTCTAAAATCCAAATATCTTAATACAAGAAGGAGGGTAAAACATAAAACATTAAAATACTTTAAGATGTTGCAAATTCCATGCAATCAGTATAGAAGCATAAAATTAAGATAGGAACAATTCATTTTTCTTAAATATTCATCACGATTTTTCTCCCGTAAAGAACTCCCCCCAACATGAGAAATGAGAAGTGCATCTGCCATCTTGTTTGTTGGTAGGCATTGCATGACTGCTCCCTTATAATCACCAACAACTAAATAACTTTGAATGGCTTCATCGCATCCTTAGTATTCAGTTGAATCTTTAGTACCTTCATGCTGCACCTCTTCTCCATTATCGAGGGTATCCTTCCCAACTATAAAATCATTTTCAGTGAGAGGAAGTGAGGAATCTTCTTTCGGATTGTGCAAATTATCAAAAAACTCCTCGCCATTGTCTCTAGGGGATGTAACATCTTGTCCACCTTTTGACTGAATTGATGGATCTAATTGTGTTGAATCATCAAGAGTGACATTGTTGATTATTTCACTGCTAATATCATCAATGTTGGCAGATTGAGCTTCCTATAAGTCTTGATTCTCTGTTGATTGCACTTGAAATCCAAGTTTCTCAAGTAGCTTTTTCCTAGCACTTCCTTCATCTTCAAACATGGATCTTAGGAAATTCCATGTCTCCCTCTCTTCTTCCATACTAAATCAATGCAAAAACCAAAAATTTACAAGTGAAACAATACAAATGAATGTAAATTGTTATTAATCCCATTCAAATAGTATCCACAAATAACTAACCAAGAATCCTGAGACTTCTTATCGCACAAAGCTTGCAATAATGATTTTTCACCATCTACTATTACAGCTTCAAACTCTGTTGAACGAAGCACCAGACTGTCCTTGGTAACGAGATTGTGTATATATACCTATGAAAATAGCAAAAAAAAAGACCATATATCATCTTAATTACATGTACCAAAGAATAAATTTTACTCTACCTCAGAAGAGCCAACAAAACTCTGTGAATCTGTACCGAACCGAAATGTAGCAAGCTTTCCTCCAAATACAAAACTAACACCAACTAGTCTCTTCAACCACTTAGGAGCTTTCAAGAGTTTGCCTGAAAAGGGAAAAATGAAAAAGATAGACATCATGTATTTGCATATAGGATCCCAATTCATTGGGGAATGTAACATCTTGTCCACCTTTTGACCGAACCGATGGATCTAATTGTGTTGTATCATCAAGAGTGACATTGTTGATTATTTCACTACTAATATCATCAATGTTGGTAGATTAAGCTTCTTGTAAGTCTTGATTCTCTATTGACTACACTTGAAATCCAAGGTGCTCAATTAGCTTTTTCCTAGCATTGCCTTCATCTTCAAACATGAATCTTAGGAAATTCCATGTATCCCTCTCTTCTTCCAAACTAAATCACTGTAGAAACCAAAAATTTGCAAGTGAAACAATACAAATCAATGTATTATTAATCCCATTCAAATAGTATCCACAAATAACTAGCCGAGAATCCTAAGACTTCTTATCGCACAAAGCTCAATGATGATTTTTCACCATCTACTATTGCAGCTTCAAACTCTATTGAACGAAGCACCAAACTATCTTCGGTAATGAGATTTTGTATATATACCTATGAAAATAGCAAAAAAATAAGACCATATATCATCTTAATGACATGTACTAAAGAATAAATTGTACTCTACCTCAGAAGAGACAATAACACTGTGATTTTGTATTGGGACAAAATGTAGCAAGCTTTCCTCCAAATCCAAAACTGACACCAACTAGTCTCTTCAACCACTTAGGAGCTTTCAAGAGTGCACCTAAAAAGGGAAAAATGAAAAGATAGACATCATGTATTTTCATATAGGATCCCAATTCATTGGGGGATGTAACATCTTGTCCACCTTTTGATTGAACCGATGGATCTAACTGTGTTGTATCATCAAGAGTGACATTGTTGATTATTTCACTGCTAATATCATCAATGTTGGTAGATTGAGCTTCTTGTAAGTCTTGATTCTATGTTGACTGCACTTGAAATCCAAGGTTCTCAAGTAGCTTTGTCCTAGCATTTCCTTCATCTTCAAACATGACTCTTCGGAAATTCCATGTCTCCCTCTCTTCTCCCAAACTAAATCAATGCAAAAACCAAAATTTTACAAGTGAAACAATACAAATGAATTTAAATTATTAATCCCATTCAAATAGTATCCACAAATAACTAGCCAAGAATCTTGAGACTTCTTATCGCACAAAGCTCACAATGATGATTTTTCACCATCTGCTATTGCAGCTTCAAACTCTATTGAACGAAGCACCTGACTATCCTCAGTAATGAGATTGTGTATATATACCTATGAAAATAGCAATAAAAAAAGACCATATATCATCTTAATGATATGTACCAAATAACAAATTGTACTCTACCTCAGAAGAGACAACAACACTCTGTGATGTTGTACTAGGCCAAAATGTAACAAGATTTCCTCCAAATCCAAAACTGACACCAACTAGTCTCTTCAACCACTTAGGAGCTTTCAAGAGTGCAGCTAAAAAGGGGAAAATTAAAAGATAGAAATCATGTATTTGCATACAGGATCCCAATTCATTGGGGGATGTAACATCTTGTCCACCTTTTGACCGAACTAATGGATCTAATTGTGCTGTATCATCAAGAGTGACATTGTTGATTATTTCACTGCTAATATCATCAATGTTGGTAGATTGAGCTTCCTATAAGTCTTGATTCTTTGTTGGCTTCACTTGAAAACCAAGGTGCTCAAGTAGATTTTTCCTAGCATTTCCTTCATCTTCAAATATTAATCGTAGGAAATTCCATGTCTCCCTCCAAACTAAATCAATGCAGAAACCAAAAATTTGCAAGTGAAACAATACAAATCAATGTAAATTGTTATAAATCCCATTCAAAAAGTATCCACAAATAAGTAACTGAGAATCCTGAGACTTCTTGTCGCACAAATATCAATGATGATTTCTCACCATCTGCTATTGCATCTTCAAACTCATTTGAACTAAGTACCAGACTGTCCTCGGTAATGAGATTATGTATATATACCTATGAAAATAGCAGAAAAATAAGATCATATATCATCTTAATGACATATACCAAAGAATAAATTGTACTCTACCTCAGAAGAGCCAACAACACTTTGTGATGTTGTACCAGGCCGAAATGTTGCAAGCTTTCCTCCAAATCCAAGATTGACACCAACTAGTCTCTTAAACCACTTAGGAGCTTTCAAGAGTGCACCTATAAAGGGAAAAATGAAAAGATAGACATCATGTATTTGCATACAAGATCCCAATTCATTGGGAGATGTAACATCTTGTCCACCTTTTGACCAAACTGATGGATCTAATTGTGTTGTATCATCAAGAATGACATTGTTGATTATTTCACTGCTAATATCATCAATGTTGGCAGATTGAGCTTCCTGTAAGTCTTGATTCTCTGTTGACTATAATTGAAATCCAAGGTGCTCAAGTAGCTTTGTCCTAGCATTTCCTTCATCTTCAAACATGACTCTTAGGAAATTCCATGTCTCCCTCTCTTCTTCCAAACTAAATCAATTTAGAAACCAAAAAATTACAAGTGAAACAATACAAATCAATGTAAATTGTTATTAATCCCATTCAAAAAGTATCCACAAATAAGTAGATGAGAATCCCAAGACTTCTTGTCGCACAAAGCTCAATGATGATTTCTCACCATCTGTAATTACAGCTTCAAACTCTATTGAACGAAGCACCAGACTATCCTCGGTAACAGGATTGTGTATATATACCTAAGAAAATAGTAGAAAAATAAGACCATATATCATCTTAATGACATGTACCAAAGAATAAATTATACTCTACCTCAAAAGAGCCAATAACACTCTATGACATTGTACCACACCGAAATGTAGCAAGCTTTCCTCCAAACCAAAATTGACACCAACTGGTCTCTTCAACCACTTAGGAGCTTTCAAGAGTGGACTTTGCAAGATCCACATCAATCTAGATAAGCATCTGGACTTATATATTAAGACTCAAAAGTCAAATATCACAAAAACAAGTAAACAACTAAAGACTCAAATCTTATCAGCAAGGGCACTTTCAAGTTTTACTTTCATAACACAACCAATGTAGAAGAAAGAAATAAAGAAAGCAACTCAAAGGGATATGAAAGTACAAGTTATATGAGTAACAAACATGAAAACAAACCGAAAAAAATAGTTGTATTTTCTGAACTCAAAAACGGACTATAAGTCAAAGATGACAAACCTTTAAATGTTATTTATCTAGTGGTTTACATAACTTGTCTATATTTATAAGTCAGGCAACTTGAAAAATGTATAATTGTTGGCATGGGAGTGAAATTGAATTGTTGTTGATGTTTGTTATTCTCATGTGTAGGTATTGAAGCACTTGCATGGGTGATAAAGCTTGTTTGGATAGGACCTAGAGACTTTTGAAAAGGTGGGCAAGGAATTCGGAGTTTTTTGCAATGAATTTGAAGTCAGTGAGACCCTCTGTAGTGAATTTAGAGGTAATTCGAAACCCTCATTGCCAAAAGTAAGTTGATAGGAAACACAGGCATATTCCATTCTCATTAGGTAAACTTCAAATGAATGTAAGATATATCTCAGAACAATGACTCATTATATCCTCTTCTTTCTATTATGGTCTATACTAAAAGTGACTACTTTCAACAATGTTTTGGCATCTCTGTTTTCAAATTTATGTTTTTTTCTTTAAATCAGAAACTAAATTAATATGGGAATGCACAATATTATAGATGGATGAGTGTCAAAGGTTGACTACAGATCAATATCATGCATATGATGAGAGAGTATCTGATGAGAGGGACATTGACAAATATCCATGTCCATGCAAAAATTGTCTTGGTGGAAAGGTGAAAAAAAGAAATATGATTTATCGACATATGATAAGATATGGGCATAGTGGTATAAGCCCTTGGGCTTAAATTATTATGAAGATATGATATAATGTCATAATGTGAGAGATGAAGAGGCAAAAAACATAGATGAAGTGGCACCAAACATAGATGAAGAGACAACAAACATAGATGAAGTGGCACCAAACATAGATGAAGAGGCAAAAATGTTTGACGAAGGGTTTGAATTTGATAGAATGTTGAACGAGGGTCTAAACGATGATTGGGCCAAGTCAATGGACGATGCTTTAAAGCCTATGTATGCTAATTACAAGTTAAGTCATCTGACAACAACCCTTCAAATTCTTAACTTGAAAGTGGTGCATGGTTGGACAAATGAGAGTGTAGATCAGTTATTGGCATTATTAAGTTCATTGTTACCAGCTAACTCCACATTTCCAAAAAAATGAAGTCAATGTAAAAGGAAAATCAGTAAGCTCAGCTTGGGGTATGAAAAAATCTACACATGTGTGAATGGTTGTGTATTATTTCAAAAAAATCTTGCAAATGAGAGTGAATGTCTAAAATGTCATGAACTGAGGTATAGACAAGGGTTGAAATCAGGTGTGGTTCATAGAAATTTTCTTCGCCAATTTCTAATAATCCCATGATTACTCTAAATGTATAGGTGCAGAGACATTGTTGAACTTATGTAGTGGAATGCCCAAAATAAGAGCACTGATGGAAAAAACAACATATGCCTGATTCTAAGATGTGGATGGAATTTGATAACAGATGGCCTAATTTTTCTCAAGATCCTCATAATATAAGGTTGGGTTTGGCTCTAGATGGGGTGAACCCATTCTCATATCAAAGTACTAAATGGTTAACTTGGCCAGTGTTTCTAATAAATTATAACTTGCCTCCATGGTTAGCAACTCAGCCATTTTTCTTAATGTTATAATCGATTATACCAGGAAAGAAAAGTGTGACTTTAGATATAATAGATGCTTATTTAGAGCCGTTATATGATGAGATAATAGAATTATGGAAAGGAATTGAAGCAATTCAATCTTTAAGGGATGGTCATTCAATCAAATTCACTTTAAGAGCTTCCTTATTGTTTATCTTCCTGCATATGGCGCATTGTCTAGTCTCTTTGTTCATGGATACCATGCATGTCCTGCTTGCAAATTTAAGGATTTTGTGCGGCACTCAAGAAGTTTTCATTAGTGTATTTATTGTGGACATCATGCTTACCTTAAAATGGATCATCCATATCATCGACTAAAAACATGTTTCAATGGTCAAGAAGAGAATCGTGAAGCGCCATTGCTAATAACAGGTGATTACATTGTTGAGAATGGACAAAAAAGAATATCATTTATTCAAAATGATGGGATTGTTGGCAGTAGATATGATCCATGTAATGAAAGCGATGTAAAACGGTTGTGCATATTGTATAAGTTGCCATACTTTAAGGATATAGTCATTAGGCATACTGTTGACTTTATGCATACTAAGAAAAATATAGCTTATGATATTATAGAAACTATTTTTTAGTGCTCTTGATACTATTTCATCACGTGAAGACTTTAGAGAAATAAAGATTCATCGAAATCTTTGGGTTGAAAAATATGATAATAAAAAATATAGAAAACCTAGTGCTCGTTATGTCTGGACAAAGGAACAATGTGCACAATTCTTACAGTTGATGTCTCAGACTCGCTTTCCCATTGGATATGTAAGTAGTAGCATCAAAATCCAAACTAACATTAATAGCTTAAGAGGCCTCAAGACCCATGACTATCATGTCATAATCGAGAATATTTTACCTATTGTGGTAAATATATAAATTTTGGCAAAGGGGCCAAGATTGGAAATTATAAGGTTGGGCCTAATATTAAAGAGAATGAGTTTACATGTATTAGATCCTTCGAACATTGATAGTTTGAGGGAGGAGGTTGTTGAAGTCCTTTGTCTATTGGAATGAGAATTTCCACCAGAAATCTTTAACATTTCTATGCATCTTTTGATACATCTAGAATATGAACTAGAGCATTGTGGCCCAGTAAGAACGAGATGGATGTATCCTATAGAATGAGATATTAAGGTTTTGAAAAAAATTGTCCGTACTGGGGCAAAACCAGAAGGCAGCATGTCTGAGGGATATTCAATGCAAGAGGCCATGGGATTTTTCACATAATATATGAAGTATTTTAAAAATGTCAATCAACGTGTATGGGATGATGACAAAGATGAGAGAGTTGCAGGTGAAGTATTAGAAGGCAATGGATGTCACTTCAAGATATCATATCAAGAAATAACTGCAATATATGCCTCTATTCTTCAAAACACATCTTTGTTCGATAAGTGGCACAAGTAAAAAAAATATTACACAATAATTTATTTACTCAATTGCATTTACACATTTATATTATTAATCTTACTATTTGTAAGTCATTATTCTATGTAGAAAATATGAAGAAGAGAATCAAAATTGGATGCAACATCAACCTCAAAGGCACAAATGTCATGATTTGATTGGAGGTGAATCTTTTCCAAAATTTGAAGAATGAATTGCTAATGCAATCAGTGATGCAAAAGAAGAAGGTCAAGATATAACAACGAAGGAAAGAGAGCTTTCACGACCTCCACATTTATGGGCTATGCGTTTTAGTGGAATGTGGGCTTATGGTAGTCATTTAAGAGTGGAAGAAAAAGACAAAGGAAAGACAAATTGTGATTGTGTTGTTAGTGTTGAATTTCTTCAGAGTAAGTGCACCAATCTGTGACACAATTTTGGCTCTTAAGATGCCACTTTTTTTTTAAATCAACAAAATCTGATTTGCACGAGAAAATGAAGATAGTTACGCTCAAAATTTCAAGATGCGGAAAGAAAAAAAGTTGAAGTTCTCTGAGTCTAGTTTCTAAGCTACTATTTTTCTTTGAAATTAACGAAGATTAAGGGTCTCAAAAAGGGATTAATGAAGATTAAGGGTCTCAAAGGGGGCAAAACAGGTCCTGTTTTTATGAAAAAAAATAGCATAGCACTTGAGGGCTCCCCCCTTTTTAATTAATTTTTTTTAGAATTTCAAAAATCCCAATAGTGAGAAATTAGCTAACACCATGTAGTTTATCCTCCTTCTTTCGGATAAATTTTTTAATGAATTTTGAAAGTCAACACATCCTGAAAAACTAAAATTTGAGCGTGCTCCCCCCCAAATTTTTTGCAAACTAATCAAAAATTGATTTCTATTTTTTCATCATGTGTAGAATGGAGTCTAGTTTCAAAAAATGTAATTTGTTTCACGTTCCGATGAACGTGTAAAAATCTATCCTAAACCTAGCACATGTTGGTTTTTGACAAAAAATGAAGGCATTTACAGTAGAAGCCATGGATCAAAACCTTAACTAAATCAAAATGAAAAAAGACATATATTTAGATAGCTAAGAGAGAGGTTAATGTTATCACAGTTTTTTTATAAACTTGCATTGAAATACGTGCAAATGAGACGGGGAGCATAGAGGAAAATATGAGAAAATTTGGTAAATCCTATTAAATAACATGTCCAAAGCAGGCCATTTGGCGAGCGCCAAATGCCCTGCTTTGCACAAAACTAGAATTTCCCCTCTTTGGTGAACAACTTTGATAATTCTTAGAGTGCACAATTTATGATCGTAGATGGATAGTTGAGGTTTTACCTTTCATACCTTCTCTAACTCATTATCGTAATTGGATAACTCTTTATCCCTCTGAAGTCTCTGTCTCTCGGGTCTCACTCCCTCCCACGTGACCTAGACTACTCTCTCAATCTAATCCCCTCTATCAGGTCTCTTTCCCTCCCACATAGGTACCTAAATAAATTTATCTCACTCCAACCCCCTTTCTCACTCTCCCTCTCTCTCTCCCTCTTTGGTCATTTTATCCCTCTCACTCCATCTCCCTCTCTTAGGTTGTTATCTTTCTCTCTTTGTCTCTCTCTCTCTCAAGTCTCTCCCTCCTACCCCCTCTCCCTCTCTTAGGTCTTTCACTCACTCACTCCCTCTATCTCTCTCCCTCTCTCTCTCACTCTCTCTCGGGTATCTCCATCCCCCCTCTCTCTCACTCTCTCCCACTCTGTCTCTCTCCCTCTCTCTTAGGTATCTCCCTCCCACCCCCTCTCCCTCTCTCTCTCTCAAGTATCTATGTCCTACCACCTCTCCCTCTCTCTCTTTGTCAAGTTTCCCCTCCTACCCCGTCTCCCTCTCACAGTCACTCACTCTATCTCTCTTCCACTCCCTCCCTGTCTCACTCCCTCTATCTATCTTTGTCTACCTCTCCATCTCTATCAAGTATCACCCTCCCACCACCTCTCCCTCTCTCTCTCAATTCCTTCTCTCTCTCTCATGCCCTCTATCTCTCATGCCCTCTATCTCTCTCCCACTCTCTCTCTCTCTCTCAAGTCTCTCCCTCCCACCCACTCTCCCTCCCTCTTTGTTTTAGAATTTTAGAAATCCCAACGGTGAGAAATTAGCTAACACCATGTAGTTTATCCTCCTTCTTTCGAATAATATTTTTAATGAATATATAATATTTTATGAATTTTCAAAGTGGACACATCCTGAAAAATTGAAATTTGAGCGTGCTCCCCCCCCCAATTTTTTTGCAAACTAATCAAAAATTGATTTATTTATTTTCATCATGTGTAGAATGAAGTCTAGTTTAAAAAAATGTAATTTGTTTCATGTTTCGATGAACGTGTAAAAATCTATCCTAAACCTAGCACATGTTGGTTTTTGACAAAAAATGAAGGCATTTACAATAGAAGCCATGGATTAAAACCTTAACTAAATCAAAATGAAAAAATACTTATATATTTAGATAGCTCAGAGAGAGGTTAACATTATCACATTTTTTTTATAAACTTGCATTGAAAGACGTGCAAATGAGATGGGGAGCACGGAGGAAAATATGAGAAAATTTGGCAAATCCTATTAAATAACACATCCAAAGCAAGCCATTTGGCGAGTGCCAAATGGCCTGCTTTGCACAGAACTAGAATTTCCCCTCTTTGGTGAACAAATTTTATAATTCTTAGAGTGCACAATTTATGATCGTAGATGGGTAGTTGAGGTTTTACCTTTCATACCTTCTCTAACTCATTATCGTAACTGGATAACTCTTTATCCCTCTAAAGTCTCTATCTCTCGGGTCTTACTCTCTCCCACACAACCTAGACTACTCTCTCAATCCAATCCCCTCTATCAGGTCTCTTTCCCTCCCACATAGGTACCTAAATAAATCTATCTCACTCCAACCCCCTTTCTCACTCTCCCTCTCTCTCTCTCCCTCTTTGGTCTTTTTATCTCTCTCACTCCATCTCCCTCTCTTAGGTTGTTATCTTTCTCTCTTTGTCTCTCTCTCTCAAGTCTCTCCCTCCTACCCCCTATCCCTCTCTTAGGTTTGTCACTCACTCACTCCCTCTATCTCTCTCCCTCTCTCTCTCTCACTCTCTCTCGGGTATCTCCATCCCCCCTGTCTCTCACTCTCTCCCACTCTATCTCTCTCCCTCTCTCTCATGTCTCTCCCTCCCACTCCCTCTCCCTCTCTCTCTCTCTCAAGTATCTTTGTCCTACCCCCTCTCCCTCTCTCTCTTTCTCAAGTCTCCCCCTCCTACCCCATCTCCCTCTCACAATCACTCACTATATCCCTCTTCCACTCCTTCCCTGTCTCACTCCCTCTATTTGTCTATGTCTACCTCTCCATCTCTCTCTAAGTATCTCCCTCCCACCACCTCTCCCTCTCTCTCTCAATTCCCTCTCTCTCTCATGCCCTATATCTCTCTCCCACTCTCTCTCTCTCTCAAGTCTCTCCCTCCCACCCACTCTCCCTCCCTCTTTGTTTTAGAATTTCAAAAATCCCAACGGTGAGAAATTAGCTCACACCATGTAGTTTATCCTCCTTTCGGATAATTTTTTTAATGATATATAATATTTTATGAATTTTCAAAGTGGACACATCCTAAAAAACTAAAATTTGAGCATTCAAAAAATGTAATTTGTTTCACGTTTTGATGAACGTGTAAAAATCTATCCTAAACCTAGCACATGTTGGTTTTTGACAAAAAACGAAGGCATTTATAGTAGAAGCCATGGATCAAAACCTTAACTAAATCAAAATGAAAAAAGACATATATTTAGATAGCTAAGAGAGAGGTTAACGTTATCACGGATTTTTTATAAACTTGCATTGAAAGATATGCAAGTGAGACAAGGAGCACGGAGGAAAATATGAGAAAATTTGGCAAATCCTGTTAAATAACACGTCCAAAGTAGGCCATTTGGTGAGTGCCAAATGGCCTACTTTGCACAGAACTAGAATTTCCCCTCTTTGGTGAACAACTTTGATAATTCTTAGAGTGCACATTTTATGATTGTAGATGGATAGTTGAGGTTTTACCTTTCATACCTTCTCTAACTCGTTACCATAACTGGATAACTCTTTATCCCTCTAAAGTCTCTATCTCTCAGGTCTCACTCCCTCCCACATGACCTAGACTACTCTCTTAGTCCAATCCCCTCTATTAGGTCTCTTTCCCTCCCACATAGGTACCTAAATAAATCTATCTCACTTCAACCCCCTTTCTCACTCTCCCTCTCTCTCCCTCTTTGGTCTTTTTATCTCTCTCACTCCATCTCCCTCTCTTAGGTTATCTTTCTCTCTTTTTCTCTCTTTTTCTCTCTCTCTCAAGTCTCTCCCTCCTACCCCCTCTCCCTCTCTTAGGTCTATCACTCACTCACTCCCTCTATCTCTCTCCCTCTCTCTCAAATATCTCCACCCCACCCCCTCCCACTCTCTCTCTCTCCCTCTATCTCATGTATCTCCCCCCACCCCCTCCATCTCTCCTGAATCCCTCTATCCCGAGTACTCCCTCTCCCCCGAGTACTCCCTCTCCCTCGCACCCCCTCTCCATCTCTCAAGTCTCTCTCTCTCACTCCTTGTATCTCTCACATCCCTCTATCTCTCACTCCCTCTCTCTCCTACTCTCTTACGTATCTCCTTCCCACCCCCTATCTCCCATTTTTTCTCCCTCTCCTTCTCTCTTGGGTGTCTCCCCCCCAACCTCTCTCCCTCTCCCTCTCTCTTAGGTTTGTCCCTCCCACTCCCTCACCCTCCCTCTCTCTCCCTCTCCCTCTCTCTTAGGTTTTTCCCTCCCACTCCCTCACCCTCCCTCTCTCTCACTCTCTCTGTCTCTATGTCTCTCCCTCTCTCTCTCTCCCACTCCCTCTCTCCCTCTCTCTCTCACTCCCTCTATCTCTCTCCCTCTCTCTAATGTATCTCCTTCCCACCCTATCTCCCTATTTCTTTGTCTCAAGTATCTTCATCCTACCCCATCTTCCTCTCTCTCTTTGTCAAGTCTCCCCCTCCTACACCCTCTCCCTCTCACAGTGACTCCCTCCCTCTCTCACTCCCTCTCCCTTTCCCTATCCCTCTCTCTCAAGCATGTCCCTCCCACCACCTCTCCCTCTCTCACTCTCAAGTAGAGGGTTTAGGGATTAAGGCTTGAGGGTTGAGGGTTGAGGGATTAAGAGGGTATGGGGGTTGAGGGATTATTGTATAAGGGTTAAGGGTTGAGGGTTGAGGTATTAAGAGGGTATAGGGGTTGAGGGATTAGGTTTTAAGGGTTTAGGATTGAGGGATTAAGAGGGTATGGGGGTTGATGGATTAGGGTTTAAGGGTTAAGGGTTGAGGGTTGAGGGATTAAGAGGGTATAGGGGTTGAGGGATTAGGGTTTAAGGATTGAGGGTTGAGGTTGAGGTTGAGGATTAAAAGTATAGGGGTTGAGGATTAGGGTTTAAGGGTTGAGAGGTTGATGAGGAATTAGAGAATTATAGGGGTTAGGATTAGGAATTTAAGGGTTGAGGTTGATGGATGAAGGTATAGGGGTTGAGGATAGGAGTTTAAGGGTTGGGGTTGAAGGAATAGGGATTACTAATAGTTGATAGTTAGAGGTTAAGGAGTTTGAGACTAATATTAGAGGGTTGAGGATTAGGGAGTTTAAGGTTGAGGATTAAGAGGTATAAGGGGTTGATAGATAGGGTTTAAGAATTGAGGTTGAGTAGTTAGGGACTAGGGGTTTGAGGGTTGGGGACAGGAGTTGGGGACAAAGTTGAGTTGAGTTGAGTGAATTAAGAGGTATAAGGATTGATGAATTAGGGTTTAATGGTTTTAAGGTTGAGGAGTTGATGGATTAAGAGTGTAGAGGTTGAGATTAGAGTTTAGGGTTGAGTTGAGTTGATAGATTAAGAATTATAGGGGCCCGAGGATTAGGGAGTTAAGTTGAGGTTGAGGATTAAGAATTATAGAATTGAGGATTAGGAGTTAAAGGTTGAGGGTTGAGGATTAGAGGTATAGAGGGTTGAGGATTAGGGTTTAAGAGGTTGAGGTTGAGGATTAAGAATTATAGGAGTTGAGGTATTAGGGTTTAAGGTTGAGGTTGAAATTGAGAGGGTAAAGGGTTGAGTATTAGGGTTTAAGGGTTGAGGATTAGATTATTAGGGTTGAGGATTAGGGTTTAGGGTTGAAGGATTAAGAGGTATAGAGTTGATGGATTAGGACTAGGGTTGAGGTTGAAGTCAGGAATTAAGATGGTATAGGGGTGAGGGATTAGGGTTGAAGGGTTGAGGTTGAGGGATTAAGAGGTATGGGGTTGGGGATTAGGAGTTTTAAGGTTAGGGTTGAGGGTTGAGGGATTAAGAGGGTATGGGGGTTGAGGGTTTAGGGTTTAAGGGTTAAGGGTTGAGGGTTGAGGGATTAAGAGGGTATAGGGGTTAAGGGATTAGGGTTTAAGGGTTGAGGGTTAAGGGTTGAGGGTTGACATGGTATAGGGGTTGAGGGATTAGGTTTTAAGGGTTGAGGGTTAAGGTTTGAGGGTTGACATGGTATAGGGGTTAAGGAATTAGGGTTAAAGGGTTGAGGGGTAAGGGTTAAGGGTTGAGGGATTAATATTATAGAGGGGTTGATTGATTAGGGTTTAAGGGTTGAGGGTTGAGGGTTTGAGGGATTAGGGTTTAAGGGTTGAGGGTTGACATGGTATAGGGGTTGAGGGATTAGGGTTTAAGGGTTGAGAGGTAATGGTTAAGGGTTAAGGGTTGAGGGATTAATATTATAAAGGGGTTGATTGATTAGGGTTTAAGGGTCAAGGGTTGATGGGTTGAGGGATTAGGGTTTTAAGGGTTGAGGGTTGAGGGTTGAGGGATTAGGGGTTAAGGGTTGAGGGTTGAGGGATTAAGAGGGTATGCGGGTTGAGGGATTGGGGTTTAAGGGTTGAGGGATTAGGGTTTAAGGGTTGAGGGTAAGGGTTGAGGGTTGACATGGTATAGGGGTTGAGGGATTAGGGTTTAAGGGTTGAGGGGTAAGGGTTAAGGGTTGAGGGATTAATATTATAGAGGGATTGACTGATTAGGGTTTAAGGATTGAGGGTTGAGGGATTAAGGTTTAAGGGTTGAGGGTTGAGGGATTAGGGGTTAAGAGTTGAGGGTTGAGGGATTAAGAGAGTATGTGGAGTTGAGGGATTAGGGTTTAAGGGTTGAGGGTTGAGGGATTACGAGGGTGTGGGGGTTGAGGGATTAGGGTTTAAGGGTTGAGGGTTGAGGGTTGAGGGTTGAGGGTTGAGGTATTAAGAGGGTATAGGGGTTGAGGGATTAGGGTTGAAGGGTTGAGGGTTGAGGGATTAAGAGGGTATGGGGGTTGAGGGATTAGGGTTTAAGGGTTGAGAGTTAAGTGTTGAGGGTTGAGGGATTAAGAGGGTATAGGGGTTGAGGGATTAGGCCTCACTTATCTCATAGTCCCTCTCTGTTAGCCCTCACTTACCTCCCACCCTACTTTCTTAGGTCTATCCTTCCCACCCCCTCTCTCCCACTTTGACTCCCTCTCCTTCTCTCAGGTGTCTCCCTCCCATCCTCTCTCCCTCTCTCTCTCTCTTAGGTTTCTCCCTCCCATGCCCTCTCCCTCCCCACCTCTCTCTCTCTCAAGTCTTTCCCTCCCACCCCCCCTCTCTCTCTCCCACTCCCTCCCTCTCTCACTCCCTCTATCTCTCTCCCACTTTGTGTCTCTCCCTCTCTCTGAAGTCTCTCCTTTTCAAAGGAACATATTTGGTGAGTGCCAAATGGGTTTACCTTGAAACGATAAAAATAAGGGTTGACCCCGTGGTTCAGGCCCACATTCTCTTGTATTTTTCTAGTTCAGCGCTTTATCTGAATCAGAAACATATTTTTTCTGCTTTGACTTCATATTGTACCAATCTATGCTTGATCCATCACCTTTTTACCACCAACCTGCATGGTAGACAACATAGAAGAAGACATTTTGAAGTTTCTACATCATTTTACATTATCTAAGGTAATATATTCATTTTGGTAAATTGAAATGTTTGTATTTAGTATATTTATTTGTTTTTGACAATATAAACTAAATTTCCTTAATGATTTTATTGATCATAACAATTGGACTTAGAATTCAACATTGAATTAGATGGGATTTGCATAAAAAAGTTCAATTTTTAGATTTGCATAAAAAAATTCAATTTTTATGAGTTTGAAGAACAAAAGAAATAAAAACATGACATTTAATTAACATAAATTTACTTATGAATTCTATTTCTATTTCTTATAGTAGTCCATTTCCAGCATGGCTAGTGGAATTCACTGTATTTCATTCTTTTTCAACTAATTTGGAAAACTTTTATTTTCATCTAATTTGGAAAACCTAATAGCTTTCATCAGTGTTATTGCAAGTGTCCATTAATTTTTTTGTTCCATAAAAAATTCAGCTTCATCACATGTGCTTATATAAATTCAAGTGAGTTGACATAGTTGAGAATGCTTATTGTCTTTCTAAGTTACCTCATTACCAAAGAAATAGTGCATAATTATAAGATATAGCATCACAAACCCTTCTTTGAATCCATATTCTTCATGACTTTGTTGACAATCAAAAATTTGGTTTTGAGAAAAATAAACACAAGAATCTCTAGTTTTCATTTAGGTGGCAGCAATTTATACCCTAGGTTTGTGATTCTCATTGATTTGTTGTATTGAATGGTTTTCACCCCTCTCTACATCAATATTTTTGTAAAATGCATTACTTACTTTTGTTCTATGTGTGTTTGTGGACATGTAGCATTCAAGGTCATGTCGAGGAAACGACTGAAGCCTCTAACACCAAAAGAACGTGTAGTTAAAAATGCAAGGAGAAGAGAATAAAAAAATGTAGCTTGTGAAGCAAAGGAATTGTAGCCCATACAACCACAAATTCCCGTGCAATCTAAGAAAGATGTCAAATTAGCAAAACAAAGGGCACGAATGAGGAAAGTTCATGGAAGGATAGGAATGGATATAGAAGTTGGGGGCACATCATCAACCATAGGTGAAGCTCAATGCACATCTCCAGTTGAAGACACATTGACAACAACATGTGGTTTTCTAGGTACATCGGAAATCACATCTCCAATTGAAGACACACCATCAAAAACATTGTGTTTTGAAAGTACATCAGCAAACACATCTCTATTTGAAGGAACTCCACAAACGAAATCTCAAGTTGGAGGTACAACATCGTTTACATGTCAATATCAAGGTATGTCATTAATTGCACCTTCAATTGAAGGTACACAATCTATCCCCGATGTTGTTGATCTTCCCAATATTGACACAAATTTACATTTGAGAACTCCTAGATTTTTGCATAGAAAACCTACACTTTTTATTTATATTTATTCCAATGTTTTGAAATGGATGCCTAATAAGATTCCAAAACGTAGTCAAAGATATGCAGAAAGGATATGGAGTTTGTTTTTTGTGAAGCTAAGTGAGGGTGGAAGATGCGAACTATTTGTTGAAATGATGAGGCAACTCAAAGTTAGGCCCACCATGAAGGCTCTTGGGCTAAGATTTTTGAATGACTCAAGTGAAAATTCCATTGTAAAGAACTTCATGAGTGCATACAAGAGCGTGGGTTCCACCTCACGCATGAACGATAGTTGTGCCACATGACGTGTGATGACAACAACATTGTTAAGCAGTCAATAAAGGAACAAGGTGAACCTTAAAAAGTCAAGTAAGTCTTTGAAAATAAGTAGATCATCTCTAATGAGAGCCAAATGAAGGCATGAAAGAGTTGAGGATCCAAATAGCAACGAGTTATGGGCATTTTCGGGTAGAGTGCCACGGAAAGACACAAGAATTGCTCAAGGCTTGAGATCTTTAATTGTGAATTATTGGAAGGATAACACAAGGACCTCTCCTAATCAAAGAGATGTTTTAAGAAGGATAATTGGTAGTAAAAATCATGAGCCACATCCAATGCATTATTTGGATACCACTCAAACCCAAATTTTTGTTGATTTTGTACATAATTTTCCTGAAATTAAAATATGTCAAAGGTATTTTGAAATGCTAAAGCCTTTTTATGTCAAAATAAATCACACACGCACAACTTGTTGTTGTAGGGTTCATATTGAGTTTTCTAACCATTATGATGTTTATCGACGTATATGTGTAGATATGCATACTAACAACGTTTTTCAAGAATGTAAAATAATGCCTCCACCTAAATAGTCAAGGAAATTTTTGTCTTCCATTTTATGTGAAAGAGAGGATGCTCAAATTTTTTACAAAAAATAATGTTTGGATGGCACATGTGATCATTGTGGTGGCATGCAACATTTTCCAATTTTCCAACACATGGCTAGTACACACACAATTGGAGACAAAATTCTGGAATTTGGCAAATATAAGACAGTGGCATATAGTCTAAAAGATGGGAAAGAAGCAAAGAAGTTTGAATTGGTCAATGATAAGATTGTAGTGTATCACTTTATGAGCAGTTTTCGTGATCAGGTGGTTTATGATTATGCAACGCATACACACAAAGCACAATGGTTGGACTCACAGTTCAAGTTATGCAAGGACACATTTCCACTTCGTCATATCATTTTAGTTGTCGACTTCGCTAAGAACTACACACTACAACCATAGAATGAGGTGCAATCACAGTACTACAACTCCGTGCAGGTTGCTATATTTGTACATATAGCATCCATTCATGCAAATGATAGTACAGAGGAAAATAGGAAAGTATTGAGGGAGTATCACTTTTACATCAATGATGATCGCACACATTCTATAGAGTTTTTCAAGGTTGCTTTCGTATGTTCTATGTCGATCTAGCTAGCAGGGGCATATCATTTAGTCAGCATATCATATGGTCAGATAATTGTACATCACAATTCAAGAATGCCAGAATGTTTTACCGATTGAGCAGGATGCATAGGATTAGTGGTGTTCATCATATGTGGAACTTCTCAAAGGTCAAGCATGAAAAGGGGGAGCATGATGGAGCAGGTGCATGTATCAAAAGATCCCTAGCACGAGAAGAGTTAAAGTACACAAATAGTGTAAAGTTGATAGATGCAAGATCAATTGTCCAATGGTGCAATGGTTCAATGGGTTCAGGTAGTGAAGGTAATTATTTAGTTCATAGATTTTTTCATTTAGTAGATGATACTAACATTGCAAATTAAGAGGATTGTTGTACACTAACAAGATCGAGCGAGATACACTCTTTTAGAAGCTCCAATGTAGGTACATGGACTATGCATACAAGGAAGATGGCATGCTTTTGTTATGCATGTACACTTCAATCATGGAATGATTGCGAGTCAACAAAGTGGGTTGACGAATGGTCTATAAGAAGTCTAACGCCACTTGACACTTATTAGCTCCCTATAGCTCTACAAATCACGAAGATGCAATCATCCATTGACTTTGATCATGTATCAGACATACAAGAACCAGGTAATATATCTTACTTACAAGTTTTATTATGTTGCTCAGTAAATAAATCTAACAAGATGAACATATCAATGCAAGGCACGTTTATGCGGTGATTGCAGATGAAGACAATGAAGAGGGTACAGATTATTACCTGTGTCATTGTATCGAGGCCAAAAATAAATTGGAGTCCCCAATTATAGATGGAGAAAACATAGAATATCTTACAGGTTCGGTGGTTGTTACTGGAACATGGCTTCGAAGGTATCTAGTTAAGAATGTTGTAGTTTGGTTGTTTGAGGACTTCGACACGCATTGGAAAATTATTCAGTATTCGAACCTTGTCGTCACCACCAACGTTCGGTTGATCAAATAAAAGGGTAGACTTGCGAACAAGAACTCATCAAAATTTCATGAGTCTGACCACGAGGCAATACTCGACACAATAAAGAGTAGAGCAGACCCAGATGGTTCCCTGGATTGATTTGTAAGTATGCACATTGAATTTTTAAAGCCATGTTATTGATCACTCTTTTGGACCAACACCTTGCAATAAGGCTTTTTCACCATTATTGTTTGATGTCATATGCATTTACGATTGCCATTGATCCTTTTCTGATTGTGACTATAGGTAATACTGAAGTTTGTCAAAGTATATAAGAAAAGAAAAACATCAGTTGCTGGTGCAAGTGTTCAGTGGTATGAGAAACATCGGTTTCTGGTGCATTTTTTGGTTGTCAATCTTCTCTTTCTTTTCCATCTCCTAGATTTATCGGATTCTTATATGCTACACGTTTTATGGTAAGCCTCTCAGTGATATATTTGAAATTTATACGTAGGGTCATCGAGAGATGATAAAGTAGCAAAGGGGTGCATCACCATTGTAGGACCTTCAATCGACCTCCTTATCTAGCATGCATGAAGGTGATAGTAGGTCTCATCATCTTTATGATTGACATTATTTAGTTATTGCTCTTTTAATGATTTTTTTGTGGGTCTATGTCCAAGATTAAGAGGCTTTTGCAGGTTTTTTGTGGACCAAATTCCCATGATACTACACAACCACAGAGAGGCTACTACCCATGTGTTTCGTAGGGAGCAGGTGATTACATGTTTTGAACCATTTTGAAATGCAAATAGTTGGGCCAGCTAAAGTGGAATGGAAAAACAAAACTGGGCAGCAACTCCTTTTGTCCTTTCTCAAGTACAATATATTTCATGATCTATGCTAGAAATGGGAGGATTATTTCCCTGCATCTATTGCTATAAGTATTGAAAAATGGGAATATTTTCAAGATGTTCTTCCATCACTATTGTAATATTTGTCATTGACTTAGTGTATTTTTTAATATATTAAAATCATGAGAAATTAATACATGCAAATGTATATATTCCTTAAATATGCCTCAATAAAATGTGTATATTACATTTAAAAGTAGTTGTAATGCTTCATGGTTTACATTTCAAGAGTTTATTGAAGACTTCACACTCATAAGGACCTAATGTTGCATACACAACCATAGCTCTTGGAGTCTTGAGACACTAACTGACATAGACTTGACAATCATAGGACATTGACTGTGGTGAGTGAATTTGATTGTCAAGCACTTTATAATCATACACTCACTATACTTAACAATCGATCACTTCTCATTTCTAATATGTCCTTTTCATTTGCACATTGCCATGTACATTGACCTTTCACATTTCCCTTGTGTTCATACATTCATGATGCTTGTCTAACCCAAAAGCCACAAAAGAAAATATTATATTCATCTAAAGACTATCTAAACTCATTCACAAAACCTTCTGATGGACTTTAAAATACCCTAACCAGCTGTTAGCAGTGATCTTCCTTGAAATCCTGAATGGTCCCTCTATTTGAACATCTAGGGTTTCTTCAATTTGTGTTATCTCTTGATGATTTGATATGTTGTTGTTATCTTTTTCCAATTAATTGTCATATGCCATCACTTCACTCCTTTTTAGTATCAAATCTACTCCTTTGAGTTTATTGGCATAGTCCGTTTTGATCTCTACCTATTAGACATTGTCCTTGCCCTTATATTCTCTTTTTGACATAATTGTCACTATTGTTCAAATTATCAAAGCATACTCTAAGCTCTATATGGTATCCTTTTATCTTTGTTATCGATTTTCTCTTTCTATGTATACATGCCCTCTTTAAAATATTTGGAAATCAATACTATTAGCAACATAAGCACGGTGGTTGTGGTATCTCCTTATAAAAGATATAAGGGTTCTTACAATAAGCAAAAAACCAGACCTATCAAAATCACCTCTACGTGCATGTCCCTGCATGTACTGAAAATGATGATCTCTAGGGCTGCATAAGCTTTCCCATACTTCCTTTACTCATCATATATGCATTTCCACGTGAAACTGCCCTACAAAAATATTTCTAAGGCATTTAAACTAGAAAGCAATAAGTGTGTACATTGCAATACCCCTTTTGATGATGGAAATTAATTGTAGAAGTGTGAGAACTAACATTAACTTCTTTGTAGTCTTCCATTTGAAAGCTTGTAGCACATTTGACTGCCATGAAAGCTCAAAAAATTGGTAGAAGAGACCTAAAAGGTAACAAAACCCTAACGTCTCAACTTAGTCTTTATTAAATTCAATCATAACAAAACAACCTACTCATGCATGTGAATTTGACTCATTCAAGGCATTAGAGACTAACCTCTTACAAATTTTAAAAGAAAAGGTTGTTTTGACCCTAAAGGATTGAACATAGACTAACAATTGTAATTGTTTGGATCTACCAATTCATCCCCCCTCTCAGTTGATTGTGTTCCCTTCACCCTTGGCCTTTCCATTATTATCACAACTTTGAAGAAAAATATCAAAAACTACTCCAAGTGCCTAACAATGATATTGCCTCATCATCCACCTCACATAAATCCTTTCCAAATATCAAGGTCCAAATACGAGACAAGACAAGGGTTGTAGAGACTATGGTCTTAAAGGGTATTTTTATGTAGGACAACTCCCATATTCTCCTACGACATGTATGAAAAACCATAACACATAGAAAAAAGCCTCTTCAATCATCAAATTTGAACCCATGGTTTTCTCCAAGTGGGGAGAGCTAAACAAAGAGGTTATAGAGGAAGACATCTCCAAATTGTTGTACCAATATGAGAAAGAGAAAGCAACCCTACCAATAGATCAATGTGGTAAGGTTTTTCAAGTCATTAAGAACATGGGGGATTCACATGACATGGTAGCCTTGGTCTACATCAACAAGGAATAAGATAACCCATTTTTCTAGACAAATGATAAAAATATTAAGGGCTTGGGTATGGTTCATTATACATTACTCCTAACATTGAGAGTACCCCTAAAATCATATTGCTTAGGGTTGAAAAGGTAGGGGCAGTGTATGCCTCATAGAAATTGATGCAACCTAGGTCATCTCTAACATACCTTAGGGTATGACATTCAACAAAACAACTACTATGGTTCAACCGACTCAATCCCTTAAGGGTGCAAAGTACAAAAGGGCAACAATGTTTGACAGGGTATTACTCATAAATCATGGTGATTACAAAATCTTTTTCTGAATGTACTAGATAAAATTGGACCCCTCTACAATAACCTCTCTCGGTTATTTCTATCTTGGAGGCATTTTCCTGTGGTGACGAATTTTCACTCGGGGAAAGAGTTATCAAATACAAGTAGTTGAAAGTTGCAAAGTGGTGCAACTTTCGTTTTGCAACTCGTGTGACCAAACAAACTATTCCAACGCATCTGGGTGGGTTTTTTTTTGCTAGGCATGGTTCTCTTTCACACCCAAACACACAGAATCACTCTGAGCTACGTTCAACTAGATCGATCCCTTTAGGGTCCAAAGTGCAATATGGCTGCAAAATTTAGCATGCTATTACTCAAACATCATGACACTTAGTAACTTCTCATCTGATCCTACAAGATCATGTTGGGCCCATCTACAATAACCTCGCTCGATTTTGGCTATCTCAGAGGCATTTTCCTGTGCTGGCGAATTTTCACTCGGGGAAAAAGTTGTCAAATGCGAGTAGTTGAAAGTTGCAAAGTGGTGCAACTTTCATTCTGCAGCTCGTGTGACCAAAAAAACTATTCCAACACATCCGAGTGGGTACGCTTACACTAGGCATGGTCCTCTTTCACACCCAAACAAGCGGAATCGCTCTGAGCTATGTTCAACCGGATCGATCCCTTAAGAGTCCAAAGTGCAAAATGGCTGCGAAATTTAGCATGCTATTACTCGAACATTGTAATGCTTAGTAACTTCTCATATGATCCTACAAGATCATTTTGGGCCCATCTACAATAACCTCACTTGGTTTTTTCTATCTCAGAAGTGTTTTCTTGTGCTGACAAATTTTCACTCAGGGAAAAAGTTGTCAAATGCAAGTAGTTGAAAGTTGCAAAGTGGTGCAACTTTTATTCTCCAGCTCGTGTGACCCAAAAAACTGTTCCAACGTGTCTAGGTGGGTGTGTTTACACTAGGAATGGTCCTCTTTCACACCTAAATACATGGAATCGCTCTGACCTACGTTCAACCGGATCGATCCCTTAAGGGTCCAAAGTTCAAAATGGTTGTGAAATTCAGCATGCTATTACTCGGACACTGTGATGCTTAGAAACTTCTCGTCTAATCCTACAAGATCATGTTGGTCCCATCTACAATAACCTCACTTGGTTTTCACTATCTCAGAGGCATTTTCCTATGCTGGCGAATTTTCACTCGAGGAAAAAATTGTCAAATGCAAGTAGTTGAAAGTTGCAAAGTGGTGCAACTTTCGTTCTATAGCTTGTCTAACCAAACAGACTATTCCAACGCATCTAGGTGGGTACGTTTATGCTATGCATGGTCCTCTTTCACACCCAAACACGCAGAATCACTCTGAGCTACGTTCAACTGGATCAATCCCTTAAGGGTCCAAAGTGCAAAATGGCTACAAAATTCAACATGCTATTACTCAAACATCGTGATGCTTAGAAAATTCTCGTCTAAACCTATGAGATAATGTTGGACCCCTCTACAATAACCTCTCTCGGTTATTGCTATCACAGAGGCATTTTCCTCTGCTGGCAAATTTTCACTCAGGGAAAGAGTTGTCAAATGCAAGTAGTTGAAAGTTGCAAAGTGGTGCAACTTTCATTCTGCAGCTCGTCTGACCAAACGAACTATTCCAATGCATCTAGGTGGGTACGTTTAT
The DNA here is from genome assembly GCA_007115665.2 of Sequoiadendron giganteum. Taxonomy (NCBI): domain Eukaryota; kingdom Viridiplantae; phylum Streptophyta; class Pinopsida; order Cupressales; family Cupressaceae; genus Sequoiadendron; species Sequoiadendron giganteum. The sequence continues at coordinate 189,138,586 of CM021105.1, read as the reverse complement.
GCTAGGCATGGTCCTCTTTTGCACCCAAACATGCGGAATCACTCTGAGCTACGTTCAACCGGATTGATCCCTTAAGGGTCCAAAGTGCAAAATAGCTGCGAACTTCAGCATGCTATTACTCGGACATCGTGATTCTTAGAAAATTATCATCTAATCCTATGGGATCATGCTAGGCCCCTCTACAATAACCTCACTTGGTTTTTTCTATTTCAAAGGCATTTTCCTGTGTTGACGAATTTTCACTCGGGGAAAAAGTTTTCAAATGCGAGTAGTTAAAAGTTACAAAGTGGTGCAACTTTCGTTCTACAACTCGTGTGACTAAATGACTTGTTCCAACACATCCGGGTGGGTACGTTTAGGCTAGGCATGGTCCTCTTTTGCACCCAAACATGCGGAATCGCTTTGAGCTACGTTCAATTGGATCGATCCCTTAAGGGTCCAAAGTGCAAAATGGCTACGAACTTCAGCATGCTATTACTCGGACATCGTGAAGCTTAGAAACTTAACATATAATCTTATGGAATGAAGTTGGGCCCCTCTACAATAACCTCTCTCATTTTTTTCTATCTTAGAGGAATTTTCCTATGCTAGCGAATTTTCACTCGGGAAAAAAGATGTCAAATGCAAGTAGTTGAAAGTTGCAAAGTGGTGCAACTTTTGATCTGTAGCTTGTCTAACCAAACAGATTGTTCCACTGCATCTGGGTGGGTACGTTTACGTTAGGAATGATCCTCTTTCACACCCAAACACGCAGAATCACTTCAAACTACATTCAACCGGATCGATCCCTTAAAGGTCCAGAGTGCAAAATGGCTTTGAAATTCATCATGCTATTACTCAGACACCGTGACGCTTAGAAACTTCTCATCTAGCCCTACAAGATCATGTTGGGCCCATCTACAATAACCTCGCTCGATTTTCGCTATCTTGGAGGCATTTTCTTGTGCTGGCGAATTTTCACTCGAGGAAAAGTTGTCAAATGCAAGTAGTTGAAACCTGCAAAGTGTTGCAACTTTCATTTTGCAGCTTGTGTGACCAAATGAACTATTCCAATGCATCTTAATAGGTATTTTTATGCTAGGCATGGTCCTCTTTCGCACCCAAAGATGCGGAATTGCTTCGAGCTATGTTCAACCGGATCGATCCCTTAAGGGTCCAAACTATAAAATGGCTGTGAACTTCAACATGCTATTACTCAGACACCGTGATAATTAAAATCTTATCATCTAATCCTATGGGATGATGTTGGGACCCTCTATAATAACCTCTCTCGATTTTTTCTATCTTGGAGTAATTTTCCTATGCTGGCAAATTTTCACTCGGGGAAAAAGTTGTCAAATGCAAGTAGTTGAAAGTTGCAAAGTGGTGCAACTTTCGTTCTACAGCTTGTGTGACCAAACATATCATTCCAATGCATCTAGGTGGGTACGTTTACTCTAGGCATGGTCCTCTTTTGCACCTAAACACGAGGAATCACTCAGAGCTACGTTAACCAGATCGATCCCTTAAGGGTCCAAAGTGCAAAATGGCTACAAACTTCAGCATGCTATTAATCGGACACCGTGATGCTTAGAAACTTCTTGTCTAATCTTATGGGATCATGTTGGGCCCCTCTACAATAACCTTGTTCAGTTTTTGCTATCTCAGAGGCTTTTTCCTGTGGTGGTGAAGTTTCACTCGAGGAAAAAGTTATCAAATGCAAGTAGTTGAAAGTTGCAAAGTGGTGCAACTTTCGTTCTGCAGCTTGTGTGACCAAACGAACTGTTCCAATGCATCCGAATAGGTATGTTTATGCTAGGCATGGTCCTTTTTTGCACCTAAATACGTGGAATCACTCTGAGCTACGTTCAACCAGATCGATCCCTTAAGGGTCCAAAGTGTAAAATGGTTGTGAACCTCAACATGCTATTACTCGGACACCGTGACGCTTAGAAACTTCTCGTTTGATCGGCAAAAACTAAAAAATTGGCAAAAAATGCTTTTAAAACCTGCAAAAAAATGCGAATAAAATCATGCTAATTTTCATGTGAAAAAAAAATGAGACCATAGCTTGTTGCTTACTATTATTCTTTGATAGAATTTTTCCAAGCATCCATAGCTTGTTCGAAAGAACCTGTTTTAGGCTTTTAGTTATAGTAGCAAGGCAGTGAACTGTTTGATAAAATGCTTTAGTAGACATGTATGAAAAATGTCGTAGCATAGACAAGGCAGTGAACTATTTGAAAAAATGCCTCAAAGAAATGCCCTCTCATGGTGATGGAATTCCATGACAATCCATAGCCATAGGCATTCTTCATGGAATTCCATCACCATGAGACCACATTTCTTCGAGGCATTTTTTCAAGCAGTTCACTACCTTGTCTATGCTATTGCTTACTATTACGCTTCAACAGATTTTTTCCAAGCATCCATAGCTTGTTCAAAAGCTCTTGTTTTAGGCTTTTAGCCATAGTAGCAAGGTAGTGAACTATTTGAGAAGATGCTTTGGTAGACATGTATGAAAAATGTGGTAGAATAGACAAGACAATGAATTGTTTGAAAAAATTCTTGAAAGAAATGTGGTCTCATGGTGATTATTGTCATTGCATTCCATCACCATGAGACCGCATTTATTTGAGACATTTTTTCAAACAGTTCATTGCCTTGTCTATGGCTTGTAATGCCTTCAAAAGGCTAATTTGTCCAATTTGTATGTTCAAGCCAAAATGATGTGTCAAGGCCTTGTAATGGCTAATTTGAATCTAATCAAGTCATAAAATAAGTCACTAGGAGGTGAAAATATAAAAAATGCAAATAATACAATGTTGTTAAAAATTAATCATGATGTAATTATGCAGCAAGAGAGAGCATAAATCAAGGAATATTAAGAGTTAAAAAGGTAGTTGCACCGATGAGAAGTTAGAAAAGGTAGTTACTAAGAGGGAAAAATTTATAAAAGGCATTGTAAGGCATGCAAAAAGGGGACTGGTATAGTTATTTTTACAATGTGTTTGAGAGTCCAATAGAGCATTTCATCACTACTCCACTAATGTAGGCCAAGTAGATTGGTGGAGTAGGTTAATGTTAGGGTGTTTTGAATGTTTTTTATGATTGTAGGTACAGGGGTATGTTGTTCAAAATTACTTGTTTTAGGATTTTAGCCATAGCAGCAAGGTAGTGAACTGTTTCAGAAGATTCTTTGGTAGACATGTATGAAAAATGTGGTAGCATAGACAAGGCAGTGAATTGTTTAAAAAAATGCCTGAAAGAAATACGGTCTCATGGTGATTATTGTCATTGCATTCCATCACCATGAGACTGCATTTATTTGAGGCATTTTTTCAAATAGTTCACTGCCTTGTCTATGCTTGTCATGGCATACCATCACCATGAGACCACTTTTCTTTGACACATTTTTTCAAAAAGTTCAATGGCTTGTCTATGCTATTGCTTACTATTATGCTTTGATAGATTTTTTCCAAGCATCCATAGCTTGTTCAAAAGCATTTGTTTTAGGCTTTTAGCCATAGCAAGAAGGCAATGAACTATTCGATAAAATTCTTTGGTAGACATATATGAAAAATGTCGTAGCATAGACAAGGGAATGAACTATTTGAAAAATACCTCAAAGAAATGTGGTCTCATGGAATGTAATGACAAGCTACAGCAATTGGCAGCTGCTCCTAGTTATTAGTTATGCAATGTGAAGTAATTGCATAACTTCTTAGGTTGACTTTGTAAAAAGCTATATTTTAATTGAAATTTTATCATCTATCAGCATCTAGTTATTCGTTATGCAATGTGAAGTGATGCTTTGAGTTTGAAAGATGTGCAATGCATGAATATAAACTAGAAAAATCTATTTTCTACATTTCATTAGTTAAACTCTTTATTTTATTTGCTCTTTATATCTCTATGCTATGGAAATGCCTTTCGATTTCAAAAGAGATAGTTTTTATCTCTTGTTATACAATTTTTTACGTTTTTTTTATCTCTTGTTATAAAAAGGAGCAGTTATACAATGTTAATCAATGACATGAATATAAACTACAAAAATCTATTTTTTACAATTCATTAGTTAAAATATTTATTGTATTTGCTCTCTATATCTCTATATGCTATGGAAATACCTTGCAATTGTATTTAAAAGGCCTAATAGGTCAGTTAGGTGGTATTTGCAAAATCAAGTTGTGAATCAATGGTAATTAAGAGCAAATTTGACAAATTGCCATCTTAGAAGTCTAACAAAGGGTGGTTATGGTGGTTGATCGGCTCAAGGGGTAGTTGTAAGGTGGTATCAAGATATATTGTTGTAAAACCCCGAGTTGAGGGTTGATTTTTTTGAGTTTCTAATAAGAAAATATACTTTTGAAAATGTTGATCATTGGTTTTCTTTGTTTTCCTGAATTTTCTTTGCCTTGCACAGGCCCATACAAGTCTATCATGAATTGAGGCTTTGGATACTTGATTGCATATGTGTTTACTCTCTTTGCATCTTTTCAGAAGGTTTAAATCCATCGTTGGTGTGTGTAGGATCAACAAACTTGGTTACTGCTCTATTTTTTGTGTTAGGGGTTTTGAGGGCAACACCATGACACATTAGCCAATCCACCTACTATTTTGACCCTGTTGCTTGGTGGATTGGCCTGTACCATGATTATTTTTGTGTGTGGATACTTTGGAGGCTGAGAGAATGAATAAACTCAGTGGGGTGTGAAGTTCTAATGTTGTTCAGGGGTGTTTCCACCATGAAAGTAAGGAACTCAAGTAGTGAATCTGAGAAATACTGAAAGGAATGGGATTGTGAGTGTCTTTTAAGTTAGGTCAAAGGTATTGTGGGGTTTTTGTACCTTTGGAAGGATTGGGGGAGGTCTGGAGTTATGAATTTCTTTAAAACCCTTGTTTTTGTGAAGGTTTAGGACAGTTTTTTAGTAGAGGAATAGAAAAAGTTCTTGGGGATCTTAAAATGGGAGAATCCTGAGCTTGGTGAGCATCCCTAATACTATTTCAAGTTTCCTTGGTTTGCAGGTGATTTTGTGAGGGGGTTCCTTTGGAAATTAGGTCTAATTGTGAAGCCTAGAGCGATGGAGGTGTATTGAAAGTTCATGTTGGTCCAAAAGAGTTACTATTGGTTTTGGAATATGTTGTGTAACCCTGAAAAGGGTATCTTAATCCACATTTAAATGGTCAGGTGTTTTGGAAAGGTTGGGAGAAATTAGGCTTGGACCGGGTTTTGAGTTTGGTGCAGGAGCACCTACACCACATCATCATTTATTTATTTTTGAATACATCAATAGGGAAATTTTAGTGTCTTTAGGTTTATTTTGTCTAATAAGCTTTGAGAGATCAACCATAATGCAAATAAAGGGTGTTTTATGTCTTAGAAGTCAATTAGAAATCATATAAGTTGTAAAATGCTGACAAAGCAACTTTAACACAAACAAATGTAATTAAGGGACCAACTAATCCCAAAGTTTTTTATGGGAATTGGGGAGAAGATGGTTGTTGGAAAATTCTTTTAAAATACTTATCAAGGCTTGAATGAGAGAGTGGAAGAAGTTTTGTAACAATTTTACACAATAAACACCACGGTCTTGAGCAATTTTCTAGAATATTGTTTTCTTCATATTTTTGAGTGTTGTACGGGCACATACAGGTTCTTCATCATCTAATAATTTTAGAGGATGTTTCCATATTTTTTTCTAATTCATTTATTTTTTATTTGGTGTCTTAACTCTTTGTTTGTAGAGAGAACCAACACAAACAATGATTGTCCCAGTGTTGTTGAATCAAGGGTTTGAGGGGAAATTTGTGATGTAACAATCAATCCACCTACTATTTGCTACTATATCTCAGTGGATTGATTGAAAAAATGTTATAATAAGTGTGTCAACCCATTTTGGAATAAGGAGTCATAATTATGTGGCATTTTTGTGACTGTTCTAAGACTGAACAGGGGTTTTCCAACATGGAAGTGAGGAACCAAAGAGAGGTTTTTAAGAATTAATGCTTGTAAGGGTTATGTGAGGGTCTAACGAGATTTTTCAGAAGTCTTTTGAGGTGTTTGGGGCTTTGGAAGTGTTGAGAGAGGTTTGTAGTTGTATGTTTCTTTAAAACCCTTGATTTTGTGAAGGTTTAGGAGGGTTTCTTGGGACAGTGAGTTAGAGGCTCTGTAGACACAAAATAATGACAAAATTTGAGCTTTGGAACCATGACCTAATACTTTCCAATGTATTTGGGAAGATACCTAAAGTTGGAAGGGTGGTCCCTTTGGAAAAAAGGGCTAATTGTGAAGCCAAAATTGAAGTAGGTGTGTTGAAAGTCTATGTCGGTCCAAAAGAGTGACCACTGATTCTTTGGTATATTGTGTAGCCCTGAAAATGGTATCTCAATCCATCTTGTAATTGTCTAGTGTTTTGGAAAGGTTGGGATAAATCTGGCTAAAACTGAGTTTTGAGTATCACAAGAATAACTAGTCACAAATGTGAGTTTTGGAAACCTTGATGAATTTGACTTAGGGATTGTTCTCAATTGATTAAATTTTTATACATATGAATGTTGATGGTATTTGTAGGGCCTTGGTGGAGTCTTGTTGTTCATTTTCAAGGTTGAGGAGTTGAGACCCTTCAAGGTGGGTTGATGCCTATTAGACTAAATCATTATGAAGAAGAGTTCTTGATTGAGAATAAACATTTCCATTGTTGTGAGTCTTCTACACCTTGGCTCTGCAGCAAAGTGCTACAAGGTTGGATTATTGGGTAAGTTTTTGAATGAATATTTTGGTTTAATGGGGCTTTGAGGTTGTGTAGATTGCTCAAAATAGGTTGTATTAATCTTGTTAGGAGCCCCTTGAAGGTAGGTTGTCAGAATCATTGGGTTTGAGCCTCCTTGCCTCTGCATCGGTGAGGCACAAGTAATTGAAGCGTTCCAAAGGATAAAAACCACCACGAATGGAGCTTATTTATACAATATGCTTTAGATGGGGCTTATTGAGCATTCAACGGTAATTAATTAAGCATTAGATGTAAACAAAAACCATGCCTACAACATTCAAGCATACAACTTACACGATACGCATGATAACATCATTCAAAAATGGTAGTAGCAAAATAAGAGTTTCTTTAATCAAAAATCCGAAAGGCTATACAATGATATATATTGATAAAAGTATATAAATATATCCAAAAAAACCATATAGGCTTAGTACAAAGGAGCCATTTGGACATAAAATATCATGTATATATATCAATAGTACAAAACATATGTTCCAAAATGCCACATAGGCATACAACAAACAACACTAATACATAGTCATTTCCCTTTAGGGGAAGGAAATAGATCCCGTGTTGCCTTCAAATTTTGGCTGGATGGAGTGACTGTTGCTTGTCTTGTCTTTCGAACACGCTCGCTACTCCTCCTCTCTTCACTCTAGACCTTCAACTGATACAATTAAAAGTAAAGATGTTAAAACATAGAAATTGAATTATGGAATGACATATAACAAAATATAATCACTTACCGCATACATATAGTCATCATGCACATTTAAAGCATCACCATGTCCATGATCTAGAGTGACAACCACCTGTAGCAACCATGAAGATATAAATTAAACTACATAAAATTAGCATGAAAATTTTCTATAATAGACCATAAAAGATAAAATATAATGTCAAATCAACTAATCTATTCCATACCTCTCTCAATGGATCAGAACTAGCTATTGTTGCAGCAACTCCATGGTCCATCGTGCCACCAACATCACCAGGGCTATCTCTTGTCAACAGTTGCAAATGAAACAATATCTCAGGTATCATGTTGATATAGGAGAACATAATGTGACACGATCAAGGAATACTTGAATGCAATGTTTGTGTTTCTCATCAATTTTTTAGATTTGTATATACGCAAAATTACGAAAACTAGCTAACATAGATTTACAACCACCATTAATGAATAAAGGCTACCTAAGTGTACATTGTTTGAGGATATGAATCACAAGGTGTGGAGGAAGAAGGTGCACCAGGAAACTGTTTGAAATCTGAAGCATGTTATGAGACAAACATTCAAATATAACATTCAACTGTTCAAATGCAATAATAATATCTTTAATACTAGTTGCATACTTGTGGACTCATCGTCAAGAATGTATAAGGGTCTGTAGGAATAGAGCATCCCTCATGAATAGTGCAACCCTAAAAGTTCATCATATCAAAATTCTACTAATTTAGTTATTCTTAAATTTTAAAATATATTTTAATAAACAACATTAAAATAACTTGCTAAATTTTACCTAAGTGTCAACGCCAAATGTATCATTCAGAATATCATTTGTGAAATCCATCACCTTTACAACTGACGTAGGCTATGTAGTTGCATCACGAGCACCCTGATAATCATATGTGCAAACAACACCACAAGCGCCACAATGGTGGGGTGGAGCTCAGGGCCTACACATCTCCTCCACACCAGGCTCTACTAGAGAACTCGCACACTGTAAAATGGTCTGGGTGAGTGAGCCAATCGACTTCATCGTGTCCACCTCTACACTATCCTTAACAATGGAAGGAACAACGACATGCTCCACCATGTGTCTGCCCAAGGCTCTCGTTGCCAACTGTGGATTACGTCGTGCAATAGGTCTATCATGTGTGGAGCCCCCACCTCTACCCTGAAAGTCTAAGATGTCAAAATAGTTTAGCATTTTATTGAGGACAAACTCGCAATAGAGTTTCCTCAAAAAGTATTGCGGCACCTCATGGTTATTGCATGGAGGTTGGTCAAATACCATCCACCACCGCTCTCAAAATTTGTTTCTAATTAAATCATGATGGCACCAATGGATGGGGAACCTCCTGCATGCATGGGACAAAGGTTCATTGGTTTTTGGGTCTTTAAATAGGGCACACAACTCAGAATTGCTAATTTTTAGTTTTTTGACATTTGCATATGACAAACCATTAGCATAAAATTGTCTCATCTCATGTCTCTTAGTTGACCAAAAATTCATTTGCTTGCTCATTTCTCCTACATGAGTTAAAATTGACTTCAATGATTCAGATATCCCTCTCCTATAAGGGTGGGTTTCGGCATGCTCGGTTAATCTTGCAATTAATTGTTCAATGTCTCTTTTATTGTTTTCAATTTGATTTTAAATATTTTCTTATGTTCCTTGAGGATGCCTATGAATTGATGGAGGGGTTTCGGGTTGTTCTTGTATAGGAGGCTCTTCATGAGGGGGTGATTGTCAATTCTCAATGTTTTGAGGTGGAGATTCATTCCCTGAGAATTAGAACAAATTTTTATTATAAAAATTTATTTAAATTTGCATTCCAAATCAAATTTGAAATAAATAGAATAAAAATACACACCTCTTTGCAATCTTCGACCTCTCTGACGTGTTGGCGGCATCCTCATGGAAAATGGCAAGCTAAGGATGCAAACAATGGAAGAGATTTGGCGAGCCCGAGTTGCAAACTTGAAATCCTCTTCCTCAAGCCGCAGGTTGAAGACAAAATGAGGGTTTGGAACCCGATTTTGGCTTTTTATGTCTAAAAATACATTTGGCACACGTCAAATGGCTTTTTAGTCATTTGGCATGCATGAAAGGGCTAATTTCGAGGTTTTTTTATTGTTTTTTTGATTTGGCACCTTAATTGTGTCACAGATTGGTGCACTTACCCTTCATGAAATTGAGAAGAAATTTTATGTTGGATTCATCCAAGAAATTATTTAAGTGGATTTTGGTGAAAATAATCCTATATTATTAAAATGTAAGTGGATCCGACCATCTGTAGTACAATTTGATGAGTAAAGATTTGTACATTCAAATACACGATAATTTTTATCAAAGACAAATGAGCCATATGTTTCCCCTCTTCAAATTTACCAATCATTTATAATTGATGATGTAAGAATTAGAGGTTGGTCATATGTCATTCAAATAGAGTCTCGTTCGAGACAAAAATTCATGGAAGTTGTTGATGTAATGCCTGATGGGCAATATGTTAATTTACAAGAAACATTCGAAGAAGTGGATGAAGACAATGAGAGACTGTTTGAAGAAGATATTTTGATTACCAATGAAGAAATTGGGAGAGATAATGTATTGCATGTCACAAATGAGGATGAGGAAGAAAATCAAGTAGATGTAGACATGAGTGATCAAGATTATGATCTGGATGGAAATGCAGATGATTATTGATGAGCCCCATTTTATGACCTTTTATGTAAGAATTTTATGTTGTTTTAAAACTATTTAATGTTTTAAAGACACCGACCTTCAGACTAATGCCTGTTTCAAAGCTTTAATGTTGAACAAAGTTGCTATATGAATGCAATATGGATATGTTTTCATATAAAAATGAGGATGCAATATGAATATGTTTTCATATATGAATGCAATATGAATATGTTTTCATATATAAATGTTGTATGCAAGATGAATTCAATATGGATATGCATACCATCATTGCTTTACTTTGACAATTATCTTTTCTTGATAGCTCCTCTAGACTATTTACTACTTTTATATATGTTCTTTATCACTATCATTGTTCTAGCATCCATTATTAAACCCATCATTAAAGCATTGTTAAACATTTTTTCTATGTTTTCTTTTACACTTTTTTACTAAAATAGCATTGTCTTGCCTACATATGGCATTATCTTTAGCCCTATTTTGTAATATTATTGTATACCATTGCCTTGTGAACTGCTTTAACACTTCTAGATTACTGTAACAGATTAAAAGGGTTTTAATTCTCTAAAAGAAGCCAATTAATCACATCACACAAGAACAACAAATGTGTTTTGATAAATCAAAAATATCCTTGATATATCAACTTAAATAATAAGGAAATATTATGCTGGAGACAACCATATAACTGAATATATTTAACAAATAGTTGATACCAATATGAAGCCATAGACTCAAATTTCTTTCATTGATCTCCTCAAATCATACTTGCAACATAGTCTTTTGAAATGTAAACCTCATAGAAGTATTTTACTGTCTATCTATCCCTATTTGCCTATCCCTTTTGTCACTATGTAATATATTTATATATATCAAAACTTTGAAGGGAAGCACCCCTTCATGAAATATCTTTTGATAATAACAACAACTAACAATGATTAAACATAAATAATTAGGCTCTAGTTAGCCATAAGTGAACTTTTGACAAATGGTCCAAATAATCTCATCTTTTGTGAGTATCAACATCTCCTAACACATTCCTAATTGCTATCTTTGTGTTCACCATTTGCTCATTCTTCTCGCATGCTTCATCCAATGTTGAGTCTTTACCTGTAGCCACTTCCAAAGTCTTTTGTAGTATCAACTCGCATTCTTCAATCCATTTAGTATTTTCTTTTGTTTTTCCATCATTTTCAAATAGTGTTGGTATTCCTTCATTTGTGGCATCAATTAATCCTTTTGCATCTCCTTGAAGTTCCTCATAGAATCTTTGTGTGTTCTTATGATTTCCTTAGCAGTAGTGATAGCCTGATTATCAAGAGTATCTCTCTTTTGTATTTCTTGAAATTTCTCTTGGATTCAGTCACTAATTATTTTATGCTCCTGCTTTGCAAACATAATTATTTGAGTGAGTTCCCCAAAGTTTGCTCAACCAAACCATCAAGTTAGCCTGTCTTTTTCTAATCATTGCGGAAAGTGTATCAAATTTTCCTTGAGAATAATTTGATCCTTCCCACATGTCCTTTGTTTGAGAGCTTTCTTCTTGAGTTAGCAACCTAGTGGATCCTTTCAATGTGTTTTCAATCATATCCTTCAGGCAATCATTTTCCCTAAGTATCCTTTCATTTTTTATTTTATACATTTCCTTTTCTTTGATCAATGTTTGGATCTAGGCTTATTTAGCTTGGCAACATTGATGCCAATCTCAGTTGTAGCCATAGGATCAGCTTCTCCAACTTTCATTGTCAGGACATGTCCAAAATCCTTTTCAGTGTCAATAATAATAGACTTCTTATGTGGTGGATACAGGGCTCGGATCATAAGGGAACCTTCATCAAGGTTATACTTTGATCCTCTATACACTTCTATCACTCCCTCAGGGCTAAGCTTATGTGTAGCATTATTATCCTTCAAGAAACTGTCAAAAACAAGGGCAAAGTTTAGATCCAATCCTGGAAAAAACATGACACCTGAATCTTCTAATAATTTTCTCCCTCTCTCTAGGGTCATATATTTCATTTCCTTTTCCACACTTAGCTTCAAATTATTCAATAATTGATCCTAATTATTTGGTGTTATATTTTCAACAGATTCTCTTATTTCTTTTCCTTTTTTCTTATACAAGAAGGCTCTGAATTTTGGAGATTTCACAAACTCATCATCTACTACAAAGGATCTATAATCCATTTGCCTCATGTTTGTATCTGAACCCTCTTCAATTTATGGTTCTCTAGGAGGAAGCTTATAATCCTTAGTTTTCAATCTAGATATTTTATCAGTTCGATCTTGAGACCCCTCATCACTAGGTGACTCCTCACCAAAAGATAACAGCTCCACATCTTGTATCTCTTTTATTTTTTGTTATACTCCCTTGTTATATTCATCAACAACTCTCTCAGCTTCATTGAAATCCAAATTTTTGATCAAATCATCATACTGATAAGGTATATTATTATACCCACCTAAGTTCATCTTTTTCTTAGCAAAGTCAATGTATCCCTTTGCGTGGTGGAGCTTTCTTTAAATTAAAATGCAATAACTTATCCACGATCAAATAATACCCTTTCTTTGAAAATATAGTGAAATCTCCAAAGCACAAAGTGCTTGGCATGAATTCCTATTTTCCAAAGGAACTTAAATTGATTACACTTTTCAAGTAGGAAATTCTATCAGACACTGTTTTAGGCAAGATGAATGGTGTATCTTCAAAACCATACACTCTAATCATAGTAGAATCTTCAAAACAATACCAATCTCCCCAGTTGTGGCCAATAGGTCCATTGAAATATTTGAGTTTGAGGAACCTCTTAATCTCATTAGACAATGCATAGTCACAAGGATGATTAAAGAATATGTACAATGGTTTAACAAAGTATTCTTAAAAATGCACAAAACTTGAATCGGCAAACCTACTATCCCAAATAGTAGTCCATAACTGAATTGCTAACAATTTACCCTCCCTATCAAACTGTGTAATCCTTAGCTCTTCTGGCCACATTCCCAATTCTTGTCCATAATACAATATTATATGCATAAAAACATAGTATTGCTTGAAATGTAAGATAGGGGATCCATTATTAATTGCCATTAGCCCTGAATCAATTCCTTTGAATATGTATGAAGCATAATCAAAGGGTCTGGCATTGTGATATTGAACATCAACTGCAATTATCATTGGTACAATTGACATAAGCTCAGGAGCTTCCATCCCTAACACCTGACATACTGATAAGTATGTATATTTCAAATAGGGCTCAAATAAGTCTACATGAAATGGAGGCCCATCATTGACATCCAATGGAACCATATTTCCATCCCTTTTAGGTCTATGCAATGGTAATCTCGACCCTCTAGGTGGTATCCATTCTCCAAAATTATTTCTCCAAATTCTCATGCACAATAGCTTCGTCACATGTGCCTTCTAGGTTTAAAACTTCACAAATTTCAGCTTCTGACACATGTATGATAGGTTTACCCAATGAATTGAAGATAGCTTTGAGTTTTGGATTATAATGGGCAACTGATATTTTTATTAATTCCACATCCATAAATATGTTTGGGACAACCAATTTTCCCAGGTTGAATTTCCAGGGATTGCATACTGACTAGAACCTATCCCTTCGATGATAGTGAAACATAAATACTTCATATCCCTAGATTGAAGTCCACACATCCCCTATGTGTTTGAACCTATCCTCAAATTTATCCACATATGCCCTAAGTTGTGCAAAACGTCTGGCTTTAGGTCTCGAGCTAGGTAGTTGCTCAATAAGATCTTGATTCAATTTCCTTTCAACTATTTTTGATTCATCCCTAGTCTCAATCTTTTTCTTTTTTCCCCTAGGATGACTACCCTCACCCTGCTTTATTCTACCTTTTGATTTTATAGAGCTTGAACCCTCCATTTTATTTTCTCAAATTGATAGAATTGAAAATACAATTGCAGAGAATTCACAAGATTACTTGAAAATATTTGGCTGCATGAAATTCTCTGGCTTCTATCCATTCTCCCATTCCTTTTGCTACCAACCCTGCAAATTCTCCTCAATTATTCTCGTTTCACTTAGAGAATTATCTATATAATGTGTATCCATGTGGCCATTAATGTCCAGCTTTGAACATGAGTGTAGCAGACTTTTTGAATTTCCCACTGTCAGACTGAATGATTATATTGGCAAGAACTATTTAAACTCTAACCAATCTATGAGTTTGAATAAAATAGAGTGTTCATTAGACACCTTATATGGTCGGGGAGACCAAATATCATTCTTACTGATGTTGAATAGTTCATCTTTTAATTCATATCACCTTCGGAAAGAGATTTATTAAGTCGCTTAGATATCATAACTGTCGCCAAGTGTTACTCTGACGAGATTTGATCCATTCATATTAACATCAGCAAGAGAATAAGTATCACTGAAAGATCTGAAAGTTACTCTGATGTTATAAGTCTCCCTGATGTATCATCTTCCTCCTTCGGATGAATCAGCAAGACTCTCTCTGATATTACTTTCATCGGTGTAACATATGGAATTGGGAAGACATTTGAAACTCATTCCGACAACACATGTCTCCCCAACATGTTTCTTTTTGCTTTATCGGTGTAACATATGGAATTGGGAATACATTTGAAACTCATTCTAACAACACATGTCTCCCTGACATGTTTCTTTTTTCTTTATTGGTGAAATGGAGTGAACGTCTTACCGATGAAAGTCCATCGGCATGACATGTATGCTCAGGTTGACTTGAGGATCTCACTCTGATGGTATTGTTCTTGCCGATAACCTTTTTTGTCGGTGAAACAATAGGCTTTATCTTCCCGAATATCTATCCTCCTCAATTGTTGATCGATGTGACAATGTTGACCTTTCGCCGATATGCCCAAAATGCCTGAATTGAAAGGTTATAACTTATGGATCAGAGAGACATGGATATAGTCATGCCGATATGGATTATTTATTCAGAGGCTCTTGCTCAATGATGATCAGAGGGATTTTGGTGTGTCAAAAGTTCAAATCTGATGGGATCACTGGTAAATATGATATGTAAAGAGGATTATAGAAATTTTTCACTCAAGATGTGGCTACCTTGTGGAGTTTACGAATGTAAGCTACTATAAAATTTTGAAAAATTTATAGTCCCAACACATTACATGCTGCTCACATCCTTTGTTGTCTTCACATTATTTTTAATAGTGATAGCACTGTTATCAGTATTTGTGCTTCTAACTTTATGCACTAGAAATCATTGTCTCATAAGTATCTTTATATACTGTAAGGTCATTGCTTTTTTTTTGCTTTGATCAAATGTTCTTCACTATTTTGCATATATCTTGAAGTTCACTATTGTTTGACTACTTAGTCCTCAAATCATGGCATTCCTTGCTTGTAACTCACTGTCCACTCCAACATATATGTTCTTTTTCATGAAATCTACCCCTTCATGAATGTATCCAGATGTTATGAACAAATTATTACGTAACAGAACAACAAAAGTAAGAATCACCAAATACCATAGAAATTTCTTAGTGATGGTGCTATCACCTAAGCAAAGCATTGGTTTAGTTGTACAAAATGGTTGTCATGCTACAATTTCATGTCTAATTAAAATTTGGTAATACAATTTTTTTTATTGAACCATGAATGAAAACATTATTGCTAAAGATTTGATGGATTGATTCAAATACATTACTAAGTTTTTTATGCAACTGGCATTTCTACAGGGCACTATTATTTAATATCCATTAACTAAAATACCCACAACATCTAATGACTGTTGTTGTTTGCAGTGCTTTAGACTTCATACGTGTGTTAATGATTGTTCATTAAAATTGAGACCTCATAAACTTGTATTTATGCAATTTTTGTTATGGTTAATTATCTTTGTATCAAGTTGCTAGTTTATACATTATTGTTTTTTTGGACATCAGCAAATGAAGAAAAAGAATGAAAGATGCAATTTAGATGATAGTGATCACAATGTTGAAATTCTAGTGACATATTATGAGTACTTTCATGAAGAACGTGTGGCCAAGAATAATAAATATTTATCACGTCTTGGTTTGCCAAACATGCAAGTTGTAAATCCACTAAGTAGTAAATTATTTGTTTAATATTGTTTAATGAAATTTTATAGGAAAGAGCTTTATGTATATAAGATATGATATGATATTTTTTTTTGTTTTACAGGCAAGAAAAATAGAGCAGAGAAAATGCAAAGAAAAAACAAAAAGAAAGTAAAGGTATAGTGCTGCCAGCTCGTAGAAGCCAACACTTTCATGATTCAACAAATAAAATTGGTTAAAAAAATAGTTGTGATGAAGTGAAATCTACAAAGACCACTATTGATCTACCTACTCATGCCACACGTGATGTGGCCAAGGAGCATGAAGTTCTGGTTAATCAAAGTCATGAAGAGAGTCTGCTTGCATATGATGTGCCTAAGAGTGCACCTGTGACATCTACAAATTTTGAAGGAATTAGTGGATCAACCAAAAATATTTGTAGTGCTAAAACAAAAGATGTGCCTGCTTTTGTTAAAAGACAAATATTGAGTCAATATTTATACAAATCTACACAAAGGAATGCAAAAGAAAGAATATTAGAAGGGAAGAAGCCATTCTTGGTTGAGGTATCAAGAGATGGTGAACCCATTGGGGAAAATGTTGCAAGGTGGGCCTCCGAGTTGGGTGTAAGATGTAGGGCCCATTTGGATGTCTAAAAATCAAATTTTTTTGTAGAGCAAGATCCATGAAATATGGAATATGTTATACAAAAAATGGAAAATGCCTTTGACACTTTTGGTGAAAAAATCTCTAGAAAATATTACAAGCACAAGATGAGACTTTTGATGAACACTTTTAGATACAATTGCAGAAAAACAATCATGGAGGGAAAAGATATTTTTGACAACATTTTATCTCCCAAAGAGTGGGAGGCATTGAAAGAAAGTATGTGTTCCGAAGAATATTTGACAAAGAGTAACAGAGGCAAGAGAGCAAGAGATAATGTGAGGACTGAATATACATTTGGTTGAGGCGGGTTGCAGGGAAAAATGGAAAAATGTGGAGTAAGTGTATGGATTTTTGGTTCAATTTACATTGTGTTATTTATTTCAATTTTTTATTGAACTGACTATATGTTGAAATTGACATTGTATTTTAGGTGGAAAATAATAATAGTGAAGCAAGTGTAGAAGATGTTGTCAATTATATGGCAGCACTAGATCATACTAAATCTAATACTAGTATCATGAGGAAATCTAGTTTGTCAACAGAGTTTTCACAGTGATCTGTTGAACGCCCAGTAAGAGCCTCTCCAAATCATGTCAACTCAAATGAAGAGTACCAACATATAGTGAGTTGCTTAAACTGTCTCACTAAGAAAGTTTCATAGTTGGTTGCCTCTGTTAAGCCTATAGTTTTTACATGGAATGACCATAATTCCACGGGTTCAGATCAGGTAAGAGGCTATCCCTCAATATTTTGATTCTCAACTATATCATCTTTATATTGTATTCTAAAGATGTCTACAAATTTCATAAAAAAATTCCACAATCTGCCTTTATAAAATTACTCCCGTGATCTCCATCAAAATTATTATGATCATATATAGAACAGTGAATCTATGAAATTTTTCCTTTTATTTCATTGAAATCCATTGTGACTGTCCTAAATGTTGTGACTGTGAGTTTTATGACAAAATAACTATGAGATCAATGAATGATCTGGTAGGTCTTAGAAGTGCAGGTTTTTAAACCATAAGGGGGTGTCAATCCCTTAATACACCTTTGGCCCACAAACAAGGTAAACAAGATTGATTCCCCTAATTTCTCTGTGTTTTCTCTATTTTCTCTAGATTTTATTCTTTTGTACGGACTGTGCAGGCTCATAAATGTTCTGAATTCCATTATTTACGGAGAAAACACTGAGAAAACGTTATCTTTTTATCTTTTTATTGACTTTCCATACAAAAGAATAAAATTTGGAGCCTCTATGACATGATGTTGGACATCCTCCATGTTATGCTTCTTCAATTTATCAATTTCATTTTTCATTTGTTGTATTAGTGGATCCTCTTCTTGGACAGGTGGGTGATAGACAATTAATTCATCTCCTCTCACTCTAATGGCTTGCTACAATTGTTGCTTTAGCTTTACATTTTCAATAAATAATTTGTTCACCTCATCATTTGATAATTTCAATCTTTCTCATATTCATTAATCTTATTTTCCATGTTTTCTACTACATCCTTGGTGAACATTGCAAAATGCATAGTCATAGTGGCAGCTTCTGTAGGAGTTGTGTCTCTCATTATTTTAACCATAGATGACCCTCTCAATTCCTGTTCTACATCCAAAATTCAAGGCTTACTTGTATTCTTCTGCTTTGTCCATAGAGAAAGTGTTTGGGTAGTAGGATTTGATAAAATATTTAGAGAATTCCTGGTCTCAACACATAGCTTGTTCAAAAGCACCTATTTTAAGCTTTTAGCCATAGTATCAAGGCAATGAACTGTTTGATAAAAGGCTTTGATAGACATGTATGAAAAATGTGTTAGCATAGAAAAGGCAGTGAACTCTTTGAAAAAATGCCTCAAAGAAATGAGGTCTCATGGTGATGGAATGCCATGACAAATGGAATTCCATCACCATGAGACCTCATTTCTTTAAGGCATTTTTTCAAAGAGTTCACCGCTTTGTCTATGTTATTGCTTACTATTATGCTTTTGATAGATTTTTTCCAAGCATCCATAGCTTGTTTAAAAGCACTTGTTTTAGGTCTTTAGCAATAGCAACAAGGCAGTGAACTATTTGAAAAAATTCTTTAGTAGACATGTATGAAAAATTTGGTAGCATAGACAAGGCAGTGAACTGTTTGAAAAAATGCCTCAAATAAATGTGGTCTAATAGAATGCTATGACAAGAAAATGCAATTGGAAGCTACTCCTAGTTATTAATTATACAAAGTGAAGTAATTGCATAACTCCTTAGGTTGACTTTCTAAAAACTATATTGTAATTGAAATGTTCTCATCTATCAGCATCTAGTTATTAGTTATGCAATTTGAAGTAATGCTTTGAGTTTGAAAGATGTGAAATGCAATGTAATCAATGATATGAATATAAACTACAAAAATCTATTTTTTACAATTCATTAGTTAAACTCTTTATTTTATTTGCTCTCTATATCTCTATGCTATGGAAATGCCTTTCAATTTCAAAAAAATAGTTTTTATCTCTTGTTCTACAATTTTTACCCTTTTTTTAAATCCGATTTTTTCCCCAAAAGATTTTTGCTGCTATGGATCATAAAGCAATAATAAAACTCTTGAAATTTTGTTCTTTTCTCAGAAATTTCTGATTATTTGTAGTTCCAAGCTTCTTTACTTGCCCGTACAGGGTTTCCTTGTTCTCTTTTGCATTGAATTAGGTGGTTGGGTGAGTTAACTTCTATTTGTTTATAATTTGGTGGATTATTGAAGAATTTTGTGCATTTTGTAGTCAAATTGTTGAAACAGATCTATAAAGACAGAGTTGAGGGTTTGTGAGTCTACAAAAATGGATTTTCACCCATTCCACCTATTGTGACTTTTATGCTTGGAAAGGCTCTATTGACTGTTTTTTACATGAGTTACTCATCTGGATATATTTTTTTGCTTGATGGTTAAACTACATGCAGAGCAATTTTATCAAAGCAATACGAAAACAAAAATGCCTTGATGTCAATCATAGTTGTGTTGAAGTTGAGGTAATATAATAGTTGTTGTGGAAAAAAAATTATAGCTTTTGCATTCTTTACTTGACTTATATTAACTTTGCATGATGATTAAACCACATGCAAGACAATTATATGAAAGTAGAACAAAAAGGAAAAGACCCTGTCAATAGAGCTCTCGGCAAAGCTACACAACTTTAGGACAATGTTGACAGTGATTATGTTGAATTCGAGGAGTATATGCATGATATTGATAGTACTATTGGTGCTAAACTTGAGGTGAGTGTTACGAAACGTTACTTTTCCTTGATTCTAAAACCCTTCATGTATTAATGATTGTTATGATCCCAAACAGTGAACAAGCTTATAGAATAGTGAATAGACAACTAAAACATTGAATGTAACTCGTAGAACAATCATTGTACCTACTTTGTCACTTTTCAGTGGGGATTGTTGGCACTTCAATACTTTATGATGGTTGACTGTGTTTTAGGGCATTGTAATTGACCTTGTCAACATCTTGAACTTAGTGTGTTGCTTCTTTCATTGGATGATAACTTTTTTTATTTCTTCATGGATCTGATGTTAACTCTTCATTATGGTTGTTGTTATTAAAAAAAAAAAATCTTTTGATATTCTTGTCGCTTTCTCTTAATGTCTTCTTGTTGTTTAGTAATGATATTTGTTGCTCAATCCATTAAACTCGTTGTTACAGCCATAAAACTCATTGCCCTTGCACTAAACTCACTGCTACAACCATGAAACTCACTGCTACTACTACTTGTTCATTGGACATCATTCCTTACTTATTTTTGCATACTCTTACACTATTTTCTAATAGTGAAAGGCTCTTTCTCTATTATTTATGTGACCTCTACATCCAACCTTATTTGTTACTCCTTTACTGCTACTATGAAAGCCACAGAGAAATATTGCATTTTTTCCTCAATGAGTGCTCTTAATGGTTGTCACATGTTGCCTTGATACATTTTGTTCTTTGTTCTTTTATATGTCATCATTGATAGGGTTATGTTGACTGCATGGGGTTATGTTTCAAAGCTTTAATGCCACTATTTTTGTACATCCCAATGTATTTCACCTTCACCTTGCAGCATAATAGTAGTGCTCTCATATTGCATTCTTTGTTTTTGTGCATTAGCTACCTTTTTTATGTGTAATAGTGTTGTCATAACCTTATGTGTCTGGTATGTGTGCATGGTAATGTAGTGTTTATATTTGTGGCCTTTGTATCTTATTAGCATGAAGCTAATAGTAATTGTAAGCACTGCTACAAGTGTTGGTTTTTTAGTAAATTAGATTGATCATTACAATTATTTTTGAAATTTTTTCGTTTGCAATTATTTTAACACACACATGCAAGTACTATTTAAGTAAGTAATGGTTGTTTATTATTCAAACAAGGGTAATCATTATCTATCTAATATAATGTGTTATTTTTTTTCTTTTTGTAGAAATGTATTGATAAACTCAAAGAAGGGGATAAATTTAGGGTGTTGGATCCATTTGATGGTGATGTTGTGGGAATTCGGTGGATTCACTCCCTATCTATTGTACATGGAGTCAACTTCAAAGGAACAGGAGATGCAAATGTAAACATTTTAAAGGTCACAAGTAACATACCCCTTGTTTATGAAGACAAAATAGATGGAGTTGTTCATCTGAAAGAGAAAGAGGGAACCTTCACACGATGGCCACTAATTTTTTTACAAAAAATGACATAGTTGAACATGTTTATCATGTACTAGTTAATGTTAGACATCTTGGCTCACTGCTTTATGCAGTATTTTGAATGTGTTGTTTAAGGATCTTAATTATCATGGTGTATTTGAAAGAGTTGGAAACTCTTAGACAACTTTGACATCTTGTAACTTGATATATATATATATTTGCATTAATTTTTTTATTGCAAATTACCTTTCTTTATCATGATGTTGAATCAATCTTTTAATTCTAGCATGTTGTAGCTTGTTCGTATATGTAATATTTTTATTTTCTTTTATGTTTTAGTTCAAGTTTAAAATTATGTTAGTTTTGCATTATAAAATTTATGGTATTTAATAAATTATTCATTTCATGACTATATTTAATACCAATTAATGGAAACCAGTAAATAAAAATGACTAAATTAATGACTAGATATATGACTAAAGTAATCACTAAATTAATGACTAAAGTAATCACTAAATTAATTACTAAATATATGACTAAATTAATGACTAAATATATGACTAGATTAATGACTAAATATATGACTAAATTAATGACTCAATTAATCACTACCATGACTAAATAAATGACTAAAATCAATGAATAAATAAATTACTAAAATTGTTTAGTCATAAATTTAGTGGTGTTAGAAATGACTACAAATAAACCACTAATAGTCACGTGACTAAAGTTAGTCATTTAAATGCAAATTTTAGTAGTTTATTTAGTCATATATTGTTGCATTTTTGTACTACTATTAGGTAGCGCTCATTATTTATTACTGACTTCCTTGCAGTCATCTTGAGGCACACCATCCTGGCACAATAATTCCAAACATTAGACTCATATAATGTTGGATGGAAACATAGCGAGCACATAGGTTCCAAAGCTGAACTTGGTAGCTCGATACCATGTGTAACATGCCCATTGTTCTACCTATTGTTTTTACTATGTTTTACCCACAAGTGAACAGTTTATGCTACTAACATTATGAGCAATAAAAAAATTAATTTCATTTAAATAAAAATATGCACATTTAAAACATAATTATTTCAAGCTTTCCCATTGCATAACAAAGAATTATTTCAATAATATAGGTAATGATTTCACATTACATAATTTCAAGATGATATTTCCCATTTACAATTTCCATAGAGATGGTTACATGAGTACATACATAGCTTCTACGAGCTTACTAAAATAGAGATATGAATGGTCCAAATGTCCTTCCTCAAATCTTGGCTGCCAACTACATGAGGGAAAGCATCACTCAAGCACTTTTCTACCAACCATAGACCTACTGCGGTCCCCAACACATCTACCTAACTGGTAAGATGGCCTTACCCTTCGACAAATAGATTGTTTTGGTAACCTTATAATACTAGCCTTCTTGGAGCATGGTGTTGTGTCCTACATAACTAGAGCTTCCATATAGTGGCTACAACCTACATGTATGACATTCCCTACCTAATATGCAAACCCGAATCATAGTGAACTGATAGTGTTTAAATAGTGGCTACTTACACTACTTTGGCCAAAGTATTCATCACCCAAAATTTAGAGTGGAGGTCACACGCTCACCCACCTTTCTAGCTCGATTTGGTTTTGACCATTCATACTCTTTACATACATTCCAAAAAGAAGAAAGTTATGACATAATAACTTGAGTAACTAGGTTACACCTTTTCCCATGGATTATCCTAACGCCAAGAATAGTCAAGCTAACCACCTATTCCAACTATCATTTCCATCTAAAGTACTTCAAGATATCAATACATACCACATTTCACATTTCATGCTACATACACATAGTATTGACAAACTATGTACAATATTGACAAACTATGTACAATATTGACAAACTACGTAAAGTATAATTTATATTAACAATCATATAAATTCCAATATAGAATATATGTATAATCCAAATAGAAAGGTTTCAGCAAAACAAGAATCAAGGTCAAGAAACATGAAAGCTTATCCAAAGCATCTTAACACATATTTAAATTAATCCTTTCCAACAAGGCATCCATATAAAATAACCTTTCAAACATAAATAATAAAGGAATAGAAATCAACATGCCTATATTAAAAGCTCCAACTGACATTACTTCCTCCCTAGCTCAATTCCACAAGCCTGCTTGCTACTTCTTCTAAGTTCAACCTATCTTCCACTTCTAGCCTCTTACCAATTCTCTCAACAATTATAATTGCAAAACCACAAAGCAACTCTCAAGCTCTCAAAATACTCTTGCACAAAAAATATAGCAGAATAATAATGGAGAAATCAAAATGACAAGTAACAAATGGTAGAGAGAGCACCTTTATACATACTAAAATTTGAGCATCTTAATGCTACAAACTAGCTAACAAATTTGTCACCTTCCTATTCAAATATATCAACTCAATTGATTTAAGCTCTCAGATTGCAACACATAATAGTCCTCTTATTTCCAATTTCATAAAATGGATGATTCAACTTCCTTTTTGTGACAACATAACTCTTTTACCGAGTCAAGGCATAGCAACACATTTCTATAGGTTTCCTATTTGATTTTCAAGTCAACTACCCTTAAAAATTTCTATCATATTTGCATTGACCGAGTTTTATGTTTGTCAAATGGATAAATACCTAGATATGGCACAGGTATTAGAATTCTATTGGTTTTCGCTTTCTATAGATTTTGGCAAAACCATTCATACTTTAGCACCCTTTCTCATGTGTGGTTTAAGACTAAGTCAGCAATGTTTAAAACTACATTTATTTTTACTTGAAAAATTTAACAGTATTTACCTTCACTTATGTGCTACGCATAAGTCTCTTGACTTATTCTCCTCATGCTTTATGTGCATAATTTTAAGCTTTTTCCATAGTAACATATATGGTAGTGCTATGATAATGCGCTATACTCATTCAATTCACTTTTAATATACATCAAACAATATATATATTTTATATATTATTAATATATATATTATATCTTTTAGTATATACATATATATATATATTAATATATACACATATATATAATTACATCCACATGATTACTAAATGCATTACTTTCCAATTAAATATATATATAAACATATATCAAAATAATTATATATATGCATACACATATACATGTATATTAATATATATGTATATACATTTGCATTGACATAATTATATACATATATATAATGTATATATAACATTATTTTAATATCCTTACATAAACACATATATTCTCATATTCATTGATCGATGTATATACACTAAGTGTATATATATGTCACATTCGTCCAAACGATATTCCCATGCATATGGGTAATCTGTTCATGAGCATGTGTAGATGTGTCTACCTACGTATATTCATGCACGTATTTACTCACATGTATGAGTTATCATAGACACATAAATATATACATATATACTTTCTATGTATATACTTCATTGATCAATATATAAATATGAACACGCAAGGAAGGACTTTCACTCAACATAAATTCTTAATAACATTTTCCCAATCAAGAACATTCAAAGATTGAAACCAAAAAATAATACAAAACATTCCCAAACCAAAACTGAACATCACTTATCAATTCCCCGAATTAACTTGACTCAACTTAGACCAACTAGGATGTGAGTGTGTGTATGGTCAATTAGGCTCATTAAGGGTTACCAGACTAATTTATTCTCATGAGTGATACTCCCCCTCTCTTTTGGAGGTATGAATATGTGCCTACATCCAACTTAGTACATCACAAAAATAGTTAGATGATAACAATACATTCACATGCATCATATATTTTCATCCTTAGAACATTATTAAATATCAAATTAAATTTAGACATTCATTCATCACATTATACATCAAAATTCATATACAAAAAAATTCATATATTAAAGCATTTTAACCTCACAAGGTAACAATAAACAGGTAATAACACAACGAGGTGTAATAAGTAGTGGGATTTATAGGGAAATGGGGTGGCTAGGGTTACACTAGATAATAAATCATTTATATTTTACATGATTAAATTTCTCAATAAAAATTAATTTTGGGGAGATAAACTTCTCACAATATATGCCAAATATAAAATTTGAGGATGCTCACAAGACATTGAATGGAATTTGATTTGAATGCACCCAACAATAAATTTAACATAGCTACAAAAGATAAATGAATTGTTGCCCACTATAACCCTATATTCTCCACTTCCCTAAATCCTACTACCTCCCCATTATCAAAAGTGTAAATAAAGAAACTCCAATTTAATTATTCTACATAGTATTTATTCCATTCCAACATTAGTTCCCTATTAAAAGTCAAAATCCAACACTTGTAAGGATTTCAAGCACCCAAAGTAAGAACACCAGGAAAGGGCCTTTGAAATGATTCCTATAAATAATAAAGGATGACAAATTTGTAAGAGTGCATATGGTAGAAGTTAGATTTCTAGATATCAAAGTATTGGTGAGATTGATTTGAGTGATGATAAAAGAAAATTCATAGCAAAATCTATTCCATTTGCATGGATTGTTATGGGAATTATTCTAGCTGGAGAGTGTACCATGTTTGAAAATTCAATCCCTCTCCTTTATTTGAAAAAGTATTCTTCCTTCTTGAGAGATTTTAGTGCAATGGGACAAATAGATAGACACAAGTGACATTCTAATGAGATTGTAAGCATGTCTCTTACTAGAGTGTCATTCAACCACTACAAACTTTATAATGAATATATGAGTGAAATCATTTCTATTTAAAAGGGAAATACTCTTGAATTATCAAAAATTGAACATGGGGTGTGATATCATCTAGATGAGTTGATTGTAATAGCTTCTAAAGAAGTGAGGCTAAGTCAAAAGTGATTACAAACTAAGATTCATGGTCATTTGTTGAACACATAGATCATGCCAATTATTTTTTCTCATCATTAAATCATTATTATACTCCATCATAGTTTATAGAACTCCAAGGTCATCTAAATATTTTCCACTTCCACTTGATTTAATTTATCATCATTATTTTTTGTTGTGATCCAACTTAAACCAAAAATTTGAATGGTAGTTGCTTGGTAAAATAGTCATAGGTTACATTTTTAACCAAGTAAAAAATGTTAGCTAATCCAATTATAATTTAGTGTATATATTGATTTCTCTCAAAGCTTGTTTATCATCATACAATTTGTTTAATTTATTTTTAAGTGATTGCCACTGTTTTAGATTTTAGTGAAATAAAATCTTTGAAGACATGTTTAGATCACAACATTTTGTTATTGGATTTATTTTTAATAAATACATGAGGTACATGATTAAATCTAGAAAGTGATGACTAAGCATATGCAAGTCTAGGTTTAAGGTGAACCAAAAAATCAAATCCTTCATTGTGCATGTAATGCCACCATTCTTAATTTTCTTGGAGTAATTTTGGGGCTAGAAGTGGGTATAGGCAAGGGAAATGCAATATATCTTAAGATGAGGAAATTCAACACAATTTTCGCAAAGAAGGTTTTTTTTCATGATGTTGTAAAGGAAAGGGTCTATGCTTAATCTTCTCGTTGCTTCTAGTTGATCCCACAATAGTCTGTCCCACTTGTGGGGCATCCTAATTTTTGCTTGATATGACATATTTCTTAAGAAAAAATGATTTAAGCCTAGAGGGGATCCATACAAGGGGGATTTATTGAAGGGGGTTAGATCAAGCCCTTGGGAAGAAAAAATCTAGGTTTAAATCAAACCTCTAATGGAATCTCCTCTGTAACTATCAAAATGCTAACAAAAAGGTAAATTTTCTTTGTCTTTTGGATGATTAAATGGTCATTTGGAAATACTATTTTATAAATATTTATCTCTTAGTATTAGCTTTCCAAAAAATAGAATATATATATTTTTTTATAATATTATATTATTTTTAATTTTATAATGAATGTAAGTGCATCACAAAATCCAATAGTGGCATAACGTGATGGTTAAGTTATGATGTTGTTCTTTCCATCAAGGTTCAAACCCCATTAGGTTATTGTTGAATATTTATATTGGGGATGAGGTCCCCCATTTGTGATCTCACCGATTCATAGCTTCGAGTCAAAAGCACTTACCCCTAAAAAAAGTGCATCACAAAAAATAATGACATCCATTCAAGATACTAAAGAAAATAACAAACATTGTTAGAAAATTCTAAAAAAAAAGCACTTTGTTCCACATAAATTTAATTGTTTCAATGAAACAAAAAAAATATTTTTGACATATATGCTAAGAGAAATATGTTGTGAAATAATATAGGTTTTAAATTTTTGTTAATACTAAATGACTAATAATAAATAATAAATTACAAAAATTATTCATGCATTAGACAGTGGAGTTAATGATCTAATTCCAATAAATTGTGAAAAAAATATTTGTAGTGAAATTAGTGTGACATGAAATAGTATTACTCAATAAACTAATAAAAAAATAAAAAAATAAAAATGATACCTTGTAGGTCCATGCTTTGAGGCTTTTTAATAAAGAGATCAAGCTTCCACATATTTTTTTCTAAAAGGACCAAGAATTTTCTTACTTAGCATAAAGCCAAAGATATTTTTTGTCTAGCTAATCAAAACTTTGAAACTTTCCAGGTTGTTATTGAATCTACGCCTCAAGATATTATTCATCAAATTGAGGTTTGTTGTGTGAAGCCCTATTGGAAAGATTGAAATGGTTTCCAAAAACACCATTTCAAAACTATGGTCCTTGTAATTCCTACTCTTGGTTCTCTCTGTATTTGCATGTGATTCCTATTTTAAACAAAAAATGGATGTTACAATCCTATTTGGATGTCTAATAATGCATGTTTCAAACAATTTGGTCTATTATCTTAGAGTCGAAACTTGCTCATTTTTCCTAGTGTATTCTTTTCCAAGGTATTCTTGTTGGTTCTAGATTAAGTCATATTGGGATCGAGAGTCCTCAATACCCATTTTATGGTCATTGAGAATCTCTCAAGCATCTTTTCTCATTTTACCCCAAAGCCCAAGTTGTGTGGACTTAGATTTGTGATTTATTCAAACCTTTTTAGCCTAAGTCATTCTCATGGAACATGGTTTACTAGGGGATTGGCCTAGAATCCCTTCTAATTAAACCCAATTTTGATATGTTTTTAGGGTGGAAATTATTTTTAGCATATGGAAGGATAAATTTTTATTTATTTTATGGTAATTTAATTGATCCTAATTTTTCACTTTACATTAAGACAATGATTTGTTTTAATGTAATTATGTAGATCTAATTGGAAGCCAACAAGGTTGCACTAGCAGTGGCACATATTCAAGTGATTTTAGATCATTGGTTTAATGCCCTATGCACTATTATCAAATTCCCTTTGACTGTTGCCTCTAGCTAAGGTCATTCTCTAACCCATGGGCATCATTGGGAATGTAGTCAATCTACTTGTAGAGAACAAAATACCTATTCTTATGCTTTGTAGCTTCTTGTGAGAAGAGTTAGGAACCATTCTTATAGAGAGTGGTCTCAACCTATTCACCACCACTCTATTTCTTCCCAAGATCTTAGTCACGGGTTTAGCGATTGGACTAACTTTGGAAAATTCCCTTGCCTCACTCATGCTATATCACTTACTTGTGACACTCAATCACTTGATGAAGAAAAAATGCAATGATGATAATGATCGTTGTGAGCCCCTTAATGACCCTTAAGACCTCGTTGATGTACAAGATAAACTAGACGACTAAGACCCCCCTCCTCCTTCAACTACTGCTCTTACTATTTTGCATAGTGGCATATTTATTTGTTTTATTCCAAGTTTTTCTCTATATGGACTTTAAGGTGTGAAATTTTTCCACCCATCTTTTTTTGAATATGTGTAGTATTATTTTATAATTAATAATAAAGACACTCGTTAATATTGAAAAATGGTAAAAAATAATTCTTTAATTTTTTAGAAATTATAACTTGAATTTACATTAAAAAAATGCCACAACTCATTAGTTTACAACATCCTTAATTTTTTCACTATTTTCTCTCTCCAATTAGCACAAATTAGAAAATGCTAAAAATCTTGATTTTGAATGTCCCACTTAGGCCAAAAAGTGGGACACATGTTGTGGGATTACCCTTCTATGAAGTTAGGCTCATGGGGTTACTCACACAAACCACATTAGTTCCTTTGATTGCATAATCTTCCAACATTCATATTCATGCATTTTCTATTTTTTATTGAAATAAAATTATATTATTTCTTGGTAGAGGCAACTATAAATTTTTGACATATTGAGTAGAGGTTTGCATATCCAAGTATACCACGTCTACTATTGTTTATGAATGGGTCAACATGTTAAATTAGGAACTAATATGATATAGTAATATAGATATGGAAATGTGTTATGAAATGGACAAGACATATAGGCACACACCCCAACCTCCACTTACATATATAATAAAGGGAGGGGGCACAATTTGTCTCTATAAAATAATTCCCAACATAATGTCTATCCCAAGAACTACCTTAGTGCCCTATTGAAATTCAATCAAATAACATATATCCCACATTTATATTCCTAATGTAGATACATGTTTGGCCCTCCCATAAAAAAAAATCTATAAGAGAGAGGACCCAATGTTGACAAATTATAGTCTAAGAAACACCCTATTTAGATCTATAAAAGGTGTATCATCCACTTATAAGTTCAACAAGATCCATGAGATCTTTGTTTGCTTGTATCTTCAATATTCAAGTGAATGGTGTTTATTTCATTTTCAATACAACATTTTTTCATGACAAATTCTAAGATGTATATTCAATGTACATAATATTTAAGTTATGAATGATTTGATTCATGGATTTAAGTAATCAATCTTAGCTTGAAGATATGTTTTTAAAACCTACAAGTAAGCCTTAGTGAAGGCAAGGTGGTAGATGTAAAGTCAAATTTGGTCACTAGAGAAAAGCTCCTTTGTCGTCAACAACACTTCCTTTGAACTCCCTTGCCCCTCCAAGACCACAAACATAACTTACACTAAAAAAATTAGATACATTGTAACCCATTACTCTCAAATCAATATAGCTTTTGTGTTTTCTATATACACATTAAAAATCATAAATTTTCATTTTCCATAGTATCACATTTATTTCTAATAGTATTTCAAATTTATAAGGCATTCAATTTATTGAAGAGGTTATATAATGTCAACTTTGGGATATGTGTGTTATTTTCTTAATGAGTACAACTAGACTACATAAATGTTGACATCTCCAATACTTTATATTAGAGGTAATTATTTTTTGTTGTTGGTAAACATGATTTTTTAGCCTAGTCCACTACCAAAGAGACCACTTACAAAGGAATCTCTTCCTAATGACTTTATTGATGAGACTGTGCTATTTGGGATCCTTAGCCACTAAGGTATTATCATTGTGTTCAAACCTGTGAGTCCAACAACTCAATAAAGATGCATAGCTTGTGACCACAACTGCCCAATGAAGGCACACATCCTACAAACATATAAGCCTAGAGACACATGGCCTACAAGCACAACATCCTAACAGAGGTTTGAATATTGATGGGCACTAACAATGTTGTGATTTAACCACTACATTATGCCCTTATTGACCATTTAGGGGTAAATTTATATTTCTATGTATTACTCTATATAAATTACAATCAACGTAACTATTGCACCTCATTTCACTACAACTGATAATATTACTTGATTTAATCCACTTCACTCCAACAACTTAATTTAATCTAAACTCATTTGTGTTTTGATTATTATATTTAATTAACTTACCCAAATTAACCTCTAAGAAAATTGTTTATCCCTTTTCAAAATTATAACTAATCCATTTACATAACAAAACTTTTATTAAAACCCAATATTTTTTATAAAAACATATATTATAACCATTAATTAAAACATATAATCATAATCTTAAAAAACCACGAATAAACTTCCACTTCAAAACAAAACCAACAAAACTGAAAAACAATAGATGACCCAAAGACTTTTAACTCCCTAACCATAGAAGAAATTGCCAAAAGGAAGAAAGTGGGGGACCAATCAACCTAATCTCCTATTGTTTTCAATTCCTGGGAAAAATAGATTTGTGAAAAGAAGAGATCAAAAAGTGATGGGAATATGCTTATCAGATCCAAATAATGCCATTATGCCAACCTTCACTTTCATATTTAAATTGTCAAAAACTATTAAAACTTGTGCAAAAGGTCAAATAAAGCTACCTACTTGAATTACGTGAGTTGACACGCATTTATGAGGTGACGGTCCCGCCCCCCAACTAACTTGCCGTTAAATAACGGTGAAGTTGGTATAAAAACCTCCTAAGCTTTTTCATTAATGAATATTAATTAATTCTTAAATCCGTATTCATCATTAACCCTTCGTAATTAATTCTTTATCTATTCTCTAGATATTCACGAAATGATATCCTTTGCTTGGACTACTAGTCTGTACAATTAGATAAGCACGTTCACTTGGATGAGATTGGTAAAACAAAAAGGCAAATGCTACATCATTGATGATTTGCATTCATATGGCTACAGATACACTAACTTTAAAAAGGAAAAATATATATAATAATATACTTTTTGAGGAGTTTAATTTTTTAAAAACTTTATAATTATATTATATAAAAAGATGAGGAAGGAAAAAGATAACAATCAACATAAAATATTGAATATATGTAATATCATAAAAGTAAAAGTCAATGTTCCTAACTTCACTATAATGTCAAAGAGATATAATGATAACAAGTTTGTTAAAAATACTTTGAATTGCATCATTTTCTTTTAGTTGAAAGCAACAATACATATGAAATATAACACCATATAATAATGACATGATCTAATCTTTAAGATTTGAAAGAGAATACAAACTTCACAATACCATTTAATTAAGACAATATGGTCAAGATGGGGAGGGGGGAGGAACCAATCTAGGTACTATCCCCCTTGAATATTTGAATATGCAATTTCATATATAGCACTATATTCATATTTTATTAATATTATAGTACTCAATTTGATATGTAACTCACATCACCACTAGAGCCCTTTACAACAGTAAAATTCTTGATTGAGTATATCTAATCCAACTTTAGCTCATTCAAAAGATAAAAATGTACTATAATTTTCACATTTTATCTTCTTAAGCTCTTTAAATCCACATTCAACATATTGCTACTAAAGTTAACATCTCTATAAACTCCCATGTTTTCTATAGAGCCTCTAACACCCCAAACTTTGCATGAGTAATATACTAGTGAATTGATACCACATTGTTGCCCCAAAAAATTACAATCTAAACACCAATAAGATGTGTGATGTTTTGAGTGTTTGGGGAGGTCAAAAACTACTCTAAGTCCCTCATGGTCTATAAGATATTGTCTCATACCCCACTTTGCAAATTCTAGCTTTCAACTAAGCCCTCAATAATTAATAGGCATTCACTTTGGGAGCTTTATCATCATTTTCTCCCTTGATTAAGGACTTCATCTACCTATGAAGAGCTTTCTACATCAGATTTGATAGTTTCATCTATTAGTTATTTTGGTTTCAAGTAATCAACCAACCCTATGCAGGAGGAATGCATGTCATTGAAGGAATAATTATAAATTATCTTCTCACTTTGCTATCTTCTTCTTAAAGGTTATCTTCCCTTTAGAGGGTTTGGCATTCCTCTAGTTTGAGAGTTTTTTGCCAATGTTCTTACCCTCACCCTTACTCAAAGTAATCACCTTACAACCAAAACACTAAAAGAAAAGAATCTTGGAGTAATACTTTTACAACCACTACTCCAACCTAGTATATTTGTTATTATTTTTATCATCTAAGTCACTTTAATAGAGAAACTAGTGAAAATTTGTAAAGGCATTTTCTTCAAGCCAATTAAATAAACTGATTTAATTGCTACCAAAAAAGCATGGATTAGTTATCTAATTGCTACCACAAAAGCATGGATTAGTTAAAATAATTATACTAAAACTTTGGCATGGTTTGTCTAACCAAAGCTCCTATAGAACATAACCAATGCAAAAAGAGGGATTTTATCGATTAACATCACTACCACAAAATACATACCAACCATCAAACTAGTTCAAAACAACTATTATGGAGACCAATATGAGGTAACATGAAAATAAATAAACAAATTCTTCATTAACACTAGACTTATATGAGGTGTCGAGAGCTTACCTTCACTATGTGTGATTTGAACACAACCTTACATGCCAATTGTATAAATGCATTTGATATAGTGCGACTTCTATGTGCACAATACTTGTGCATAACCATGCAACATTGCTCAAATGCATTTGCACAACTAACTATGATATCTTGTGCTAACACACACACTCATACTCAATTAGACCATGCATGCAACACATGAGGGCATCTACATTACAAGAGATGCCACCATGCATGCATGCTAGATCTACCAACATCTATGCCATAGGAACAACAGCATTTGGTTTTGACACTTAGTAGTTCATCCTATTCATGCATACCATATATCCATACAAGTTTGAAACCTAGAAACATCATTTTCACGTGTCCCACACACAAATATACATTTGATGCATGTCAACATATATGTGGTCTAGTTGTATTTCATGTGTAAATGTATCTTATATAGATAGATATGAGCTAACAAACATACATCCTAACCCTCTATAAAAACTTTGTTGATTATTCTATTTTGAATGGAAGTGGCATATTTACTCAAATATTTCTATGCATAGAATATGTATGTGCTTTACTATTCTATTTTTCCATTTCCATATTCTATGATCTTATTTATTATTAGATAATAGATAAGATAGCCCCTTGGAGCACGTAGGATCTAGATCAATGTTAAATTGAACGAGTCCTTACTTTCTTATTATGTGAACATCTTTGTACTAAAGGGTTTGTCAAAACATCATTCTTGGTGTATTTGGTACTACCTACTCATTAACGTTATGATATTTCAATTGGTAACAATGATACATAAGCTTAGATAAATGGTCAATACTTTGGTCAATTTTTGCATATAGTAATATCAAAGTATTCAAATCCTTCATGCAGTTGACATAATGTGGGATCTACTATGGCTAGTGTTCTAAGACCTTTTCTTTGTTATGCATTGTAAGCATTGACATGAGCATACTTCACATGGTTTTTAATTGATGCACCAGATCTTTCTATATAAGGGATATAAATAGGAGTATCAAAAATGAGATCCATAGAGCCCACCTACAATCCAAATGGTTAGAGCCTTAGGAACCTCTTTTCTCAAAGCTTCATCACTGCTACACTACATATCTTTATTTGAGGATGAGATTAACCAACCTTCAAGTTATACTAAGTTTTGATTGCCCTATAGTTTAAGGGTCCCCTTGACACAATTTAGAGTTTGTTCACACCCCCTTTGCATAAAAGGTTAATCACTATATTCATTTGATGCATCATATTTATTAAGTTTTTTCGATAGAGCTTAAAACTAAGGATCATTTTGTTTTTTGATACTCTCCTTACTATGAGATTAGGAGATAATTATTTTTCCTTTACATAGACCCTTATAACTCTCTCTAGACTTTCATGGCTTTGATGCATCATATTTATTAAGTTTTTTCGATAGAGCTTAAAACTAAGGATCATTTTGTTTTTTGATACTCTCCTTACTATGAGATTAGGAGATAATTATTTTTCCTTTTCATAGACTCTTATAACTCCCTCTAGACTTTCATGGCTTACGAGGATCAAATATGTTTGGCTCTTTTCTTTAAAGAGTTGTTGATCTTCACCAACATCTAACCAAAGATTTTGTTTCAATAATAATCTACATATTGTGGAGGATTGTTTCTTTCATTCACCTCATGTTTTATTTATAGTTAAGTAAGAAACAACCTCAATAGGGTTATAGATATGACAAGATTTGTGAGAATTTAGTTTCAATTCTCTCTTTAGTGCACACCCTTTACTTTTTGTTTGCTTTTACATTTGTTGAAACTTACATTTCGTATTCTTTACTTTCAATTGTACTTTTATAGGTGTGAGCTAATTTTACCCTTTTGTAAATACTAACATCATTATCTTATCTTAAAAGATATAAAGAGTCACAAAAAAATCCACCTTAGGGTCAATCTTTCGTGAGACCTTTAAAATATTTCAATCTAATTATATTTCCAATGAAAAAAAGCAGTTCAAAAAACAGAAGAAAGAGTAATTAATTGTAATCTTACGTCTCTTCAAAATTAATCTCTTGTAAAAATTTAAATCCCTAATATTTGACTTTGTTTTTAAACACCGCATTTTACTCCCTCGAAATCACACCTACTATAATTTTATTTTTTAATTCAAAATTTTACAATGTTTTATCATTAACCTTTCAAATCACACTTAATAACTCATGATCACACTAAAGAAGAATACCAAATTCATGGAGGGTCTGCACGAAGAGCCCACAAGAATGTTGCATGTCATCATTATTACCATTTATGGAAGTTGAATAAGATTTGCATTCTCCATGTCTCTAGTCACTGTCACTACGAAGAAACCATGCAAAGGAGTCTTTTGGGTCAACGTTTTACTTTTGACACATTCTACGACCTATCAGTGAGGCAAGAAATTTCCACCACGTAAACACAGCATTGGGAATGGGCCCCACCACACATGGGATTCTAATTGTATCTAGTAAACACGTCCGTAAAAGACGCTTTCGTGAACTTTCGAGTGGGAGCAATGAAAACCCCTCCACGTAAGGTTTGTGTCCCTTCCAAATAACAAACAAAAAGATAACTATCGTTTTTACATATGCGTACAAATTATCATGCCTCGGAAAGAACAAAAGTAAGGAAATTCTTAAAAATCATCTCCCCTAAATTTTGGCGAATACAAATATGTTTTTTTATTTTTAATGTCAATCAATTATAGAATTTGAGAACGTAAACAATATATTAAATATGAAATTAAGTTTTTTAATTAGCAAGTACTTTTTAATTGCTAAAATAAATTAATAGGATTTTTTTTAATTATTTCTGTCTTTTTATATTTTCTAATTTATAATGTAAATTATAGTATAATATTAAAGATTTTTTTAGGTTCTAAATTAGGGAAAGAGAAAAGGTTATTTAAGAAATAAAAAATAAAAGAGTAAATATAAAATTAATAGTAAGAATTTGAAATTTGTGTTTCGTTTTTGTCTTTTTTGTTTTGTCTTTGTGTCAAAAGGTTGAATTTGTGTTATCTTAATTTATTTGGTATAGTGTTGTTCTTATAGTTGTGATAGCATCCTTTTGTTTAGGTATAATGTACAACTATGATAATGTCCTTTACAACAAGCTAGTATTGTAGTTAAAATGAGACATCTAGACTAGGTGGTATAGTAGGCACCTTTGGAGGCTTGCCAAATCTTCCTAGATGATGATCAATCCCTATAAAGATTTGAAAAGAAATAGAATAGAGGGTCGCCTTAGGAGTTGTGTAGTTATGAAAATGTTATGATGTGTGTAAATGCAAGGACTATTGTAGTGGCTTCTACTATATTGCGTGGGATCTACTGTGTGGTGTGATTTCTACCTGCCACTTTATATGCTTCTATTACCTTCTACGTTTATGCAATTACCCCTTTATTTATTGAGTAGTTTTCTGATTATTTATTGTTGTTCAAGCATGGGAACAAATAGGGACACAAACTAGAGTAAAAAGGTAGGGGTTAAAATGGACAAAAAGTAATCTTTAAATGTTGTGGATGTTATGACAAGCGTTGTAGTGTCTAGTGTGTCTATATAACAGGGATTCAAATGGAGTTGGTGTGTTTATTTTTTTAAAAGCTAAGTGTGGGACATATTACATGATCATTGGTTATTTATGCAACAAACAATCATAAGAGGCATCATAATATTTATCAAACAAAGATGCTAAGAGTGGATGCTCAACCAAAGGGAACATTGCTAAGTAGGCATTTATCATCTCTATGTTTTGCCCTTGATTTAGTGTGCATGTAAGATTAAGTGGATTACTTATGCTAAAGAGAATATAGATTATAATCAGTGTAACTTATTTGAAAGGACATATAAGAGTTCACATGGTGTTGTTTTCCTTGTCTCTGCTTAATAATGTATTTAGACCTACAAAACACCTAGAGGGAGAAATCAATGTGCACACGAAAATTTCATCATAAACAATTTATATAGGTCAAAGAAATTATAACTTATCTATCAAGTCTAGAAGGGAGACATTGAGATGTGATTGACTTTGCCTTCATGAAATACTAACAAAGAGGTTGGGTAAACAAAAGGGATCATATTTTATGTGACAAAAATGAATTTATCATGAAGTTGGCCTTGTGAAGCTGACAAAAATATGTTTGGTTGTAATTAGGTAGTAACCATAATGTAATTGACTTTAAGCATTAAATAATATATGATCCATGAAGGAGTTACCTTAACCATTGTGCAATGAAGAATCCATATCATAGAGTCACTTTAACGAAGGTGCATGAGATAGGACCTATTGAGGTGTTACTTTAACCATTATATGATTTGTGTTTGTGTGTGATATATGATATAATATATGCTAACCTCAAATTGACTATATACAAAGTTTAAAGGTAATGAGGAGAGTTTTTTTAATGTGATGCCAAATGGAGTTGTGTTGGTATGAAGTATGCAAAAGATGTGTTAATTTGATTTCAAAGGGGTGCAATAATCTTGTCCCCATTATTGTCCTCAATGTGAGTGTATTTTTTGTATAAAATTTATGCACTTAAATATCAACACAACAAATATGACACATGATAAAAAATATTAAATTGCCACTAAAAGAAAAGGCTTGTGTTAAAATTGTATGATAAACATATAAGAATGTTTTGTTTCAAACATAATTCCATTCATGATAAAATATTGAAATGAATTTTTATTTAAGAAGTGTGGCTTAATTTTTTTGTCATTCTATTTATCACTTCATGTATAAAGCTTTGTAATGTAAAAGATGTGAACATATCATATCGATTGCAAAAAAATATTTTTTTGGTATTTGTAATGTTTAATAGATGAAAACATAGTCATAAATATAGTAACATAAACAAATATAAGTCATGATAATCATTTTATGTATTGTTGAACATCCTTGTATGTCTTATAGTTTGTGTGGTATACATCAATATGAGGGGGAACAAATGTGTATATAATAAAGAAAGTATATTTAAAAAGTGGTTGGTAGAAGTTATGATTAATAGAAACCGCCCTTCTTTGATGTATAAATTTTACACATTGATGTTGAATATAAGGGATGTTCTAGAATTGGGAAATCCAAGGGCGATCAAGGAGGAGGCTGAAATAACTACAAGTAGGAATCACATGAAAGAGAACTAACTCTTCATGTTCGCCCATACACACATGAAGGATAACTAATCCTAGGGTGTTTTGGAGGACTCCATTAAAACATTTTTAAGAGACACATAATAAGTATATAGAGGTTATTTCTAATGATTGGTATACAAGCATTCTTCTATGGAAACATTAAATTAAGAACTAGATTTGAGCATAATACCCTATGGGATTATGAGAAACATTGATATTAATATAAAGAGGCTCTTGGTATCCATTATTATGGATTTCATTAAGGGGGAAAGTAATGGATTGAGTTTAGAGGAGATAGTTAGACCTCAAGATCATTGGAAAGATCATTTAAAGAAGTGGATGGGATGGGAAGTGTGTCAACATTAGTCTCTTCAATAATATATCACTATGATTGGATCGAGTGTCTTGAGGAAAGGGAATAATAGTAATTTTGAAGGTTTCTTTAAAGAGGGGTAACATATTTATTACCCTTATCATTATACCTTTTGTATAAATTATATCATTATCGATGAGGTCTTAAATTTTATGTTTGAAGCCAAGGGATTGTTTAGTTTCATGGTTGTTAAAATGATGATATCCATAAAAGGCATTGATATCATAGCAATAAGGAACAAAAATAGATACATCTAGGGATTGAATAAGGTCTAGAGAGTGATCATTCAATCTCATAAGTTGTTTAAGAATAACATCTAAAGGATCTAAAAGGTAAGTGATTTTTCATAAGGATTGAGATTTGATAGAGATGACATTAGTAGACGAATAAAAATGATCATCATGGTTGACATTAGGATTTTTATTGAGTTTAAAGAAAGGAGAGGTCCAACACCCCCTTTGAATGGAGTTTTATTTTGGTACTTGGAAGGGTATGTAGAAGAGGGAAAATATGGTTGAGACAAGGATATATAATTGAGAAGGTTGTCATTAATAATTTTCAACTAGTACTCATATATTAACACACGAGTTATATTTTTTCAGCATAGAAGTAAAACATGAATTTGTTCTTGATTTGTGGTATTAGGTTATCAAAGAAAGGGTAGTAGATCTCATTGATAAGGAGCCAATAATGCATCTTGGAAAGTAAGGATTGGAAACATATACCATTGTTAAACTATTTGGCAATGTCATGCTTGTACTAGACCAAGTTGGAGAGGTAACTTTTAGGTTGATATTGACCTAAAAGTGTTGTATAAAGGAGTTGGCTAACTTAATATAAGAAAGGATGGAGTTAAGAGGTAGATATTAAAACCACTTCAAGGAATAATATTTTGATGTCTAAGGAAAGAGTTTAGCTAGTAAGTAGTCATTGCATAAGATATCAAGGCAATTGACATTAACAAATAAATATGGCTCATTGGATCTCCCTTATCATTATACATTTTGAATTAGGGAGCCAAAAAACTTATGGGGAAAACATAAGATATAATTTCATAGGAAAGAAGATTATGGATAAGGTCCACATTAATGTATTCATAGGAGGGTGTGGGAATAACATTCATTTCACTTTATTTGAAACCTAATTGCTGAAGGGTGTGTTAAATGGTGTGGTTAGTAGCAAGATTGTCAAAAGCAACAATATGGTGCTTGTGATAGGAGTGCAAGTTGGGGGAAGATGTTTAAACATAATTGGTGGGGTGAATGGGGTGCTTAATACTATAAGAGGTGTCTTGAGTGGCTGATGGTGGGGTAATGAGACAAAGAAAAGGAGGAAGAGTAAATGAAAGAGTAGGAGTAATAGGGATAAGATAACTACTTATCTAGATTTAGAATAGGTTAAGGGAGATAATAAATTAGGAAGGTGGAAGGATGGGGTTGAGGAAAAATAGAGGATGATGGGTCAAACATGTGAAGAGCAAGTGGTGTGAGGGGAAAAAGGAAGGGGATATAGTATACAAGATAGGAGGAATAAAGGGGATGGTGGAAGAATGGGGGCATGAGAGAATGGTTGAAGAAGAAGTTTGGTTTGAGGAAGAATATACTCATTTACGAATTGATCAATTCCTTGGAGGATATCCATACCATATAACTTGTAGTCAGGGGAAGAGTTTAGAGGGCATCCATAACAGAGGAGTGGTTTGTTCCACCAATTAGTTTGTTGACATTATCTCCAAGGAGTTGAAGTTTGTTAGTGATATCATTCATTTCTATTTTTCAATGTGTTCATAATGATAGTTATGGTCTAGTATTTCCTCACTTGTAGCAACCCTTTGTTTTGCTCATATGTTTAGATAGTGTGTTTCTCTAATATTCTTATTTTTTTTGACAATACCTTTACTTTGATAGACCATGATACTATGTTGTTATTTGATCGCTGACTTTGGAGTGATGTTGGTTTTTATATTATGATGCGATGGTACACTATATGGATGTTTATTGTTTATGACATGCTTTTTGATTATCATAGCTGTTTATTTGAGTTGATATTGTTATATGCTCATTTGTAGTTTATTGATGTTTAGATTCATTGGTTTGATGTGACACTGTATTGGTGAAGGGAACAGGGTTGTATCACTCGCTTGTGAGCGCCCTGCGATTCTGCGATTCTCTTCATAGTGTGATTGATTATGATATATATACATGTTCGACATATGCTTTGATTGCAGGATTGTAGGTACATGACATCAACTCCACCTGGATTCACAGGTTTGAGCGTTTCCATTGCCCAACGGTATTGTTGATTGGGAGATAGTAACTAGGTTTCCTTGTCAAACCACAACCCTTGTCACAGTGTGTCATCGTCTTTGTTTCAGTATGCTTAGTTGTCATGTTGTCCCATTTTGCCTTGTTGTTTATTTATGTTGCAAGGTATGTTTATGGAAATTAATGCTTACAATGTTTTATATGATTATTTAATTAATCTTGAT